>CM053788.1:141205915-141693415 GCA_028749045.1 Cupressus sempervirens | reverse complement strand
ACAAAAAAACTGTGCATTAGTTTGCAATCAAATTAAAATCTAGTAAGAAACTTTATATGGTATTAGAGCCTTGTTAAGGAGAGATCTCATTAAGTTTAAGAGATCAGATTTCACTTTAAATTGTAGTCTATCTTTTCTCTTCAAGATGACAAACACATTAAGATTTGAACACCACCTTGCAAGTGTTGATAACTTTGAATCCTAGAAAATTTGTATAATGATGTTATTAAAAGAAAAAAATTGGAATCTTTTGTAAGAGAAGATAAGGAAGAACATAAAGATGATCTAGAGAAAACATTATGGATTGAGAATAATGAGAAGGCCATGAAGATAAACATGGATGGTGTTCGAGATCACATTGTGCCTATTGTGGCAAAACATGCAACAACATATCGCATGTTTAAAGCTCTTGAAAATGCATTCATAATAAATGAAATTGGCAAAAAACTTGCTCTTATAAGACAAATGAATAATATCAACATGGATAAAGGAGAAACTATAAATGCCTTCTTAATGAGAACCACATATTTGAGAGATCAATTATCTATAGTCAGTTATGAGATTGACAACCAAGAATTATCCCTAATAGCATTAGGAGGACTTCCAAATTCTTGGGAATCTTTTTCACAAGGTATAAGTGCTAGATCTAAAATCCCAAAACTAGATCAACTAAGATTTGATTGTCTTCAAGAAGAATCAAGATTAATGATTGAGACAAAACACAAGACCTTAGATGAAGACGTTCAATTTCTTCACACAAAATCTCATAAGAAGGGAAAGAAGAAGAACAACAAAAGGAAAAGAAACTTTCATGGAAAAGGACAATCTAAATAGAAGAAATAAATTTTAGATGTTATCTATATGGAAATTATGCAACAAATTGTCCCAATCAATCTAAGCCTCAAGCATCATTTCTACCAAATCTGATAATTCAAATGACAGACATGAATCTGAGAAATATGCCTTCTGTTCAACATTGTCTAGTCAAATATCAACCAAATCCAACACTTGGATAGTTGACAATGAATCTTCAAGTCACATCATTGGATATCAAGATAACCTAGAAAGTAGCAAATGGAAAAATATGAAGAATTTACAATTGGTTGTGATTCTAAACATTTTTAAAAATGGATTGGGACATGCACCATCAAATTGAAATCTGGAAATTCTATTAAACTTTTTGGAGTTCTTTATGTACCAAGTATTAAAAGGAATTTAATATCAATATCTGCACTTGCAGATCATGGCTATAGAATTATATCCATGGAAGGTAAGGTATTAGCTTGGCCTAAGAATTCAACCATAAGGAAGACTGTAACAATAGGAGTATGACAACGACTATTATATGAGCTATACACTAAGATAAACTTTGCACTTGTGCATGAGACTTTAGATTCAAATGAAATATGGCATAGAAGATTAGGTCATATCAACTTTCATTCCCTAAAATCCATGGAGAAGTTAATAAACAAAATGCCCAAATTAATCCATTCTCACAGTAAATCCTAAAAAGGTTGTGCCTTAAGGGAAAAATACTAAAAAGTCATTCCCTCATAGTTTGAGAAAAACTAAAGATGTGTTGGAACAAGTGCACTTTGATCTATGTGGACCCATGTCTTTACCATCTATAAGAGGGTTCCTATACTATGTGATATTTGTTGATGATTTTTCAAGGAGGACATGGATATACTTCCTTAAGTGCAAAGAATTTGAAGAGATTCTTTATAAGTTTAAAGAATTCAAAACAATCACTGAAAACTCATCAGGAAAGAAAATTAAAGTTTTGAGAACAAATAATGGGAAAGAGTACACTTCCAAAATATTTAAAGAGTTCTGCAAACTTTTTGGGATGAAGAGGGAGTTCATAGTCCCCTACAATCCTCAAAAAAATGGAGTTGGTGAAAGCAAAAACATAACTATTGTAGAAGCTACCAGGGTTATGATTTTTGATCAAAACTTAAGCATGTCATTTTGGGTTGAAGCTATTGGAAATAATCAAGACTAGCTAGGTTACTGAGAGGGGAGGGGTGAATTAGTAACCTCAAAAACTTTAAATCAATTTTGCACTTAACCATATAAATCATTCACCATTCATTCATCTAATCTACTGTATGCATGAGAAGAGATAAACATTTATAACACATGAAAACAGTATTTTGGTGACCCAAAAACCTTCCAAATAGAAAGTAAAACTAGGGTGGGGATGATACCCACAAAACTTCACTATTGCAGTATAAAGTTGGCCTATTAGGGATTACATTGACCACTTCTGATGATCTTCCCTATTAAGAGCAATTTGGACTGCTAGGTCCACCTCGTTAGAGGTTTTACAAACATATAATCAAGTATGCACTCTACTAGGATATTTATACAAAGACTGTTAAGTCTACCCTGTTAAAGGATTTGAAAAAATGATTCACCTATTAGGATGAAATAGTAGATTTGACTTACAACTTGATTGACGAATAGATCTTGAAGTGTAGATCACCTCTTGTGACTGATAAGTCTTTGCTGCTCCTTAATGACCTTGCCAAATACTCTACTTTTTTGCTGATTCACATTCACTCTTCTCAAACATTACATATCCATTCCTTAACATACTCATTATTATCATATTACAAATGATACAATAGATTACATATATACCATTTCAATAATTATAATTTAAAGGTCGGCTAGAACACAAGTAAACAAAATATTACTGAGTCGGCCAAACAGTAGAAAATCGGGCTCTTCAAGCTAACTTGGTGACCTTTTGATACTCAGCGTCCACTACATTACTTGGCATTGTCATGCACTCGGTAGAAGTAGAAGCAAGGTCCATACTAATCACACAACATAGCTTGGAACTCGGCAACCATTGGAGACTTGGTAGATATAGTATCACTTGGTAGATACTAAATCCTTCATTTACCTTGTTGTCACTTGGTAAACACTACATATCCATCACTTGGTAGAAACTAACTTCATATTACACAAATTGATGACTCGGTAGTCACTATGAAGCTCAATGAATATTATCTATTTGGCAAACACTATAAGCTCAGTAAACACTATTGAATTACACATTCACTCGATAGCTTCAAGAATACACAGTGTGAATTTCTTAACTGTTGAACTTACAAGGTAACCACTGAATGCTTGGTATAAGCTGTAGATTGAGTAATGAACTCGATAAAAATTTAGAATTGAATAAGTGTTGGCACTAATAACAAATACAATATAATGCCAAAAATCTCCCCCTTTGGCATTAGTGACAAAAATACTTATGAACCAAAACTTATGTACACTAACATACTAATTTTTAATTTTTCAAAATTGATCTTTGTAAAGCTGCTGTATAAACATATCTTACATATCTCCCCCATACATATGGCATAATATATACATAGCTTTTATCTGTACATATATCAATCTATTTTCTCCCTTATTTCTCCACAAGTCTCTTACTATCTCTTTACTTCCCTTGTTCTTATTATCTCATACTCCCCCTTTTTGACAATAATGCCAAAGGGTATATACAAATTATTCAAATAAAGACATCAAAATGTAAGAGAAATTTGGAGTGTATCTTGAGAATAAGAGCCAATGTCTTATCCCAATTATCTTTCAAATTTTTGCAGGTGGAGAGGGCCACTTGAACTTCTGCAGAAAGTTTAATCATATGATCTGTTATTGAAAAATTGTTATCTTGGACCAATGTTTTTGAATATGCAATATGTTTTTGCATTGGGTCCATAACTGGAAGGATCATATTTTGGATATGAATTAGTGTAGACCTGATCCTAGCTTCTTCTCTAAGTAACTCTGCCTATATTTTTGACAAAAATTTCACCTTCATGTGATGTGATGAGCTTGAACTCAGGTCAAGCAGTAACCTTTGAGCACTAGCCTTCATGTCTACATCAATATTATTCAATTTCTCCTTTATATCCTTGGTGTACTCGGTAACATCACAAAGCTTACCAAAAAGTGATGTTACATTTGTGAAGGATTGATCAAGGTTGCTCAAAATTGTATATAATTTTACCCAATTTACTGCAATGTGCTGAGCAATGTGCTCAAGCACCTTATTGTCAAATTTATTCTTTTCCTTCTCAATGAGCTTCTCTTGGCTAGAAGTGTCCTCATTGAACTTATTCACATCCTCTTCTAATTGTAACAAAATTTGTTGAGATGAGTCAACATCAACACCTATGGCCTCAATAATTATGTTTTTGGCATTCTCAATTATTGTAAATTCTCTATCTCTCTCTTCTCTAAGCTACTTTTGCCTTGCCTTTTGCTCTAAAAGCTGATTGACTAATCTCATTTCATTAGTTGTGGTAGTATCTAGATCTATCTTAGGAATAACAATTTCTTTGTCCAAGTCTATGTCTTCATCAATTGTTTTCCTAGTAAGTAGAAGTTTTAGAGGAGTCTTTGGTTTTACTTCTATGCTTACTTCCTTAGACTTAGAAATAGAAACAATAGTTGAAGTAGCTGGACTAGCAAAAAAGACTTGAATGGGTTCAACTAAAGGAAAATTGAAAGAAGTACTAGCTGAATCCAAAATTGATGTGCTTCCCAAAAATGATGTACCAATAGGTAAGGTACAAACTGGAATATTTACAACTGAAGAGCTAACTGGAACAAAAACTAGTGTAGTTAAAGTTGTAGTAGACAAAATTGTAGAACAAACTGGAAAACTTACTAAACAAGGAGCAGAAAAAGTTGACACAATTAGAGAACTAATAGCTATGCATATTGCTGAAGTAGCTTGCTTGGGAGTTGATGAAGAGGGCTGTAGCTTGGTAGATGAAGTGATTGATACTTGCATTGAAGATACTTGAAGCTGTGAGGTAGCAGGTGCAGATGATATTTCTAATGTAGTTGCAATCAATCCTGCTGAAGCTAACTCCAACCTTGATGATGTTGTAGGCTTAGGTGGAGAGTGAGGAAGTGAAGCAATGACTTCTGCTACAATTTTCATTGGATCATCTTCCTCATTTTCTTTTTTTTCTTCCTCTTTAGCTTCTTCCTCTTTCTCTTCATCATCAGCCCTTAGTGCCTGATAGTCTTCAACATCAAATGTAACACATGGAGTGTTATCATCTTCATCATCACTATCACCATCATCATCTTTGATCTCTACTAGATCATCACTAGGCTTATGCAGATGAAAGATGTTTCTCCACATGTTTGTTACATCTCTTACAACATGCTCAATATCTTTGATTAAAATCAAACATGTGTGGAATCTGATCATCATTTTACCTTCATTATTTTTCATGGCTGCCTTCACTTCTGCATTAGTAAGGTTAGGCAATAATTTCTTTAAAGATTTTTCATAAATATCCTTGGCTGTTTGTGTAGTTGACTCCCATCTTGGCTGCAATCTCACTAACAATTTTTTTGAGATGTGAAGAGCAATCTAGTCCAGGAAATACTTCCACTTTCCCATTTTTGTGAGTACCAGCTCCTCAATTTGCATCTTCTCGGCATCAGTCCTTGTTTCAAACTTTAGGGCCTTAAAGTTTTTGATGCCAGCTCATTCTTCCATCTATTTCAACCTTTTGTGGAAGGTAATTGGGGGCTTACTGAGCACAACTTCAGCTTTACTTTTACCTTTTCCTCTCCTGGTGAAAACAACCATGGAGGCCTTTGGAGGTTTTTTAATGATTACCCTCCCTTTCTTCTTGACTGGCTCTACCTCCTTCTTTGATTCTTGCTCTTCTTCTTATTCTTCTTCTTCTTCATCCTCTCCTTTTCCCTCGGTATGCATTAGAGGGCCAGTGGTAGTTTTTATCTTTGCTATTTTCCTCTTACCTTTGCTGATTGCTTGAGGTAGCTTGATTTCTAGTTCAATTCTGGCTTTTTCCTCATCATATGTGCCAAAAATTGGTTGCTTAGGGTCTATAGGCTCATTTACCAATGCTTCAATGATGTTCCTGGTTTGATCAATATTAACCTCATAAGGGAGAGGATTTACCCATGCAACTCAGGGCCTGACTGCCTTAATGTATACTCTTTTACAATCTACCATAAAACAAACATCATCTTTATAATCCTCAACAAGTTTAGGAGAAATTCTAAACCTATTGTTCATTCTTTCCTTAAAATCTTCAAAGTAATTGTCCATTATGCTGTCAAAATTTATACCCATTTTTGCAATAAACTCATTTATCTGATATAAAATGGGAACATCCTTTCTTGACACAACATAAGCTTTAGATGGAAAGAATTTTTCATATAAAGGAAATGACATGTCAACAAAGAACCAAATTTACAAGAGTTGTTCTTTGATGTTCAGATGCTATCCATATTCTTGTTTAATTGTTTTAGTAGTAACTCTGACAGGTCAAATTCCATGTTTTTCTTCACAACTTTAAATGCTTAGTCCACTACCTCACATGACACGGCTATTCAAATGACAAGAGCTATAAATCTTGTGGACAATTACATGAATACCAAACCTTAACTCCACATAAAAAATGGTGCTAATTTTCAAACCTCTACCATCCCACTCAGCTAGGGTTTTCTTCTAGAGTTCATCCTGACCTAGGGTTTTGGTAAATTTTTCTTTTCTTAGCATGGGAAGGCCAGTAATCTTGTGAATCATCTTTTTTGGTTATCAACACAGGCTGCTCTAACCATAATTAACCATTGTGCACATGACTAAGAATATACCTAATCCATTTTACCTGAAAATTCCTTGGAAAGTGTGAGATATGGGTCAACCCTTTTGTTTCAAGATGCTTGTGCTTAGGTTTCAATGGGCCATCAACACACATTTCCTCTAAAGATCTATCCATTTCTAGGGTTCCTATCTCCTAGATAGAACACTTAAAATGACTGCAAATATCGTTAATTAATAATACCTTTTGTGGAATTTGGGATTGCACACCATTAGGGTCAAGTGCCTTTGCAACTACTGGAACTATCTTGAAATTCAAGACTTTCCACTCTACACCCTTAACCAAAATCTTTGAGCCCCTCTTTGCCTTGTTGCTGCTACTACTTCTGGATACCATCACTACTCGGTAAGTGAAAGAAATTTAGCTACAAATTTTCTTGAGATCACTTGGAATTGTTCATGTGCACCTGGAAATCTCTTTGCTCTATGAATACTGAAGACATGGTGAAAAATGAAGTCAAATTTTTCCCATTTTGGTGAAAATTTTCCATTAATGCTAGGTACCATGTTGATGTAGTGCATGATAGACTGTCATCCACTCACTATCTTGGTAGAAACTTGTGACTCAGCAATCAAACAAAACTTTCATTACTCTTGACCTAGCTCGGTTGAGTCTATGACTAACCTTGCTTGGTATGAACTGAACTCATGTGATCCTTTTGTATCTAAAATATTGATTTGGATCTTCTATTTTCTTCCATTTGGAACTGCTTGAGATTTAGCTTGAACATGCAATTCCTGCCCCTCCTTGAAGAATCTAATTTGAAATGGTAGAGTCACTCACTTCTTGAGTGAAATTTCCATTATTTAAACTATTTTGCTCGGTAGATTTAGGAATCCATTACTGTCTTATTTGCTTTTTGATGATATCAGCTTTAGCTTTCTTCTCATCTTCAATTCTTCCCATGTTCATGCAATTTTTAGCTATATGACCAATTTTAGTGCATGTATAACATCTTACTGTTGAATCTTGCTTTCTCAAGTGATGCCTTGTGTAGTCTATGCCAATATGTACATATTCTCCACAATAGTGACATCTGCACCAAGTATTGTAATTCCAACCAAATATTGCTTTGATAATTTATTCAACTAGATTGAATGGTTTGGATTTGCATTCAGATGCCTTGTGACCTTGTTTCTTGCATTTTTGACATTTACCCTCAAATTTTGGTTTCTCCTTGCACTCATTAGCCTTATGACCATGTTTACTGCAATTGTAGCATTTTCCATTGAATTTTTCCTTTCCATTGCTCCAACATTTGTTTGATGTATGACCTAACTTACCACAGTGATTGCAAGTAGGTCTTTGATTCCTTTGGGCACCTTGTTTGGAAGATTCACCTTCTTTTTTGTAACCAAGTCCTGCTTTACCTTTTTGCCTATGAAGATTTTGCTCACTTTGTTGATTCAATTGATCCATATCTTCTTGTGACTTCATCATCCTTTCATTGAGTTTCTTTTTAGAAATTAGATTAGCTTTCAATCTTTCATTGATCTATCTTTCCATGATTAGATCATTCCTTAAGCTTTCATTTTCAGATCTCAGATTCATGATTTCCTCATTTTCATTGGAGAGTCGATTGATAAGAATTTCTTCCTGAAGGGATTGATTTTGATTTGCATTGTTCCTTGCCTCCAAGTCTTCACTTGCATTATTCCTTTGTTCCAAGATTTCACATATTCTTATTGACTAAACTTCTTGTTCTCTTTTTATTTTTCTTACCTCTTCTTGCAAAGAGCCATTCTTTGCTAGGAGTTCCTTGATTGCCTCATTAGCTTCATCTGAACTATTTGATGGAAAAAAGTCTTCAACCTTTTCTTCAACATACTGATGATCATTCATTTGTCTTGCAAGTTCCTTCCTTCTTTTCAAGGATTGGGAAAGATTCTCTTTTACCTCCTTGAGTTGAGCTATGGCCATTTCTAGATCTAGCTTCTCATTCTCAATAGCTTTGTCAAATCTAAATATCTCCATTTCCCTTGATCTTTGCTCAAGCTATCAAGCTTTATCCTGAGAACTACAAAGCTTTGATACCAATTGTTGGAAATAATAAAGACTAGCTAGGTTACTGAGAGGGGAGGGGTGAATCGGTAACCTCAAAAACTTTAAATCAATTTTGCACTTAATCATATAAATCATTCACCATTCATTCATCTAATCTACTGTATGCATGAGAAGAGATAAAAATTTATAACACATGAACACAATATTTTGGTGACCGAGAAACCTTCCAAATAGAAAGTAAAACTGGGGTGGGATGATACCCACAAAACTTCACTACTGCACTATAAAGTTGGCCTATTAGGGCTTACATTGACCACTTCTGATGATCTGCCCTATTAAGAGAAATTTGGACTGCTAGGTCCACCTTGTTAGAGGTTTTACAAACATACAATCAAGTATGCACTCTATTAAAAGATTTATACAAAGATTGTTAAGTCTACCCTGTTAAAGGATTTGGAAAATTGATTCACCTATCAGGTAGATCTAACTTACAACTTGATTATTGAATAGATCTTGTAGTGTAGATCACCTCTTCTGACTGATATGTCTTTGCTGCTCCTTAATGACCTTGCTGAATACTCTGCTTTTCTACTAATTTGCATTCACTCTTCTCAAGCATTACATATCCATTCCTTAACATAATCATTATTATCATATTTCAAATGATACAATACATTACATATATACCATTTCAATAATTACAATTTCAAGGTCGGCTAGAACACAAGTAAATAAAATATTACTAAGTCAGCCAAATAGTAGAAAACTCGGGCTCTTCAAGCTAACTTGGTGACCTTCTAATAGTCAGTGTCCACTGCATTACTCAGCATCGTCATGCACTCAGTAGAAGTAGAACCACGGTCCATACTAATCACACAACATAGCTTGGAACTCGACAACCATTGAAGACTCGGTAGATATAGTGTCACTCAGTAGATACTGAATCCTTCGTTTACCTTGCTGTCACTCAGTAAATACTACATATCCATCACTCGGTAGAAACTAACTTCATATTACACAAATTGATGACTCGATAGATATTGTGACGCTCGGTGACCATTATCTATTTGGTAAACACTGTAAGCTCAATAAATATTGTTGAACTACACATTCACTTGATAGCTTTAGGAATACACGATGTGAACTGCTTAACTACTAAACTTACAAGGTAACCACTAAATGCTTAGTATAAACTATAGACTCAGTGATGAGCTCGGTAAGCATTTAGAATTGAATAAGTGTTGTTGCTAATGAAAAATACAACATAATGCCAACATAAGAATCTAATACAACAATCTATATTTAGAATAGATGTCCTCACTCATATTTGGATAATAAGACCCTTGAATAAGTATTTTTAGGGAAGAAACTTGACATCAATCACTTAAGGATATTTGAATGTCTTGTGTATGTTCATGTACCTAAGGAGAAAAGGAAAAAGTTAGAACCTTATGGAAGAAAAGGAATTCTTATTGGTTTTAGTGAAATAGTAAAAAGGATATAGAGTCCACATACCTAGATATAAACAAATAGAACTCAACAAAGATGTAATTTTTGAAGAAGATGTTTCCTTTAGAAGAGCTAAGACTTCTGATGAACTAGATAAAGTTGACATATCCCAAGAAGAGGTTCTTTCTCTTGAGATTTAGAGGGAGTACCTTGAGAAGACTTCAAATGAAACCAAAATCCTTCCTGAGACTCAAGAAGAGAGTCTTGATCATTCTAAAAGGCCACTTTGGGCAAGGAAAATTATACAAGAAGGAGATGGATTTACAACACCTTCAGGGACTTTCTAAGAAAGCAAGAGACCTAGAAAATTGATATATAATGCTTTCATGTGTACGAGTCCAAACCCTAAACCTTCAAGTACTTTAGAAGCATTTAAACATCAAGATTAGAAAGATGCAATGATGGAAGAGTATCAATCGATACTAAAAAATGATATTTGGGATATAGTTCCTAGACCTAAGGGAAAATCTATTGTGTCTTCAAAATGACTCTTCTAAGTTAAGTATGCTACAAATGGTAGCATTAAAAAAGAAAAATATCATTTTGTAGTTAGAGATTTATCTTAAAAAGAAGGAATTGACTTTGAAGAAACTTTTACACCGGTTGCTAGGTATACCTCAGTTAGATCTGTAACAACCATTGTAGCAACCAAAGTTTGGAAAATCCATCAAATGGATGTAAAAACTTCTTTTGTAGATGGAAAAATTGAGGAAGTATACCTGGAAAAAATAGAAGGATTTGTGACTCATGATGTTGCCTCTTATGTATGTAAATTGAAGAAGTCTCTATATGGACTCAAACATGCTCCCCAAGCCTAGTATGAGAGGATTGACAAACACTTTTTAAGTCCTTGATTCACCAAGAATTTGGCTGATCTAAATCTTTACTTTAAGGTAACTAAAGGTGATATATGCTAATTCTAATTCTTTATGTTGATGAACTTCTGATTATAGGGGAATAACATCTCATTAATCAGTGTATGAAAGATTTGGCTTCTGAATTTGAAATGAAGGACTTAGGAATTCTTCATTACTTTCTTTTTTTGGAATTATGTTAGAAGTTTGGGAATATCATTCTACATTAAAAGAAGTATACTATTGATATTCGTAAAAGATTTGGAATGTGGGACTGTCAAACTATGTCTACACCTATGGAAACCAACTTACACAAGCTATAGGAAGCAAGTGCTGGATCTAGGCTAGTTGATCCCACTTTATATAGATAGATAATTGGGCCTCTAATATATCTTGTAGATAATCGACCTAATTTCTACTATGTTGTGAATGCATCAAGTTAGTTCAGGTGTGAACTTAAATATGAGAATACCAGGTTGGAATTACATGGATACATTGATTCTGATTGGGTTGGAAGTGTAAAAGACTGGAAAAATACATCAGGATGTTGTTCCAACTTAGGATCAACTATAATATCTTGGGTCTATAAAAATAAAACTTGAGTTGCTTAGAGTTATACTAAGGCAAAGTATATTGCAACAACAATGGGAGCCAGAGAAGCAATGTGTTTTTGAAAGTTGCTTTCTAAGTTTTTTTGTGAGCTTATGAAACCTACCACTATTCACTGTGATAACCAAAGTTGTATCAAGTTATCTGTGAATCTAGTATTTCATGATAGATCCAAGCATATAGAAATTCCTTACCACTACATAAGAGACATGGTGGAAAGAAGAGCTATTTAGTTGGAATATATTAATAAAGGTGATCAAACAACTAACATTCTCACCAAGACTCTTCCTAAAGCGAAGGTTGATCATTTCAGAAAGAAGCTTGGCTTGTTTAAAATGCAAGTTTATAAGATTGAGTCTCAACTTTGTAAATTTTTATTATTTTAATAAATATGTTTAAAGTGTAAACTCTTTTGTCATATGTGTAACTCTATGAATCATGGGCCTACCCTATGTTCATTATTTAAAATGTGGCAATCTTTTATGATGAAATATTGGTTCTAATAATATAAGGTGAGGACTTTATAATTATTAGATTACTATCTTGATGAATATCATGTGAGTTGATATTCATGGAAAAATCATGATAGTTAAAAGAGCATATTGATGAATATTGTGTGACTTGATATCTGTTGAAGATCAATATGTTCAAACTTGTTTGAAATATAAGAGGAGTAAGTAAGAGGGGAGGGGTGACTTAGTTACTACAAAAATAAATCCTAGATCCCTTAGATGTTAGTATATAATGGAAATAGATAACTAAATAATGCTGAAGATCAGTAAACACACATAATGTTGTAACTCGGTAATAACTAGATTAGCTTGGTAAAAGATTAACATATAAACCATTAGATGTTATCTGTGATTACCATTACTTTAACTTAGTTGCAAACACATAAAGAAAATAGTATGAACACTTTTGACACCAGGATTTAATGTGGAAACCCAATTTGGGAAAAACCATCAATAGTAACTAGTCACTGATTTTCACTCTTCTAAAGTGAGCCCTATTAGGAGCCAACCCTGTTAAAGGTTACAAAACACACTTTTAGGTGTGACCCTTAAAGGATTTAATTACCCTATTAGGAGTGGCCTGGTTAGAGGTCTTGAGAATAATTCAATAGAATTGCCACCTTGTTAGAGGATTTGCAAATAGTTGTTAAGCCAACTCTGTTAGGAGATTTAGATCACTGCTATAATGGTTAGAGAGCAACAATTAGATGACCTAATTTGATTGCAACTAATTTTCTAATTTTAGATCTCTGTTCTGGCTTATACTTGATCCTTCTTGATTGTATATAGCTTTGCTTCTTCACAAGGATATTTTGCTTATCCTTCAAATTCACTTCCTCTTTTCATCATTAAATCTTCAATCACACATTCTTACTTGCACTTTCACACACTTTGAAATCACAACTTGACCTTATACTTATATCTTCCACTTTGTCAAGTTGGCTCAAATACAACTTAACATAATCAATATTCATCCCCTTTGTCGACTAGAATCAATAGATAAGTTAATTAAGCTTAATACAAAAAAATAAGAAAATCCTTTGTTAGCCAACCCTACTCAGTAGAAACTAACTCTAAAAATATTTCCTTTGTAAAAGCTTGGTTAACATTGGAAACTTACAAAAATCCTTTGGCAATTGAGTGAGCTTGGTTAGCACTGGTTCCATCCAAATTTCCTTCATTATCCAAATGATCTCAATTAACACTTGCTTTCTACAACTTTTCCTTCGATGCCTGAATGAACTCAGTAGACACTGCCTTTTGCATACTTGCCATTGATGCCTGAGTGAACTTAGTAGATACTACCTTCTGAACTAGGAAAACATAGGAATGCTTGGTAGATACTGAGAACTATCTTCATTTCTCGAGTGAGCTCAACATATACTGACTGATAATGATATGACATTTGTGTAACATCAAAGACAACACACAATTAATCAATTTTATCCAACAATCTCCCTCTTTGGCATTGATGGAAACACAACATGTCATAGCACAATGAAATTTTGGAGTTAGAATGAGAACTCCCTCTATTAGTATGAGCTCTTCCTTTCACTAGATTCTATCACCAATAGCTACCAAGTTCATTCAGAACATCCTCCCTCTTTTAGCATACTTCTTCTTTAGAAGACTTCCCCCTCTCTAGTTTCTAGCTTTATTCTGGTTCAAAAGTTTCTTAGAGATATGATAGTAAACTTCTCCTTCTTTAACAACACATGTCAAAGACAATAACTCTGTAAATACCAATGTATCTTAAGTATTGATTCATTTGCAATATGCCCTTGCCAATTCTACACCAACTGATTAATCTTCAATAGGTTTTGGTTGATACATTCACTAAACTTCATTTAGTGAATTTCAGATAGGGGAATGACCCCTAAATTACCTCTTACATACAGAAATGCATCCTTAGGTAATGGCTTGGTGAATATGTCTACAATATGTTCCTTTGTATTCACATATTCCAATCTAACTTCTTTGTCTTGCACTAGCTCTCTTAAGAAGTGATATTTAATAGAAATATGATTTGTTTTGGAAAAAATTACTAGATTCTTTGATATGTTGATTGCATTGGTGTCATCACAATATATGACAATTGCATCTTTGATCTCTACCTTCATTCCTTCCAACAGTTGTTTTAACCAAATAATGTTAGAGCAATTAACTACTGCTACTACATATTCTGCCTCTTCTATGGATTGAGATGTACAATTTTGCTTCTTTCTTGTCCAAGATACTAGTCTTTTATCAAGAAAGAATGCTCCACCAATAGTGCTTTTTTTGTTATCAAGACTTCCTATCCAATCAACATCACTAAATACTTTCAAGTACAGATTGCTTCCAAGTTTGTACCATAAACCATAGTCTTCAATAGCTTTCAGATACCTCATGATTCTCTTGATTTTCATCATGTGATTTTCCTTGGGATTTTTTGAGAATCTTGCCACTATTCCAACTGTTAGAGCAATATTAGGCCTTGTGTAAACTACATACTATAATTTTCCAATCATTGATCTATAAGTGGTCTTATCTACTTCTTTGAAATCATTATTTTTGCTTATGTCCAGTACACATAGGTGTTCCAATTGGTCTGGAATCTTCCATTCCAAATTTCTTCAATATCTCCTTGATATACTTAGATTAAGTGATGTAGATACCATTCTTGTTCTGTTGTATTTTCAATCCAACAAATAATTTTATTTCACCAAACATGGAAATCTCAAATTCTTTACTCATTTCTTTTGAAAATGCTTTACATAAATCATCATTTCCTCTAAATAGAGTATCATCAACAAATATTTCTACTAACACAATCTTCTTATCTATTCCTTCATTGATATATAGACTATTGTTATCATTAGTCCTTTGAAAACTAATTTGTACCAAGTAATTATGGAGTCTTTCATACCAAGATCTGGGAGCTTGCTTGAGACCATATAATGCTTTATGTAGTTTGCAAACCAAATCTCCTTTGCTAGGATCTACAAAACCTTCTAGTTGTTCAATGTGTACTTCCTCATTAAGAATTCCATTCAAGAATGCAGATTTAAAGTCCATTTGATATACTTTAAATCCTCTATGTGCTGCATATGCTAGTAAAGTTCTAACACCTTCAAGTCTTGCCATAGGAGCAAAAGTCTCACCATAGTCAATACCTTCTTCTTGAGAATAACCTTTGCAAACTAATTTTGCTTTGTTTCTTGATACCTTTCCATCTTCATTCAACTTATTTCTAAATTCCCATTTTGTACCAATTACATTTTATCCTTGGGTCTAGGAACAAGAGTCCAAGTTTTATTTTTTTCTATATGTTCTATCTCTTCATTCATTGCTTCAATCTAAATTTCATTTTCTAGAGCATCTTTAATTCTAGGTTCAAATTCAGCAAGTAAAATGTACCTTTTAATTTGCTTCTTGTCATTGTTCCATATGAATGTTTTCCAATGATCTGATTAGGTGTATGATATCTTTTGACATATCTTGCTAACATAGGCTCCTTGGTCTTTGAATGAGTTCCACCATCTTCTTCTTGAATTTTAGTTTCAAGCTTGGGTCCTTCTATCTGTGACTCGGCTCCATTAGGCTCAGTTTGAACTAGCTTAGTAGCCTCTGATTGTGACTTGGGTCCTTGTAGCTCCGGTTGCACTGCTTGTAACTCTGTAACTATTGGAGTTTTTGGGGACTCGGGAGTTGAAGCTTCTTTTCTCTTAGATTAATTCGGAAGGGTATTAGTTTCATAATAAACAAATCTTTTGTAATCTTTAGGTTCTTTGTTGCTTTCTTCTTCACTCTTTTCTAAAAATTCATCAATTCTAACATGTGCACTTTCTATAATTTTGTGAGTAGATAAATTCAAAGATATGTATGCTTTACTTCTACAAGAGTATCCTAGAAATATGCCTTCATCACCTTTTACATCAAATTTTCCTTTTCTAGATTCTTTCAAGTAACTTACATTAGGTTTGTAGCCATACCATAGTTGATAAGGTGTCTTGTTTGAATCTTTCTTCAACTGAACTCTATTCAAGGTATGAACTGCAGTGCTGATAGCTTCCTTCTAATATTTGAGAGCAACATTCTTTTCAATCATTGAGGTTCTTGCATAGTCCGTGATAGATCTGTTTCTTCTTTCTGCTATACCATTTTGTTGTGGTGTACCAACGACAGATACTTGTCTTTTGATTCCTCTTTCAATGCAGAAATTGTTGAATTCATGGGAGATGAATTCACCACCTCTATTTGATCTTAGGCATTTCAACTTCTTTCCAGTTTCTTTTTCTACTCTTGCCAGATATCACTTGAATTTTTGAAAGGCTTCTGATTTTTCTTTTAGGTACATTACTATCATCATTCTAGAGTAGTCATCCACAAAGAGAATGAAATCTTTTTCTCCACTATAACTCTCTATTCCAATAGGTTCACATAAGTCTGTATGAATAATTTCCAAGACTTCTTTTGATTGATAGTCTTTTCTTTTGAAGCTTGTCTTTCCCATCTTACCAATTTGGCAATTCTTGCATAGACCCATGTCAGGCTTCTTCAAACTAGGAATACCTCTTACTCTTTTATGTTTTCTTATCTTAACCAGATTATCAAAGTTCACATGACATAGCCTTTTGTGCCATAACCATATTTCCTTTACTTGATCAATAAAACATGAACAATCCCTAAGATTAAGATAAAATAGATTACCTTTTTTTTGTTTACTAGAACCAACCAAATTTCCTTTCCCATCTAGTAGTTTGGCCTATCCATTCAAGAATTCTACCTTGAATCCAATGTTATTCAGCTGTACCACTCGTATTAGCTTATTCTTTAGTCCTTCAACCCATATATCATTTTTTCTAACATGAGAGATAAGTGCCATCTCATCTCCTTCATCATTTAGATTCATCTTTCATAGCAATATATACCATTTCATCTTCATTGTTATCAAGATCTTTAGCTATGAAACAAGATTTCTTACCTTTTTCCTTGAAGCTTTTGTAGTTCTTGGAGTCCTTCTTGGCCTTACACTTATTAATTTTCTTCTCATCCTTAATTTCCTTGTTTGGACACCTAGCAGCAATGTGACCAATTTCTTCATAGGAAAGACATATTAGAGGACCTTTACCTTTGTACTTTCCTCTTCCTTTGGAATACTTCCTTGTAAGTAGGGCTTCAACAACTTCAAGATCACTATCTAAACTTTCTTCTAATGATCCATTTTCTTCACTTTCTGATTGATTGGATTTTGAATTTTTACCCTTTTCTTTGAATGAAAGCTTAGCTTTAAATGTAGATTCAATATTTTTTGAAGCAAGAACATAGTTATCATAATTGTCTAACTCAAAAGCTGTTAATATTCCAACTAGAGCATCCAAACCTATCTTGTTATTTGGATCACATCTCATTTCTTGAATATTAGATACTCTAATTGCATAAAAGGGAAGAAGAGTTCCAAGTACTTTACTTACAATGATCCTCCTTAATGTATCCTCTATATGGTTTGATTACACTTACATTGGCTTTGATCCTTTTCACATATTTTTCAATGTTTTCATCTTCTCTCATTTTCATTTGATCAAATTGTCCTCTAAGGCTTTCTGCTTTGGCTCTTCTTACATTGTCATCTCCTCCATAGATATCTTTCAGTTTGTTCCACATTGCAAAAGTAGTTTTGCAATCTTTTACCTCATCAAATTTAACATAACTGAGTGCAGATGCAATATCAATCATCATGATATTATGATTCTTCTTTTGAAAAATGCCTTCAACTGATAATGTTCTAGTGGGAGTCTAATATTTAGCATCAAGATACTTGCAACCTAAATCACTGATGGTAGCCAGATGTAATCTCATAAGTCCTTTCCATGCTACAAAATTTTCTTTGTTCAACTTGGAAATCTCTCTTTTGTAAGACATCCTAATTTTTAGCTTAGGTCCTTGAAACCTTCTTTTCAAGCAACAAAAGCTTTCATACTAAGAGGATTAACTGAGAGGGAGGGGTGAATCAATTAATATAGAAATAAATACCAAATCCCTTAGATGTCCATATAAAATGCAAATAGATAACTAAATACTGTTGAAGCTCAGTAAACACACAGAATGCTGTAACTTGGTAATAAGTGGATTAGCTCGGTAAAAGTTTAACATATAAACCATTAGATGTTATCTGTGATTACCCTTACTTTGAATTAGTTGCAAATACATAAAGAAAATATAATGAACTCTTTTGACACCAGGATTTAATGTGGAAACCTAATTTGGGAAAAACCACCAATAGCAACTAGTTAATGATTTTCACTCTTTTGAAGTGAGCTTTGTTAGGAGCCAACTCTATTAAAGGTTACAAAACACACTATTAGGTGTAACCCTGTTAAAGGATTTAATCACCCTATTAGGAGTGGCTTGGTTAGAGGTCTTGAGAACAATTCAATGGAATTACCACCTTGTTAGAGGATTTGCAAATAGCTTTTAAGCCAACTCTATTAGGAGATTTAGATCATTGCTACAATGGTTAGAGAGTAACAATGAGATGACCTAATTTGACTGCAACTAATTTTCTGATTCAGATCTCTGTTCTAGCTTATACTTGATCCTTCTTGATTGTATATAGCTTTGCTGCTCCATAAGGATATTCTGCTTATCCTTCAAATTTGCTTCCTCTTTTCATCATTAATTTTTCAATCACACCTTCATACTTGCACTTCCACACACTTTGAAATCACAACTTGACCTTATACTTGTATCTTCCACTTTTTCAAGTCAGCTCAAATACAACTTAGAATAATAAATATTCATCACATTAGTTAATGGAATCAATAGATAAGTTAATTAAGCTTAATAAAACAAAATAAGAAAATCCTTCATTAGCCAAGCCTGCTCAATAGAAACCAACTCTAAAACAATTTCCTTTGTTAACCAATAGAAGCTTGGTTAACACTTGCTTTCTAGAACTTTTCTTTCAATGCCCAAGTGAACTTCGTAGACACTACCTTTTGCATATTTTCCTTTAATCCTCAAGTGAACTTGGTAGACATTGCCTTCTGAACTAGGCAAACACAGGAACACTCGATAGACACCGAGAACTGTCTTCACTGCCTGAGTGAGCTCGGCATATACTAATTGATAATGATATGAAATTTTTGTAACATCAAAGACAACATGAAATTAATCAATTGTCTCCAACAAAACTCATGGTGGATAATTATGTGACATAATATCTATGGATATAGATCTTTTATGGTGGATATCATGTGACTTGATATCTATGTACACACCATAACTGGAAAGAATATCATGAGACTTTATTTTTGTCCAAAATATATCTAGAGGATATTATTTTTCAAATAAGGAGAACTTATACATATGCACTTTGTCTTCCCTAGTTAAGAGGGAGTGTTAATGCATATAGCTTCAATCTAACATTACCGTGATCAACATATACATATGTATATATGTACAACAATATGATGTAGATATTGTTATAAATATATGCATATGTACTTGTTGTATGTGAATAATTAATAGTCTGAAATTGATGACATATATATTTTCTAAGATCATTAAGACATAATCAAAACTACTTTTTGATTCCTTTTATATTTAGATCATTATCAATTTATCCTTTATATTGGGCCATAGATCTTAATGATTGGTAATACAGTGATTACTTCACTTAAAGTCCATAAAAAATCATGAAGATTAGTTACCTCTAAATAGGTGTGTGGATGAATGGTTATGTCTCCGAATGGAGGCATAAACATTCATCCCCACACCCTTCCCACTTGATATATATACCAATCTGCCCAAAGTAAACAAGGAATCAAAATCTATTAATGAAAGAACATCAAAGGATCGATGGAAATTTCAAGTTCAATAATACTATTTTATATCTATTATCACTACACTAACTTCTACAAATTATGGAAGGGAATCAGTCCATTCACATTAGTATTCATACCCACAACAAATTTGTGCATCAGTCTGCAATCAAATTAAAATATGGTAAGAAACTTTACAGTAATGTATTTTAGTTGGATCCCATTGAAATGACTTTTTTGGTTGCTAAAGTGGATAACAATTGGTTATGGCATAGGAGATTATGTTACATAAAATTTGATAATATTGTGAAAGTTAGTAGCACATATGTAGTTAGAGATCTTCCTAAGATTATGAAGCCTACTAATGTGGTTTGCAAAGAATGTATTTTGGCTAAGTAGAAGAAAGTATCTTTTCCTAGCAAGAAGTTCACTACCATAGAGAAGCTAGAGATTGTTCACATAGATTTGAGTGGTCCTCTAGAACTAGAGAGTTCTATGGTGAAAGGTATTTCATGATTTTTGTTGATGATTTGATTAGAATGATGTGGGTAGCATTTCTTAAAGAGAAGTCTAAAACTTTTGAGAAGTTTAAGATATCTAAGAGTAAAGTTGAGAATGAATCTGGTGTTAAGATAAAATGTTTGAGATTAGATAGAGGAGGAGAATTAAACTCTAGAGAGTTTAACATGTTTTGTGAAGAAAATGGAATCGAAAGACAATTATCTTCACCTAGGAAATTTGAACAAAATGGGATTGTAGAAAGATGAAATAGATTAGTAGCAAAGACAACAAGAGAAATATTGTTTGAAAATGACATTTCCAAGACATTTTGGAGAGAAGTAGTCAATACAATAGTATACACTATGAAAAAAGTACATATCAAAAAAGGTATAAGCAAAATGCCTTATGAACTATGGTTTGGTCATCACCATCAGTTAAGAATTTTAGAATATTTGGAAGTAAGTGTTTTATTAAGAGAGAAGATGATGTTTGTAAGTTTGATCCAAGAAGTGATGAAGGTATGTTTCTTGGCTATTCATTGAAAAGCAAGGCATACATATGTTTTAATCATAGAACTAAGACAATAGTTGAGTGCACAAATGTAAAGATTGATGAAAAGTTTGGAACTAAGGAAAATATGTTAGACTAGAATTTAGACGATGAAGAAGATAATACCAAAATTGTTAGACAAAATGTAGAAGTTTTTTTGAGACTAATAATGATCTACAAAATGATGTGCTACCTATTGAGCAAAGAGGAGAGAAAAGGTGTAAACTAGAGATGAGATAAGAGTTGAGATGTCAACTCCTACCCCTAACAAAAAAAATGACAAAGAATCACCCTCAAGAGAAGATAATTGGAAGTAAAGACAAAGGTGTGATGACAAGAAACAAAGTTAGTGAAGAGATATGTTTAATTTCTCAATTTGAACCTAAAAGTGTAGATGAAGCATGTAAAGATGATCATTGGATTCAAGAAATGAAGGAAGAATCAGATTAGATTGTGAAGAATGAAACATGGAAGTTAGTTCCTAGACCTAAAGACAACAATGTGATAAGAACCAAATGGGTTTTTAGAAACAAGATGAATGAGCAAGTTATAGTTGTGAGGAACAAAGCTAGACTTGTATGCAGAGGATATTTATAGAAAGAAGACATAGATTATGAGGAGACATATGCACCTATAGCCAAAATGGAAGTGGTATGAATGTTCTTGGCTTTTACATCCAATAAGAAGTTCAAAGTATATCAGATGGATGTTAAATCAACCTTCCTAAATGGAGAACTTGAAGAAGAAGTATATATCGAGAAGCCTGAAGGCTTTCCTCTAACATAAGACAAAGATATAGTATAAAGACTAAAGAAATATCTATATGGTTTGAAGCAAGTACCTAGAACCTGGTATGCAAGATTGGAAAGCTATTTGAAAAAACTTGGATTTGCTAAAGGTACAAAAGATAGTAACTTGTATTTCAAAGAAATTGAGAATGGTTTTTTGATAATAGGAATATTTTTTTATGACATCATATTTGGAGGAAATGATAAAGCAAGTGATAATTTTTATGAAAAGATGAAGAATAAGTTCGAAATGAGCATGATGGGAATTTATAAGACTAAGGATAGGAAATCCTACATTACATTCTAAGACTAAGCATATAACTATTAAGTATCATGTGTTGAGAGAGAAATAAACAAAAAATGAGATTAAATTAGAGTATGCGGGTACTAAAGATCAGATCACATATATCTTTATAGAGCTTTTATCTAAAGATACATTTGAGTACTTGAGAGGTATGCTTGGGGTTATGCCCCTGCCTACTTCTAAGTAGATGATGCAGTAAATGCATTAGTCTTGTGGTACATAGCACTATTGTTAGACTAGATTGAATTTTGATGCTTCCCATATGGGGGAGTATCTATGATGAGCTAAGTCATTGAGGAATCTTAGTCTTTGATCTTGAATAGTGTCTTTGGACACTTGAGCTTGTTAAATACTTTAGTAGTAAATTGACAGAATGAGGTCTTTGTCATTGATGTCAATGGGGGAGAGAATATGCATGAAAAACATCTCCTAAATATATATAGGGGAGATATATACATGAATATGTTAGAATATATGTATATGTGAAATACGAGCCTTTGATCCTCACACACACTTCAACATGATCATTACTTGAGAGATCATCCCAAAATAAATAGGAGATTATTCATCCGAGTAATCCAAAATTTTGACCTATTGCCTTCTAACTAGAAGGATTTTTCCTTTGCTCTTAGAATGAGAAGCGAGCAACCATACCTTTGGTATGAAGGATTTTACTTATGCTATATGAAGATGCAATTAATCTATATGAAATGCAAGTATTATTCTAGGAATAAGAAAGAGAAGTTAATCTATATGTATGCATATTAGAATCTAAATGATATTAAGATACTAGAAAATATGAAAGCTATGAAAACATGAGAAAAATGAGAAAATATTCCAACATAAATTCAATGCACAAAATATTCAACCTCTGTAATGAGGAATTGAAGGCTCCTTAAATAGAGTTCCATAATTGATCAGCGGTCAAGATCAATTGGAATGAATGGTCAAGATTGAAGATGAGATTCAGTTGAAATAGATACATCCCTATGTAGGTAAAGTTAACTATTTCAAATCTAAGTGTGATGAAGAGTTAACTGAGTTTCGCATGAGTGTGAGAATGAGTTAACTAATTTAATTCTAATTCAAGAGATAATTCACTCAGAATTTCAATTTCATAATTGAAGAGAAGATTTGGAGAGATTATTTAATTTAATAAAATGAGATATGACCTCATTAATGCATAAACTTTAATTAATTAAATAATTATATTTAATAATTAAAATGTGGACATTATTAAATTAAATATGTTTAATTCCTTTGCATTATTAGCTAAAGAAATAATTTAATTTAATTTAAGTATGAACACTTATAATTAAATTAAGTTAAATTAATAGGTTTAATGTTTCTAATTTGAATCAATACTTTGTAACTAAATAAAGAGTGTGATTAATGCAAATTATGGTTTTCTGCATCTAACACTTAGGTCAAGTAGCGAGTATTAGAATCAGAATTGCCTAGTGAAATAGGACTTAAGAATGATTAAACAGACTAGGATTGATTATCATGGCAAGTTGCCAATTTTGGGGTTTTACATTTGCCCCTCTTTGAATGGATGTGTGGGAAACACATTTGATTCAAAGAAATCAGGAGTATGATGCATAGATCAAGAAATGGGATTGGTTTCAAACTTGATGACACATAAACCAATAAACAATCTTTTTAAGGTTATCTCCAAAACAAAGCTTAACCTTAAGGGATCTAGATAGAACACCTAGATACTAAGATTGATAAAATTTTAAAGGTTATCTCTAGAATGAAGCTTAACCTTAAGGAATCTAGATAGAACACCTAGATACTAAGATTCATAAGCTTTTAAAGGTTATCTCTAGAAAAAAGCTTAAACTTAGGGGATCCAGAAAGAACACCTAGATACTGAGATTGATAAGCTTTTAAAGGTTATCCCCAAAATGAAGCTTAACCTTAAAGGATCCATATAGAACACCTAAATACCGATATTGATAAGATAAAGATTGTCAAACTTCACAACATTATTCCTAGATCAAGACTCAACTCTCAAGAGTCAAGGTTTAGACTGTCCCAATACTTTTCTATTAAATAGTGATCAAAAGTAAGTTCTTAGAATTGTCTCTAGAACAAAGCTTAATTCTTAGCAAGAGTTAGGATTATCTCTAGAATGAAGCTTAATCCTCAGCAAGAATTTGGAATTATCTCTAGAATAGAGCTTAATCCCCTAGAATCCAAATAGAAAACCTAAATATTGGTCCATGAAAGAGATAACAAGACATATCATGAGTCATAGAATCATCCCTAGAACAAGGCTTGATCCTTAGGAGTCAAGGTTAGATTGTCCTGATACCTATTCATCAAACTCTGAGAAGAACAATTATAAGATTGATTAGCTGATCAAAAGATAAAATAGGTGACATAGATAGAAGATAGAGGGAAAAAGTATGCCTTGAGTAATGAGATTCCTCGAATGATGAGGACATAAGATTCAGATTGAGTTTAAGCCAGTTTTGGAAGATTCAATGATGTAATCATCCTACCCCCTTTAGGAGTGAAATCAAAAGATGGCACACCAGAATAGTGATGCAGATTAGTAGAGTCAAAGATACTAAAGAAATTTGAGATTCAAAATAATTTAGAATAGATCAAAAGAGTTTGAAGAAAATTTGGAATCGATTCAGAGTGATTTTGAGGTCCAAACGACCAAGTTTGACCAAAGTTGACCAAATTTGACTAGAGTTGACTTTTCTAAAAATTGTTGGAAAAGTTGAAGAAAGTGTGATTTGAAAAGATTCTAAGATTCACAAAGTATAAAAAATGGATTGCACAAGCGTTCGATTGTGTAAGTTGCCAAATTTTTAAAATATGACTTTGAGTTGTTTAAGTGTGTCAGATTTCAAATTTGATCCTAAAAATGGGTTTAGAGCAGCCAAATTATCTAAGAGGGTGATTAATCAATCATTTGTGCAGTCATGAAGAAACATGATACTTTGAAGAAGCCGAAAACTCCTCATCATGAAGGATGCAAGTAAATCAATGATTGAACCATGTGCTTATGCAAATGCAGAATGTGCAATGCAACCCTATGCTAGATGCAACCATAGGTCTAGTTACCAAGCTTTGAAAATTATCATCATTGAGCATATAGAAAAACCTCAGATGTCATACAATTCCCACTAACATTGCAATCATGAAAATATGAATAGGACATCTATTCTAGTTTTGTCAAGATTAAATGTAAGCATTTGAGGCACAAGAAGCGAGAATGACCAGAACATTTGTTCCTTTTAGTGTAGCAAGCTAACATAACCATCAAAGCATAAACTCTAGGATGACCAAAATGATTTTTACATGCAAAAACACCAGACACACAAGAGATCCTTGTTATGCTAAGTAATCAGTAAGTGTTCTATCCACAATAACCCTTACATTTGCAACCTAAGATAGAAGTGTGCTAGATATACTCTTAGTGACCCATACATTCACTTAGTAGGATGAGTATCAATATTTATCAGAGCATAGAGAATTCACTCAAATAGGCAAGGAAGAGAACCAACCTCAATGAAGAGTACATGTAAAAGGAATCGAGGTACACGGGAGCATCCAATATGAGATAGAGGCTCTTATAGTAGATGCCCCTTTTATATGGAAGCTTCAGATAATTAGAACTAAACCCACAAATAGAAAGAAAAGAAAAGATCATGCCCCTAGTCCTTGCTTCTCTAGTTGATAGTAACATCATTGAGTTGCTCAAAGAGACATGATAAAGCGAAAGGAGAGAAAATGAAGAAAAACTCAACATATCCCAAACAAGTTCATCATTTTGAGTTCAATGTTTTATTTTATAGGATTGATGTCAAGTGTCAATGTTCAGAACATGTATGAAAGAAATGTCTTTAGTAGGGTGGCAACAATAGATAGATGTAGTTAGAACAACTAGTGACTGAAGTCAAAGAGGAATCTTTAGTAAGATGAACTTTAGTAGGAAACTGAGCGATAGTAGATAGACACAATTAGGAATACTGGTGACTAACATGAGAGATTTTCCATAAATGAATCTCAAAAGTGACACTAGTGACAGTAGGCAAACGTAGTTAGAAAAATTGGTGACTAATGTGATAGATTTTCTGTAAAAGGAATCTCAAAAGTGACACTAGCGATAGTAGGCAAATGCAGTTAGAACAACTAGTGACTAACATGAGAGATTTTTTGTAAAAGGAATCTCAAAAGTGACACTAGCAATTGTAGGTAGGTGTAGTTAGAAAAATTGGTGACTAACATGAGAGATTTTTTGTAAAAGGAAATTCAAAAGTGAAATTAGTGATAGTAGGCAGATACAGTTAGAACAACTAGTGATTGACACAAGAGATTTTCCATAAAAGGAATCTCAAAAGTGACACTAGCGACAGTAGGAAGATGCAATTAGAACAACTAGTGACTGATGCGAGATATTTTCTGTAAAAGGAATCTAAAAAGTGACACTAGCAATAGTAGGCAGATGTAGTTAGAACAATTGGTGACTAACATGATAGATTCCTATGACACTATAGGGGTTGCCCCCAAGTTATGACAAGATTCAATCCATGGATAAATGAGTGAAAGTAGCAAACTAAAGCAAGAAGGAAATTGTACATGAGCCAGAAGATGTACTGGTTTACCAAGTTTTCACCTTCTTGATAGAGAATTTTGTTTTCCTACCATGATGCTTGTTTTCCAGGCTTTCATCAATGTCATTTTTTTTGTTTTTCAATTTTTTTTCGTCTTTTTTTTGTATTTTCTTAATTTTTCAATTTTTTTGGTATTACCAAGGCACTTGTTGCTAGGTTTTCACCAAGGTAATGTTTCTTTCAGGAAATTTTGTAATTTTTAGACTTTTTTCAAGACATCTAAGTATATACAGAGAGCTTCCAAAATTTGATTAGTTGTAGAACTGCTTTAGGTGGAGAGTGTTGATGGGCTCCTTGAGCACCTCTCCCTTGGCTATAGAAAGTTAGCAAGCATCAAATCCAAACATTGCTGTGATTATGTATGGACCAAGCTAGTTGGTTCAAACTTCCATTTTTGTACCTATTATTGCTAATTCTTAGGGTTTTCTCTCAGAACAAGATCACCCAGTTGGAAGTCACATGGCTTAACTTTCTTATTGTAGGTTCTAGACACATGCTGCTGATAAGCTCAAAGATGATCACATGCCGCTTGCCAATGTTTGTCTAACAATTTTAGCTCTTGAAGCAAAAATATTCTATAGTCATCATCAATAATGAGCCTCTTCATGGAGATTCTCAAAGTAGGAATCTCAACCTCAATTGGAAGCACAAAATCCACTCCATACGCTAAAGAAAAGGGCATTGTACCTATCAGAGTTCTGATACTTGTTCTATAAGCTCATAAAGTTGGATTAATCTGAAGGTGCCAGTCCCTTCCAAATTTACTAATTGTGTGATGCAAGATGTTAAGGATCACCTTGTTGGATGCTTCCACTTGACCATTACCTTAGGGGTAATAAATAAAAGACCAGTGTTGTGTGATTCTAAGCTTTTTGTACAACTCCTTAAGATCCTTGTTTTGAAACTATCCTTCATTGTCAGTAATAATGGATGAAGGTAAACCATACCTACATATGATGTAATTCATAATGTATAGAGCTACCATTTTTCCATTTTCTATAGAGCAAGGGATTGTCTCTACCCACTTAGTGAAATAATCTATAGCTGTAATGATGAACTTATGTCCATTTGAAGAGGATGGGTGAATCTGACCCACAATATCAAAGGCCCATTATTGGAATGGCCACAATGTGATAGATGGAATTAGCTCCCTGGTTGGAGCATGAATCAAATTCCCATGGAGATGGCATTATTTGTAGGACTTGGCATATTTGATTGCCTCTTGCTCCATATTCAACCAAAAGTAACTAGCTCTAATAAGCTTATGAGCTAGTGTAAGACCATTAGAGTGAGATCTGCAAATGCCCTTGCATACATCTATTAATGTACATTTAGACTCATCGAGTTCTTGACACCTAAGGAGTGTTCCATCGAGACCTCTCCTAAATAAGTTGTTAGAAATAATGACATACCATGAAGCATTATGGATAAGGTGACATTTTCATTCTGGGTTAGATTGTCTGGGATGGTTTGCTCACGCTAGTAAGAGTATATGTGGTGGTAGTGAGATGAGTCATGTCCTACAATAGAATAGATCATCTAAGATTTAGGAGAGTCATAGGTAGGGTAGAGCAATGTTTCCATCAGGAACTCACGTCGAAGATCATTTTCTAGCATCTATAACAAGGAAGCAAGAGTAGCCATGGCATCAACCACTTTATTATTTTCTTGAGAAACTTGTTGAAAAGTGATATGAGAAAAGTATTTATTTAGGTCATCCACCATGCATTTATAAGGGACTAATTTCTTATCCTTTATCTGATATACATCATTGACCTGGTTGATAATGAGATGTGAATCACCAAAGATGTTTAATACATCTACTCTCCATTCAATTGCAATCTTCATGTCACTAATTAGAGGTTCATATTCTATGATATTATTTGTACAAGGAAACAAAATCTTGTACACCTTAGGCAATGAATACCTCTAAGGTGTTATAAATAAGAGTCTAGCACCAGTTCCCTATTGTGTGAAGGAACTATCAAAGAACATCACCCAAGTTTGGTGGATAATCATTAGAATTGATTCATCAAGAAAATCAATGTTTAGTGGAAGAAGACTTTGCATTGGTGCTTCTACTAACTAATAAGCAATCACTTATCCTTTGATAGCCTTTTGTTCAACATAATAAATGTCAAACTCAATTAGTATCATGACCCACTTAGCCAACCTTCTTGTTAGAGCCACCTTGCTAAGTAAGTACTTTAGTAGATCAATTTTAGCAACCAACCATGTAGTATGGGCAAGCATGTAGTGTCTCAACTTTTGGTAAGCAAAGACATAAGTATGGATTTTGTTCTTGGATTGCCAAGGACACAAAGGGGTATTGACTTAGCATTTGTGGTAGTTGATAGGTGTAGACACCTAAAAACTTTTAGAAAATAAAGTATTTTTATTTTTTGAAAAAGTCCTGATGACATCATCATTAATTAATTAATTAATTAATTTTTATGCCATTAAATCCCTTTATCTTAATTAAAAATATTTAATTAAGAAATCCCTCCCAAAAATGTTCAAATCTTATTTAAACATTATTTCCTTATTTATTAATTATTTAATTAATAAATTGACCAAAAAACCTAAAATAAATAAAAAATTTATTTTTGCCCAAAACTTGGCCAATTTCCTTCAGACCACTAACCTCTTCCAAAATTTTCTAATCCTTCTTTAATTTTAATTAAAGGCTAATCCCATCATTTCCTACCCCTAATCCCAATTCAAAATATTTAATTAAGATTAAATATTAATCCTCATGTTTATTAAAAAAGTTTTAATAAATATCTCCTCAACCCAAACCCTTGAAATAAATAAAACTTTATTTATTTCTTAAAAATCTAATTTATCCTCATCCTAAGAAGTTCTAGACTCTTCTAGAAAGTCTTCATCCTCATCCTAGGAAATTCTAAACTATTCTAGAAAGTCTTTATCCTCATCCAAAGCCTAGACTCTTCTAGAAGATGTCTTTAACCCTAATCCTAATCCCCTCCTAACCTTGTCACATTCCCTAAACATGGGTTAAAACTTACTAACCCAAGCCAAAGTTAACAAATATCTCCTCCTTCACCCACCCTCATTAAATGCCATCCACTTGCCTATCCCTAAGCTAATCTTAAACCATCCTAATCCATCCTCTAATCATTTGCACAAGCCTAAACAAGCTTAAAACCTTCCTAATCAAGTCCAAGTCAAAATTGCTCTCATCACCCTCAAAATATCTCAACCATAAAACTTTATGAAGTCCACTAGGTCATAAATGACTCTTACAAGCCCTTTTATTGCTCTTACAAGTCATTATGAGGGTCTTTATGAAGATTTTATCCCTTGAGCCTCCTTTGTTGACTCATCCTTCCCCTTTCCTCCATCCTCTCACCATGTGACATGTGTCACTCCTTGATTGGCTATAAGGAAGCACAATCTATGTGCTCTCTTCTCATGCAATCTGAGCCCTCCATGAGCTTTTTCCCATCCTTGCATCTTAGCCCTCAATCCCTCAAGCCTCTTGCCTATAAATTGGATCCTTCCCCTTTGCAAAATAACACAATCCATGAAGTAAAGTCATAATTCCATTTTGAGAAGCCATTTTATATCAAAACGATACATTCACACCCAAATTCCAACTCCATTTGAAGCCCTTTTTGAAGCATAAGCTTGAGCATACATCCTATCTATTTAGACAAAGCTACTCAAAAAGAGAGCTTCTCATTGAGAGAGTCCATTAATGGCTCATATCCTCAATTGAGAGTTCATCTTAGTCTATCTTGAAGTTTATGAATTTTGTTTAGTTTGTAGAAGCTTTATTTAAATTTGGTTTCTATTAGCATACTAACATTGCTCATATACAATCGGTTCTCTAAGATGGTACATTTCATTCCATGCCACAAGACTCATGATGGAGTGAATATTGGAGATTTCTTTTTAGAGAGGTGGTGAGGCTACATGGTCTCCCAAAAAGTATTGTTTCTGATAGAGATACTAAATTTGTTGGGTATTTCTGAAGGACTTTGTGGAAGAAGTTAAAGACAAAATTAAAGTTCTATTTTACATCATTTGTAGACTGATGGACATATAGAAGTGGTAAATAGAAGCTTGGGAAATTTGATGAGGTGCTTAGTAGGAGATAAGCCCAAGGGATGGGATTTGATTCTACCACAAGAAGAATTTGTTTACAATAATTTTGTGAATAGGATTACTGGTAGATCACCATTCCAAATTGTGTATGGGAGTAGTCCAAGGACTATACCAAAGTTTAGAAAGGTAGAGCAAGGTGAGAGGAAAAATGTTGAGGCAGAAAACTTTGCTGAACATGTCAAGAACCTACATGAGGAGGTGCATTCACATATTACCAAGATGAACCTACAATATAAGGCTAAAGTAGATCAAAAGTGGAGACATAAGAAGTTCCAAGTTGGGGATCTGGTTATGGTATACTTGAGGAAGGAACAATTTCCATTGGGTACCTATAACAAGCTAAAGATGAAGAAATTTGGCCCTTGTAAAATTTTGAAGAAACATAACTTAAGAAATGAATATGAGGTGGAGTTGCCAAATGGAATTCACATTTCTCCTATTTTCAATATTTCAAGCTTAAGTTGAGGCTAGAGCCATGTCCAATTCCTACTTCTGAGAAAGAAGATGTTGAAGAAAATCTGGATAGTTGTGTGGGCCGGAGTACCAGAAATAGGTAGTATGAAGAATAAATGGTGAAGTGGAAAGGATGACCAGTAGAAGATTCAACTGGGATATTCTAGTGTAGGTTGCCCATTTGGGTTTTTCTCTACTAGCTATAAAGTGACAGAGTCACTTTTTAATTTACCCTGGGTATCTAATGTAGGAGCATCTAGTGGTGTAAGGGCATTCCTGTCTTACCCAAAAATATGCTTAGTGTTAGTTTTTGTTTAATGTGTCTTCATTTTTAATTACCCATTTGGGTCAAATAGAGAGTCCTACTCTCATAGTTCCACTATTGATTTTTTGGGTTAGAGTTTTTGAGCACCTTGGGATATGTAACAATGCAAAAAATAGGTTATTTTGTAATTGAGCCATAATAATGATGAGTTAGAGAGTTTAATTTGGAGGGATGATTGTACTTGTAATTTAAAGAACTCCAAAAAAGAATCAAGTCAAAAGGCTTTGCAATTTGAAAGTTATTGCAGTTTTAAGTTTCTTGGAGACCTCTTAAGAGCACTTCATGTTGGCATTAAGTCATGTTTGTTATTAGTGACAACACTTATTTAGATTTTTTATGGTTACCAAGTTCATCATTCAGTCTCCAATTTTTGCTGAGGAATTTAGTGGTTACCAAGTTTCACAATTCATACTAAGCATTGTAGTGGTTACCAAGTGAATATAGACATTGCGAAGTCTAGCAGTTCAGATCAAGCAGTTTAGTTCTTACTAAGTAGTTAGTGGTTATTGAGCTTCACAATGTCTACCGAGTCATTAGTTCTTGTGATGTGAAGCCAATGTTAATCAAGTGATGGGATGAGTAGTGTTTACGAAGTGCAAGCAAAGTAAACATGATATTCAATTTCTATCAAGTCTCCAATGTTCACCGAGTTTGAAGCTATATCGAGTGATTAGTATGGACTGAGCCTCTACTTCTACCAAATGCATGATGATGCCAAGTAATGCAGTGGACACCAAGTATTAGAAGTTCACCTAGTTAGCTTTTAGAATCCAAATTTCTACATTTGGGCCAACTTAGTAATATTGGTGTTAACTTGTGTTTTAGCCGACCTTGTAATTATGAGAATTGGGATGGTATATATGTAATGTATTGTATGATACCCAAGTATGAAAATGGAGTAATGTTTTGAGAAGAGTGAATGCGAATGTGAATTAGTAGCAGTGAAAGGTATACAACAAGGTCAAATTGAGAGCAGTCAAGTTACATCTATCAAAAAGAGGTGATCAACATTTCAAGGATCTAAATTAGCAATTCAGTTGTAATTTAGATCTAATGTTTCATCCTAATAGGTGAATCAAAATCAAATCCTTTAACAGGGTAGACTTAATAGTCTTTTCTTTAAATCTCTTAACTGAGTGCATACTTCATTGTATTTTTGTAAAACCTCTAACAAAGTGGACCTAGCAGTCCTAATTTCTCCTAATAGGGCAAATCATTGAAGTGATAATTGTAAGCTTTAACATGCTAAATTTATATTGCAGTATTGAAGTTTTTTGGGTATCATCCCCAACCCAATTTTACTTTCTATTTGGAAGGTTTCTGGGTCACCAAATGTTGTGTTCATGTGTCATGAATGTTTATCTTTTAATTTCTTATGCATGTAGTAGATTAGATCTATTAATGGTGAATGGATTATGTTATTAAGTGCTGAATTTTGTCAAAAGTTTTGAGGTTACTCATTCACCCCTCCCCTCTTAGTAACCTAGCTAGTCTTGATTATTTCCAACACTTCAAAGTTAGATTTCAGGCACTAAATGACATTGCATAGGTCCAAAAAATGGGGGACAAGAAAAGCTGGTTCATAGGGCTATAAAGCACTTGGAGAGCTTTCTGGAAATGTAAAAAATTTTCCAATTGGAGTCCCAGATCAAAAGTTATGTCTCCCAAAAGTTGGACTACCATTTTTGGATTCTTCTAATTTTACAATGAATTTTGACATGTTTTATAGAACCTTCTATTTTGGTAGTGGATGCCAAATGGAATATTCTAGAATGTATTCCTAACCCTAAACCTAATTTGGGTTACGTAAGAAAATTTATGGCATTGCAAATGCAGTTTTTGGTAGAGTTTGGAAGAAGCTACTGCGAGAAAGGTTTTTCTCCAGAATTTGATAACATTGTAAGCCATAGGGCATGTCATTAAGTCTTTTTTCATTGTACTAAATGTAATAACATATAAATTCTGATAATAATATTCCCCTTTTCCTATTGTGTTCATTTTGGTCTTGGATTATGCCCTCATTAGTAAAATCCATTAACATTAGTGTCCGAAAGGGGGAGTAAGAGAAATGGGTGAGCGAGCATATGGGGGAGTAAAAGTAAGTGGAAGAGCAGAAAATAGAGAAAGAGTATCAGTTGAGGAAAATCTACCCATAGAAGAAAGATTTTTATTTAGAGTACAATACAAAACATATCAAACAACTTAGGAGGAGTTATAAGATTTTGAGGTATAAGTCATGTTGCAAAATTTTGATATTTTGAAATTTTGTATAGAAGCCGAATAGTCATTTATGTTATGATCATAAGAATAAAAGTATTAATGTATGAATGAGTGTTTTTGACACTTATATCAAAGGGGGAGATTGTTAATCTCAGATTGGTTTTGACAAGTCATTATTTATACACTTAAATCATTTACTTAGTTTATGCCGAACAAGTAACATATGCTGAGTCACTCATGTGTCAAATCATTCAAGTGTTGAGTAGATAGTATGTGCCGAGTGACTCAAGAGACAAGAAAACCATACATACTGAGTCATTTAGATGTTGAGTGACAACATTGAAGTTAGTATGTGTTGAGTAGTAGGGACTTCAAATGCCAAGTAACACAATTTTGTCATAGTTGTTTGTATTGGCACAAACTACTATGTAAACCATTTTTTAGCTAACTTAAGGATTGAATTATGATATTTTGATGATAAGGATGAATCTTAATTGGGAATCCCTATGAATTACATGCACCCAATCAGTTAAAGGGAAGATTTAAGCAGCAATATGGATGAATCATAGCTATTGATTCATACCTAACCCTAAGTCACCTAAGTCTTCTGAAGGAGGAAAAATCATAAACTTCCTATGAGGGAGTAAGGGAATGAATGAATGATCTAGGAGAGTTTTGCATGCACAAACTAGGACATTCATGGTGACCAAGACATTATGATCTTAACTAAATTGTAGAATTAGTTAAAGGAGAACAGAGGAAGGAAACACTGAAAATAGAGAGACATTTGATCAAGAAGGATCAAGTACACAACAAAATAGAGGTAATCAATCATCAAGAATTAGAGTGTTAATCATAGGATCATTGCTGAGACATTCTAACAAGTGAATCAGTTAAATCTCTTAACACAGTAGTCCTAATAGACTATTTTGAAATCCTCTAACAAGGTGCTTACTTAATTGTGAGTTGAAGTCCTTTAATTAGGCACACTTCTAACAGGGTTTTGAAATCCTTTAACAAGGTGATACCTAATAGTCTTTGTAAGCTTTTAATAGGGTGAACCTTTGACAGGGTAGATCATGTTTCATGATCAAACATTGTAACCTTTATTAGATACACTTTATTACTATAGTGGTGAAGATTTGTGGGTGTCATCCCCACCCCAATTTTACCTTCTCATTGGAGGGTTTCTTGGTAATCATATCTTGTGTCACATATGTGTGAATGCTTACTTGTTCATATGCATTAGATGTATATGCTTTACATGGTATTTCAATTTACTTATTGAATATGTGAGATGTATGTGTGATGAATATTTTTATGAGTCAAAGTTTAAAGCACTGATTCACCCCCCCCATTCACAAGTTTACCTTTCCTATTGTAATTTCAACATATATGTATATATATACATACATATATACACACATATATAAATGTATATATATATGAATATATATGTATATATGTATTTATATACATATATACATATACACACACATCAAAACACATTGATATTACATATTGATATATGTTAGAAATCTAATAGGGAAAGTGAGATGCTCAAAGTGAGTTGAATCAAGATCTATAAAACTTTTACCACTTCAAATATGAATCACATTCAAACTTAATTCACCACACATCTCAACCTTAACCTTTACAATACAACATGATATATCAACATGTAATGTTAGATCTAGCATCTAATAACACAAATAACACATATAAATAATAGATCAACACATGACACTAGATGTGGTAATGTAGAAACCCTTCAAGGTAAAGGTAAAATTATGGTGGGGATGATACCCACAAAATATTCACTACTACACCAATAAAGTGTGCATATTAGGGCTACAAAGTTTGATCACTTTTGATGTTCTACATTATGAGGGGTCTTCCTTGTTTAGAGCTTACAAGACTATTAAGTCTACCTTGATTAAATAATTTTTACATTATAATATAGTGAGAACTATGTTAGGATATTTATAATAGGCCTATTAGGACTACTCTAGTAAGAGATTCACTTGATACACTGGTTAGAATGTAACCAATACCATGATCCTTTTGGTTTGCATGTGATTGCTGATGATGTATCTTCTATTTCAAAAATGTAATAACCTCACTATGATAGATATGTAATATCTCCTCTTTGCATTGTTCAACCACCTCAGTCCTTCAACCTTTAATTCAAATTCAACTGCACAATCCTCTCTCTAACAACTTCAACAACATGAAATTATGTCTTAAACCCTTCTTAAATAGCCATATGATGAAGCTTCTAGATCTTGATCAACAATTACAATCCATTCTTTTTCTTTCTTGACATTTTCATTTTTCTAATTGGTTAATCACATAACATAGGGATTAATGATCCATAATTACCTCCATGATTGACTCTACAAACTTGTAAACACATTTTCATCTTGGAAAAAATAGTTTACATAAGAGTTTATGCCATTCAAAACACAAATACAAAAATTGTGTTACTCAGCTCATATAGTTTCTGGCACTTGACTCTGCTTTTTCTTTAATGTTGTTCGTCGACATGAACTTGACTTGGCCATAACTGAAATTTCCTTCTAAATTTCTTAGCACTTATTTCCTCTTGAATAACTTGGAAACCACTAAAATTCTAGATGACTATGGATTTTTTGGCAACATTTGTGTGCACTCAAAAACTATAAATGCTTCAGCACATACTGAACTTATTCACTTCTTCTTTGCAAAGCTTGACCTATGTTGTAGGATCATCTTGGGTGTAAGAGAAATCTTGCATCACCCAAAAATATTTCCTTTTTTTTCTTGAATAAGGGTTGTCTCAGTCCAAAGTTGTTGTCTGTAAAGAATTGTTTCTTAGTAATTTAGTTATACGAGCTTAAAGTGTCCTAATTTCAGAGGTGGATGTTCATCTTGGATATATCACCCTACTAGTTGAGGTTTAGTGCCACATAATGAGTATTCATGGATTTATCTCATATTTTTGGTGTGCAATTTTGGTATAAAAACTTTAGGCTCACCATTGAAGATCTTAGAGACCCCATATGAACTCCAAAATGGGATCAACTAGAGATTTCTCAAGTCAAGCCGTATAGCTTAGAAGCTGAGTATTTTCACAAGTGGTTATTATAGCCAATGGGAACAATGGTTCATAAGTTATAGCCTTCCAAATTTTGGCCGACCAAAATTTGCAAAATAAGTTTCAAAGGTTAGTGTTTGATGTCTAGAAATTTTAGAGTTAGTTAGTCTCAAGGGTTAGTGTTTGATGTCTAGAAATTTCTTCGGTGGTGTAAAAATGCCTATTTAAGGAATTCCTATACATTGTCTAGGTCAAATCTGGGTCATAGTTTGAAACTTTGTGTTGCAAATTATTGTAAGGAAGGTGCCCATGTGGGTTTTCATATTGTATTTCAAAATTCTATAATTTTGTATTTGCGATGATAATAAGAAGCTAATATTTTTATTCTCACTAATTATTGTTATTTCTTTATTTCTATTATGTGTTTTTGGTATTAAGGGGATAACCCTTCATTAAGTGATATTAGAGTAGGATTTCAAGCATGTGTAAACATATTTCCGACTATGAGGCAGTTGCATGAGGACCATGGTTTGGGCTAACCATGTAGAAAAATCCTCGATTGTGAGACAATTTGCACTAAGGTCTCAACGGAAGCAAAAAAATGCCTACACAAAGAGAGAACTATGGAATATCCATAGGTTTTACACTTGAGAGTTTTAGAGCACTCTAGAGATAGATGCAAGCATTGGAAGAACACATGTGTAGAGGAAATCTTACCATAAGAGATGAAAGTGAGGATGAGTATGAAGAAGAAGAAAATGATAAAGTAGAGGTAGGTTTTTCTTGGCAATATGGATAAGTAGGAAAATTTAGATTTGTCATTTATGACAACATGTATCTTATGATAGGAAGGCACTATGTACAGTTGAAGACTCCACCTCTAGTTATGGAAAATTGTCTAAGTGTCAGATAGTTATCCAAAAAAGTAGTTACGTGTACAGTTGACAGAGTAATATTTGGAATGTGTGCAGTTAAGGATAGGTAGTGCAATATGTTAGGATGACGTGACTAATTGTGCAAGTCTATATAAACAATATGGAAGGAGTTATATAATAAACACCAGTAAAGGTAGTGAACATAGAACAAAGCATATCAGTAATTTGGTAATCAAAGGTTAAAGAATTATTTTGTGCATGAAATAATTATTTAACTAATTAGGGATGACATCCTAGAGTTAACCCTAAGAGTGAAAGAGTTTTTTTTTTTTGTATTTTTCCAAGTGTGTAAAATCTTGAAGGCCAAATGGGAAAGTTTTGTAAAATGTAAAGGTATAAAGGAAAGATTATATTATGTGAAGTAATGTGCAAGTGATATATGATATGAAAAGTAATATGTGAATTACATGATGCAAATTATGATGTATGATCAAAGTGCATCAAAAGTAAGATCGGATATTGAAGATATCAACAGTAAGAGGTTTTTGTATCTATTTCTTTTTGTATCACAAAACTATATTCTATATTGCATGTTTGGGAAGTGGGATCATCTTGCATACATTTTGTAATTGAAGAAAATACTATTAGGGTTGAGGCTTTTAACAGAGTCTAATCCACTAAAAAGGACCAAGACACTATATGTACTTAATAGACTCGTACAGGGTCAACATCCTTAATAAGATACTTTTTTTTATGGATCATTTTGTTGATACCACCCCCACTAGGCTTTCCCTAGTTTAAAAAAATGGTGTTATGAGTTCTCTTTGCATATTGTTATAATTACTATTCAATATTGTTAGTTTACTTTCATATGCATATTATAAAGTAATTAACAATATTTAGTTGTGGGAAAAAGTTTGTAGAATACTGATTCACCCTCCTTCTCACTATTACCATTTCTAACTATTGGTATTAGAGCATAATTACTTTGAAGAGGCTTAACTATTTGAGTCAAATCCCTATGAATATTGAATATGGAACTATTACACATAAATATTAAAGAAGCCCTTGAGTAGATTGACCTTCTTATTGAAGAAAGAGATAATTTGAAGGGAAGGTATGAAGATGAAAAAGACTACATTGGAAAATTGAAAGACAAAATTGATCATATTAAAACTAGAAAGGAACCTAGAGAGAAAATAAAAGATAATGATGAGGTAGCAACCTTAAAGAAAGAAAATGAGATTCTAAAACTTGAATTAAAGATAGTTGAACTAAAGAAAAATATGAAGAAAGATGATAGCAAGGTTGAATAAGATCTAAAATCTAAAAAATGCAGTTCTTAGATCCCATCTTACAAAAGTGACACATGAACTTGATTATATCAAAATAGAGCATGCAGATCTTGAGAAATACAATACTATTGTGAAAGGAGAACTAACCTAAGATATGTAATAGTTACAAAAGTTATATTCTAATAGTGAGAAAATTGATTAGAAACTATTTTATTAGAGACCTTCCTATGATAAGACTAGCCTTGGATATTTCATTAGATAAAAACCAATAAAGAAATTTAAAGCAAGAAAGGAACCAAATATAGTTGTTGAAACCTTGAACCTAAGAAGAATGATCAGAATGAGATTGAACCAAGTAAATCTAAAGAGATGCCTAAAGAAGTTGAGCAAGTAAGTCAACCTGGAAAAAGTGACGAACATAAGAAAATAGAGAAAATTGAATCACCTAAGGAGGTAAGGTATGAATTCAAAGGTAGAGGATTTCTATGTAATGAAATTGGTCATATGAAGAGAGATTGTACAAGAAGGTATTTCAAACCTATTATGCATTTTTATTGTTGTAATTGTCATGGTTTTGGTCATAAAGCAATTGATTGTAGGAAACCTAAGTTTGATAGTAATAATAGTAATAGTAGAATATTTAGGGATACTAACCTTCCAGGCAATGAAAGAGGGAGATCCTTAAGAAAATCTAATGAAGGAGAAAGATCAAATGGAACAAGGAGAAACATTGTTTGTTATAAGTGTAACAACTTTGGACACATTGCTAGGAATTATAGAGCACCAATTAATTAGAATGGACCTAATTAGAGAAGGAGTACACCAATATTAGCTATGCAATAATTTTCATCATATAGAAAGATATTGCAAAATGGGCATGAGGAACATTAACATGAATCCAAATTTTAGAAGGAACAATAACAAAAATACCAAAAGGAATGATAGCCTAGACAATAGCCAAAAAGATTAGCTAAAAGAACATATGGAAGAATTCAAAGATGTATTTGTGAAGGAAAAAGATCCATCAAGTTCAAAAACAATATTGGAAAAATAATGTTTTGATGCACCCAATGAAAGATCAAAGTCAACAATTGTATGTGTTTAATCTTATTTGAATTAAGCATCTATTTATTAAGGATCGAGTATCAGAAAAAGAAAACTAAAGTTAGAGATTGAGTTAAGAGTTGGACAGTTAATATAAGGTAGAATATGATATGATAAAGCTCTAGTTTTGAGCATATGTCATGTGGAGATCACATGAAGGGATACAGATGAAAATAGGTTTACTAGTTAATAGAGACAACTTTTTGTAGATCGAGTAGCTGTGCAATTAATGTGGAGAGCATCTTGGGATGATATAAGTCGTGCGATAAATATTATGAGTATCATTCAAATATGTGAAGAGTTAAGGAGCAATGAAGAGAAATTTGACAACAAAATCAAAGGACATTTGAAGAGTTTTCAAGTGTGAAGAACATGAAGCCCTAGTTATGCATTAAAATGATTTATTTCACTCTTAAGAAAGGATTTAATTTGTGAATTGTGTCAAGAATTCAATCATAAAGATGGATAAATCTTTAGTTCATAATGTGGAAGATAGAGCTAGACCTAAAATGAATATAGAACCTATTAAGTATGTGATTGGTAATTGATGAAGGGTGCTCCCCTTAATTCCATAAGCTCATAACAAAGAAACAACAATAAATGCAAGAACAAAATGTGGAGTTCTTATTATCACCGCAAATGAAAAATTACATAATTTAGAAATATAATATGCTAACCAAGATGGGTACCTTCATCATAGTAATCTGCAAGACCAAGTTGCAAACTACCACCCAAAGCTATTCTAGTTCTGATCTTTCTTAAATAGACAATTTTATGCCACTCAGGAAGGTTCTAAATGCTCAAAATTAACACCTAGGGCCAACAGACCCTAACAATACATATAGAGTCAGCTAAAAACATCTTTGAGAAATTATTTTAGAAATTTTGGGTAGCCCAACTTTGGAAGCTCATAACTCTTGAACCGTTGTTTTGATTGGCTATTGTAACCATTTTTCAGAAACACCAGCTTTTGATCTACAAGCTCAAAATAGTGTTAGCACCCTTCTGTTGAGTTCTTGAAGCTCATCTAGACACTCTAAGGCCTCCAACAGTGAGCCTGAAGATCTTTCTCCTAAAATTTCCATCAAAAATCCATAATAACTTCTCTAATAGTTAAGATGGAGCAATGAGATTTTTATGGTAGGCTTATAATTCTAAAATGAACCTTCACATAGAAAATGAGAACATTCTAAGCTCATATGAAAAACTTACTAAAAATAGTAAGCTCCCAGAAATAGTAACCACGATACCTACTGGTCTGTATTAAAATAGAAAATACTGAAAAGAAAATATTTTTGGGTGATGCAAGATTGCTCTTACACCTATGATGCTCCTGCATCAGACACCCAAGGTAACTTGAGAAGTGAATTCATCATATCTCAGGTGTTCAAAGGAAAACCAAGATGTTTAACCTCCTCCCTTGCTAGCCATGATAAATCCTCTACTAGCTTCCCTTTCCATTTGACTAGGTATTCTTTATAAGTTTTATTCCTTGTACTTTTGCCAACACAACTATCAAGTATCTCCTTAATCTCCTTTGTAGCTGATCTAGCTATTGGAATACTCCATTGCTCTTCTACAACTTAATCTCCATCCCCTCCTTCATAATATTCTATCAAATTTGAAATGTTAAATATTGATGAAATATTCAATTCACCATGCAACTTCACTTCATAAGCATTTCTAGAATCATGCCTTTTCACTATCTTGCATGGTCCAAACTTCTTCATCTCCAGCTTATTATATGTACCCACTAGAAAACAATAATTTCTCAAATGAACCATGACTTCATCTCCAATCTAAAATTTCTTATACCTCCTTTTGACATCCACATTAGCCTTATACTGTGTATTCATCTTTATGATGTGCTTTCTCACCTCCTCATGGATGTTCTTCAAATGTTCATCAAAATCTTCTTCTTCAGCACTACTTTTCTCTCCTTTATCCAACTGCCTCAATTTAGAAGCATTTCTAGGATTGCTTCCATATACAATCTAGAAGGATGATTTACCAGTACTCCTATTGATAGAATTATTATATGAAAATTCTACCCGTGGTTAAATCAAATCCCATCCTTTTTGTTTGTCTCCAAACAAACATCTTAGTAAATTTCCCAAACTTATATTCACAACTTCTATTATCCATTAGTTTATGGATGATGTAATGAATTGAACTTCAAATCTATCTTTAACTTCTTCCACAATGTACACCAAAAATACCCAACAAATTTGGTATCTCAATTTGACATTATACTCTTTGGAAAACCACGTAGACTCACCATTTCTCTGAAAAATAACTCTACCACATGAACACCATCACTTGTCTTCTTGCAAGGAATAAAATGTGCCATCTTTGAAAACCTGTCAACCACCTAAAAAAAAGAATCATGCCATTACTGTGTCCCTGGTAATGCAGAAATAAAATTCATGCTAACATCCTCCCACAAATTCTTTGGTATAGGTAATGGCTGATACAACCTTGTATTCTACTTTACTCCTTTCACCATTTGACATAATTTGCAACTCTATACAAACTTCTTCACATTTTGTTGCAATTATGGCCAATAATAATTCTCAGCAACCAAAGCCATGGTTTTATCTCTGCTAAAATTTCTAGCCAATCCTCTATGCTTCTCCTTGATGAGATTCTCTCTCATTAAATTTTGAGGAATGTACAATTGGCTTCCTTTGAACAATGTACTATCTTAGATCATGAAATCCAACCACTTTGTTTGATCAAGTGTAATAAGTTTTGTATAAGCCTTCCAATATTCACCAAAATTAGGATCATCTGGGTACAAAGTACTGAGTTCCTTCAACCCAACCACCTCTATCTGCATTTCTGTTAGCAAATGTTTTCTTCTACTAAGAGAATTTGTAGCCCTGTTAGACTTACCACTCTTTTGTTTCAAAAAAAATATATAACTTTGCATAAAATCAACCCACTTCAAATGACTTTGGTTCAATTTTCCTTGACTATTCAAATATTGCAAATCTTGATGATCAATATACAAAAAAAACTCCTCAGGAAGAAGATAGTGTCTCCACTTCTTCAATGCTTGAACTATAGCATAAAATTCCTAATCATAAAAAAAATATTTTCTTTTTGTATCATTGAATTTCTGACTAAAATAAGTGGTCTACCTTCTTGGCTCAAAACAACTCCTATTGCAGTACCACTAGCATCACAATCTACTTGAAACACCTTGTTAAAATTAGGAAGTGCTAAAATAGGCTACTTAGTAACTTTCTATTTCAATAGATTAAAACTCTTATCTACTCCTACAGTCCACTTAAATTCTTTCATATCCCCTCTCATTGTTTTAGTTAGGGGTCCACAAATACTACTAAAACCTCTTATGAATTTTCTATAAAAAATAGCTAGTCCATGAAAATATCTTACCTCTATCGCACTCTTTGGAGCAGGCAATTCAAGGATAGCCTTCACTTTCTCTAGGTTCATTTTTAGACCTTCTATTGAGACTACAAATCCCAGGTACACCAACTCCTCCTTTACAAAATTGCACTTCTTCAAGTTTATCAACAACTTTTCTTCCCTCAACTTATCAAACACCTTGTGAATATGAACCAAATGCTTCTCCAATGTCTTACTAAAGATCAAAATATCATCTAGGTGAACAATGGAAAAATTACCTAGGAACTCCTTTAGTACCTCATTCATGTGCCTCATGAAAGTTCTTAGTGCATTGGTTAGCCCACAAGGCATGACTAACCACTTGTACAATCCTTTTGTATTGAAAGTAGTCTTCCATTCATCACCTTCTTGGATATGAATTTGATGGTACCCACTCTTCAAATCATCTTTGTAAAATACTTAGCTCGACTCAAACAGTCTATAATATCATCCATTCTTGGAAGTGTAAATCTATACTTAATTGTGATCTTGTTGATAGCATGAGAATCTATGCACATCCTCTATTCTCTATTCTTCTTTGGTGCTAATACGGTTGGTACAACACATGGACTTAGACTCTATTGAATCAACCCCTTCTACAATAACTTATGAACTTGTATCTTCAACTCTTCACTTTCTACTGGTGTCATTCTATGTACTACTTTGTTTGAAAAACTGACTCCAAGAACCAAATCCATCTGGTGATCGACTATCCTCATTGGAGGCAATCCATTAGGCATATTATCTAATACAATATTAGAAAACTCTCCCAACATATTTACAACTTCTGCAAGTACCTCCTCTACTTCCTCTTTACTATCTTTTAGTATTATAGAAAACACATATGGTCATACTTCATACCTTTGAGAAACTCTTTTCCATCAACAAAACATATTCTAGCAACACTACATACATTTTCTTCTTTCTCCTTCAATGACCTCAACTTATGCTTCACTCCATCCTTGGTCAGAGTGTAGATATTTTCTCTCCCATCATGTACAACATGCCTATCAAACTTCCATGGCCTACCCAAAAACATATGACATATTTCCATGGGTATGATATCACAAAGTACCTCATCCTGGCAACTTCCAATCTTGAACTTCACTAAGCACTGGTCATTGACCATAATCTTGTGGTCATCTTGCACCCAAGCAATATAGTATGGATGTAGATGTTTCTATCTTTTCAACTTCAACTTTGTGATGATTATTTTTGACACTAGATTGTCAGTACCTACACCATCAATGATCACATCATAATTTTTATCTTCACATATGCACCTTGTAGAAAATAATCTCCTTCTTTGATTAGGTTCATTCTAACCACTCAACAAGACTCTTCTGTTAATTAAGACTTCTCCTCTTTTAGCATCTTTAGAATGTAATGATCTGGCATCTTCATCAACATGTGCAACTTTGGCCTGGCCTTTTGTTCTTTGATGTATCCTTCCTTGGTGCTGGGAACATTCAAATACTCAATGCCTTTCTTCTAAGCCTCCTCTTCTATATCCTTGTCCTTTGCCTCTTCCTCTCTGATCTCTATTATTTTAATCATGCAAATGATTGGAATTATTTCTCCTCTAATTCTGATTGCTACTTCCAACCTCATCATTGTTATTCTAATATCATTATAGCTTCCATAAGATCATCCACCAGATCTTCCACTTCAACCTCTTCCACTATTCTTGTTGTCAAAATTCTTGTTGAGTTTCTCCTAAACTTACCTAGAAACTCCTTTAGTGCCTCATTCATGAGCCTCATGAAAGTACTCAATGCATTTGTTATCCCAAAAGGAATTACTAACCACTTGTACAATCCTTCCCTTGTCTTAAAGGTATTCTTCCACTCATCTCCTTCTATGATGTAAATCTAATGGTACCCACTCTTCAAATCTATCTTTCTAAAATACATAGCTCCACTCAATTAGTCCATAATATTATCCATCCTTGGTAATGGAAATCTATACTTGATTGTGATATTGTTGATAGCCTATAAATCCTTGCACATTCTCCATTCTCCATTATTCTTTGATGCTAATATTGTTGTTACAACACATAGACTCAAGCTCTCCCAAATAAACCCCTTCTACAAGAACTCATGCACTTGTTTGTTTAACTCCTCACTTTATGGTGGTGTCATTCTATGTGCTACCTTGTTTGGTATACTAGCTCCTAGGATCAAGTTCATTTGGTGATTGATCTTCTTCACTAGTGGTAAACCATCAATAGCATTATCTGACATAATATTAGGATTACAAAAAAAAAAAAAACATAATCTCACACTTCATACCTTTTAAAAACTCCTTTCAATTAACAAAAGATATTTTGGAAGCACTATATATATTTTCTTCCTCTTTCAATTTCTTCAACTTATGTTTCACTCCATCCTTTGTCAAAGAGTAGGTATTTACCCTCCCGTCATGTGCAATATGCTTGTCAAACTACCATGGCCTACCAAGAAAAATATGACATATGTCCATACATATGATATCACAAAGCACCTCATCCTAGTATCTTGCAATCTTGAACTTCACTAGGCACTTCTCATTGACCATTAACTTGTGGTCATCCCACACCCAGGAAATACACTATGGACATGGCTATTTCCATCTCTTGATATTTAACTTTGTGACCATCTTTTATGACATAATATTATTAGTTCTTCCTCCATCAATGATCATATCATAGTACTTATCTTGACCTTTACACCTTGTGTGAAATAGACTTCTCCTTTGATCAAGTTCATTCTCACCACTCAAAAATACTCCTTGAGTAACTAGGACTTCTCATCTTTCAAAATCTTTTGAATGGGGTGATCTTGCATCTTCATCAACATGCATAACTTTGTCTTTTCCTTTGGTTCTCCAATATGTCCTTCCTTTGCATTGGAAGCACTTAAATGCTTTATGCCCTTTTTCTCCATAGTGAATTTTTTTCCCATGGAAACTTCATTTTCTAGATCCTTGCCCTCCTCTTTTTCCTCTTTGATCTCTATTGTTCTAATCATGGAAATGTTTGGAATTATTTCCCCTTTGGTTATGAATTCTACTATCAAACTAATCCTTGTTCTTTTGACCATAATTTTAGCCTCCATAAAACTATCCAGCAGATCTTCCACTGTGACCTTTTCCACTATTCTTACTATCAAACTTCTTGTTCAACTTTTTCCTCAACTCTTAGGGAAATTGGTATGCCTCTTCAATATTGTTCATTTGAACCAAACTTAGCTACTCCTAAATAATTGGTCTAAACCCATTAGGATAATACATGCATTTCTCCTTATTAGCTTCTGCATGGCCAGTTCTTGTGAGAACTCGATAGAAATCCATGGTATACTCCTTAACAATTCTTCTCGCTTGCTTCAACCCTTGCATTTTATTTAGTAGATCAAGCTCATAATCCACGGGAATGAATTTTTTCTTCAATTTATCTATCATTTTATTCCATGTGGTGAATTTTTCCTTGCCTCTTCTATTTCTTCCCAATTGAATCTCCTGCCACTAGATCTTAGCATGTCACTTCAAAATTTACTTTGCAAACTTGACCCTATTAGGATCCTCAATATCTTCATTACCAAAGCATTCCTCCAATTCATTGATTCAATTGATCAACTCCTTTGGGTCAAGATTTTCCAAAATGTGGGAACCTCAAACTTAGTTATTTTCCAATCTTGGAGATGGCCTTGAAAAGTCTTTCTTCAATTGTGGGAAAAAGTAATTATTCTTTAACCTATAACTACCCAATTACTTGTATGCTTTGTTTTGCTTTGTTCACTTCTTTTTCTGGTGTTTATTGCATAACTCCTTCTGCACTATATGTATATAGTTGCGTACATAGTCACATCATCCTAACATATTGTACTACATACCCTTAATTGTGCATGTACCAAATATTAGTTTTTCATTCATACACATCAAAATTGTTCTTGCTCTACTGGATAACTATCTAAAACTCAGACAATTTTCCATGTCTAACTACTGAGTCTTCAACTATACATAGCACCTTCCTATCATAAGATATATATTTCCATAAATGAAAAATCTAACTTTTCATACTTATCCATATTTCCAACAATCCCCCCATTTGGCATTGATGGCAACATTTGGGAAAATTGGCTAAGTCCCAAAATGTTGATCAAAAATTTCAAAATTGGCCTTTAAAATTTTTTCAAAACTATGGATCATCATATTTGTAACCATCTTTCCTTATTACTACTATTACAATATACTTTACATAGATTAAACTCCACCTTAGTACATACATCATATACTATATACAATTTTCCTTTTACTTCTCCCTTATACTCTATACAATTTTCCTTGCACTTCTCCCCCTTTTACGTCAATGACAAAGGTGTCAGAATCTATATACATATCAAAATTTTAGTTTTTTACCTGTATACTTAAACTCATAGCTAAGAAATGTAATTTTCATATCTTACCTTTGGACTCTTTAGGTTCTTATCCCATGTGTCTTTCACTCCATTTTATATGCTAAGGAGAATGCACAACCCATAAGATGCAATCTCTACTACATTCATGTCTAACTATACAAACTTATCAAAGGATGAATTTTCTTTCAAACACTGCTCCACTTGTTGTTCAAGTGTGTTGATCTTCAATGATAGGTGTTCTATCAAAAATGAGAACCACTTTGCAATCCTTTCCATGCTTAGTTTTATCAGACATATCTCATCATAAGTCTTGCTTATTTGTCCTTCAATGTCTTCAATTCTAGTGCTTGGTTGAATAATATGATATGTTAATGTCTTCATTTCATCATGATTTCTTCTCATCTTATCATCACTTTCCTTAGTGAAATTAAAAGACAACACATTTTTCATACAATGTATTTCCTTCAAGCTTGCATTTTCTTAGCTTCTTGCTACAGGGATCAAGAGCTCAAAGATCATTTCTAATGTTTTGACATATTGTGTCAAACATCTGGGAATCATTCTTTGCTTGGACTTGGACTTTTTCCACATCTAATAAGTTGGTGAATTTAGCATCAAATGCTTGAATCACTTCATTAGCTCTATCCTCTAGATCAAGATCTAATAAAATCATTGTAAGTGTACCTTGTAACTTTTAAATCACATTCATAAGATTTTTACGTAAACTCTTCACACATTTATTCTTGTTGATTATCTTATTCAAAAATGATATTTTCTCTTTTTGACCATCATCATCTAATCTTGTTAGGATCACAAGGGTAAGAGATGTGCTTGGTGCACTCGTCTTCTTATCCTATTCCTCTTTTTTCTTATTTTATTCCTCTTCTTTTATTTTGTTCTCTTCATCTTCTTTAATTTTTTATTCCTTTGCCTCTTTCATATTTTTCTCCTCTTCTTCCTTCTTCTTCTTCTCTTCTTCCTCCTTCTTTTCTTCCTTTTCTTCCTCATTTTTCTTCTCTTCTTACTCCTTCTCCCTCTCTTTTTCCTCTTTTTCTTTCTTTTGTTCCTCTTCTTCTTTTCATCATCCATTTTCTTCTTCCTTCTTCCTTCTTCCTTTTCTTTTCTTCTTCATCTACTTCTTCCTTAGAACTTGAATCACCGGTGATATTGCCAAAAATCTTTGTGCCATGATCCTTAAAAGGATCTTCTATTGTATTAACAGTGACTTTAGTTCCACCAATCTACATAATATATGTTCCAATTGTGATTTGGGGTTTTGTTGTTGATGCTTTATTTAGGTCTCCCATCATTTGCAAAATTTCTTCTTCAATTTCTTCAGTAACCTCCTAATAGTTTCCTTATATTATCAGTATAGCCCTTTACTTATTTCTAAGATAAGGTTTTCAAATCTTCATCAAACTTTCCATATTATCCTCACTATCAACTTGGCATAATTTCCTTATTTGATTTTTCTTGATGTTTCTATCCTTATCAACCACTCTCTTTCTCCTATTTGTCAGCCTCTCACACAGGTCTTTTGGAAATTCATCCTTAACATCCTCAAATTTATTATTAGATAGAATAATGTGTCTAATAATAGCATTTTCTAGCTTTAATTTGTCAATTCGTGTATATAAATGATAAAACTTGTTTAATTGAACAAAGTTGCCTTCATTAATGATGGCTTTGTTTACTTTCTCAATCTTAGGCTTCTAGTCCTTCCTTCCTGATTGCACAACTTCTGGTTGCTTCTCTATTTCCTTCTAAGGATCAATCTAACCTCACATCCTCATACTAGGTAGACTATGCATGATTTCCTTCTATCTCTTTGTAGGTCCTATTGTCATTTCCTTCATCCTCTTCTTCCTAGGAGAATTAGGTGATTTTTGCTTCACCTCTAGAAGTTTGACTAATTTAATTTTCACCTCTACCACTTCAACTTCCTTTTCTTCTAATTCGTTGGTCAATAAAATAACAGGTGTGATTGGTGCTTGTTGCTGTGAAACCATTGTATAGGGGGGAATAGATGTTGTAGTAGCAAGTGTGGCCACTATCACTCCATTTGATGGTCCTGTAGATGCCAAGCATGGTATATACATCATCCCTTGTTGACCAATTTTTCTCATTCCATCAATTATTTTCCTCATTGCATTTTCTTCCTTAGCTGACATACCAGCTTGCTCCATAGTCTTCTTTATATCTACCTCTATTTTCTTCTTAGTTAACTTTTCCAATTAGGTTTGACAAGTTGATTACATCAGCTCATCATATGTTTCTAATATATCAAATTCCTCATGTTTATCTTATTCAAGGATAGCTTGGGCATATCCTTCTATTTCATCTTTATTTATCTCATATCCCAAGGGTTCAACATATAACATTCTAGGATCTACAACCTCAATATATGTAAAATCAATGTCCACCATAAAATAAATGTCTTCCTTGTATTTATCTATGATTTTTCATTTAGTTCCTAAAAACTTAATCATTTAGTTTGTAACATTTCTACTGAGATTCACAGGAAAAAGTAGCATAACTCGAGCTAACAATGTCTACTAATTTAGCAGTGTTAACCAAGCAGAAGGAAGGTAGTGTTGACCGAGCTATAGTGTCAATCAAGCCCTTTAGTATCTACCAAGTTATTTAATATTCATTGAGTCACCAAATGATAAATGAGTTCATGCCTACTCTTGAGTGATCAATATGGATTGAGTACCTATGTCAACCGAGTGCTAGAGCTTGCCAAGTTGATAGTGTTTTTGAGTGTCAGAATATCACTTGAGAGGTCTTTTGAGCCAGAGTATTAGGAATAAGTTGACTTAGTGAAGATTGTTTGAATTTGGTGCTATAGATGACTCCAAAAGGTAATTAATTGGGTTATTATATATGTAATACATATTATCATATCCACGTGTGAATGAGTAACAAGTAAGAAGAAAAATGAATATGAATTAGAAGACAAAGGCTATAAGTAGTATAAGGAAAAACATAGTCTCATCCATCACATAAAGGTGATAAGTTTACATCAAATGAATCTCATACAAAAAACCAAGTTATAGAATAGAGATCAAATACTAGTTCATCCTAACAAGCAAATCAGTCAAATCCTCTAACAAGATGGACTTGACAGTCTTATGCTAATTCCCCTAACTGAGTGCATACTTCATTGTATTGTATAAATCATTTCAAAAGGTGGACCTAATAGTCCTTATCACTCCTAATAGGGTAGATCACCAGAAGTGATCAGTTGTAAGCCTTAACAAGCCAACATTATAATGTAGTCATAAAGCTTGTGGGTATAATCCAAAACCCAATTTTAATTTGTATTTGGAAAGGTTTTTGGGTTACCAAATATTGTGCCAAGTATTATGAATGTTTTATTTCCTTCAGTCTTTCATGCATGCAATTAGATCAGAATATCTTATGAAGGATTAATTGGTGAATAGAAGTTAAAGTTTTATTGGTTCCTAATTCAACCCCATGTTAGTCAACTGGGCCCACATAGATTTCCAAAAATTGGTATCAGAGCATTTGGTTCTCACATTAGAAGTTTTGTAGCTTGAGAAAAGATAAAAGGCAATTGAAGTGTACAAATTAGAGAAAGCTATTGAGAATGAAAAGTTGGATCTATAATTGGCCATGGATCAATTCAAGAAAATGAAGGATCAATTCTCTCTATCCTTGAAAACAAGAAAAGAACTAGCAACACAACTAAATGAAAAGTATTTACATTGAAGAAAGAATTGAAGAAATTATCCAAGATAGAAGTTCAGATGAAGCTTATGCAACAATCAAAGATCTACTTGAAAAGAATCTTACTCATTATAAAGAAGTCAAAAAGTTGAAAAGAGAATAAGAAATTTAATTAGTCAGAATGTGTGAAGACATGGAAAAAAAGAGAAAATCCAAAGAAGAGAAAAGACTACTACAAAAAAGCTACAAAAACATTTTTTTTTGAAATATAAAAAATAGAGTTAGTGTTTACCGAGTTGTCAACACAACAACCAAAACTAAGTTGTAGACTCAAGCAGAAGTTTTGACTTATATTTTGAGTATTCAAAATTTTGGTATTATAATTTTTTTTGTCACTAATACTAAAGGGGGATATTTTTGACATGACGGTCAAGTCATTTTTCAGTTAGTGCCTAAACACTTAAGCATTTAGTTGGTTACATTGCTACCAAGCTTTAAAGAGTCTACCAAGCTTCGCAAGTAGAAAGTAGTGTAAGCTGAACTAAAAATGTCTACCAAGTTAGCCATGTTAACCGAGCAGAAGGAAGGTAGTTTTGACCAACCTCTAGTGACAACTAAGCCCTTCAATGTCTACCAAGCTCTCTAGTGTTCACTAAGTCCCCAAATGCTAATTGAGTTCATGTATACCCCTGAATGATCAATTTATACTGAGCGCTAGTATCAATCGAGTGCCAGAGCTTGCTAAGTTGATAGTGTTTTTGAGTGTTAGAATATCACTCCAGTGGTCTTCTAAACTTGAATATTAGCAATAAGTCAACTTAATGAAGATTGTTTGAATTTGGTGTTGTAGCCAACTCTATAAGGTAATTAATTGGATTGGTATATATGTAATACATCTTATCATATCCAAGTGTGAATGAGTAAGAAGTAAGAAGTTGAATGAATGTGAATTAGAAGATAAATGATACAAGAAACATAAGGAGAAGAAGAGTCTCATCCATCACATAAAGGTGACCAATTTACATAAAAGGAATCTCATATAGAAAACCAAGTTGCAAAACAAAGATCAACTACTGGTTCATCCTAATAGGTGCATTGGCTAAATCCTCTAACAAAGTGGACTTAATAGTCTTATGCCAAATCTCCTAACTAAGTGCATACTTTATTGTATTGTATAAATCCTTTCACAAGGTGGACCTAATAGTCCTTATTGCTTCTAATTGGGAAGATCACTATAAATGATCAACTATAGCCTTAATAGGGAAATTTTATGCTACAATCATAAAGCTTGTGGGTATCATCCCCACCCTAGTTTTACTCTCTATTTGGATGGTTTTTGGGTTACCAACTATTGTGTCAAGTTTTATGAATGTTTTATTGCTTTCAGTCTTTCATGCATGCAATTAGATCAGAATAACTTATGAAGGATTAATTGGTGAATAGAAGTTAAAGTTTATTTGGTTCCTAATTCAACCCCACTCTCAGTCACTTGGGCCCACATACATTCTGTATGCATGAATGGTGGGCCTTTGATCCTCATACACACTTCAACATGGTCTTTACCTAAGAGATCATCCCAAAATGAACATTGAATTGTTCATTTGAGCAACCTAATCAGTGCGACCTGCTACCTTTTTACTAAAAGGATTTTTCCTTTACTCTCAGACTGAGAAGTAGGCAACCAAACCTTTTAATATGAAGGATTTTTGTAGCTAAATGATAATTCCATTAATCTATATAAGAGATTCCATTAATCTAATAACAAATAAAGCAAATAAAACTATATGATTGCATCTTAATCTATATGATATTAAAGTCAAGCAATGAAAGCTATGGGAATATTAAGCAAATGAGTATTAAATTTGAGAATAATTTGATACAATTCAAATTCCAACCTCTATAATGAGGAATTAGAAGACCCTTAAATAGATCCCAAAATCAATCAATAGTCAAGATCAATTTGGATGGATGGTCAAGATTGAAGGTGAGATTCAGTTGAGATGGAAACTTCCTTGTGCAGGTGAAGTTAACTATTTCAAATCTAAATGTGATGAAGAGTTAACTGAGTTTCACATGAGTGTGAGAATGAGTTAACTAAGTTAATTCTAATTTGAGAGATAGTTCACTCAAAGTTTCCCTTTGGAACTGAAGAGAAGATTTGAAGAGATTATTGAATTTAATAAAGTGAAATGTGACTTCATAAATGCATAATATTTAATCATTTGAATAATTAAATCCAATAATCAAAGTGAGGGAATTATTACATTAAATATATTTAATTCCTTAGTACATTAGCTTTAGGAGATAATTTAATTTAATTAAAATATAAACACTTTAAGTTAAATTAAACCTAATCAAATAGGTTTTATGTAGCTAATTCAAGTCAATACTTTAGGAATTAAATAAATAGTGTGATTAATGTAGATTAGGGTTTTTTCTACATCTGACAATCAAGTCGAGTAGTGAAAATTAGAATAAGAATTACCTAGTGACATAGGACTTTAGGGTTGATCAAATAGACCAGAATTGGTTAACATGGCAATGTGCCAATTTTGGGGTATTACATTTGCTCCTCTTTCAATGAATATGTGAGCAACACGTTTGATTCAAAGAAAATTAGAAGTATGATGCATAGATCAAGAAATGAGATTGGTTCTATAATTGATGACATAGAAACCAATTAATAAGCTTTTAAAGATTATCTATAAAAAAAAGCTTAACCTTAGGGGATCTAGATAGAACACCTAGATACCAAGATTGATAAGCTTTTAGATATAATCTCCAGAACAAAGCCTAATCTTAAGGAATCTAGATAGAACTCCTAGATACCTAGATTGATAAGCTTTTAAAGATTATCTCTAGAATGGAGCTTACTCTTAAGGAATCTAGATAGAACACCTAATACCTAGATTGATAAGCTTTTAAAGGTTATCTCCAGAACAAAGCTTAATCCTAAGGAATATAGAACACCTAATACCTAGATACCTAGGTTGATAAGATTTTAAAGATTATCTCCAGAATGAAGCTTAATCTTAAGGAATCTAGATAAAACACCTAGATACCTAGATTGATAAGATTTTAAAGATTATCTCCAAAATGAAGCTTAATATTAAGGAATCCAAATAGAAAACCTAGATACCTAGATTGATAAGAGATGAAAAGATCCAATCATGAGTCATAGAATCATCCCTAGAATAAGGTTTGACCCTTAGGAGTTGGGGTTTGGACTATACCAATACCTGTCCATCAAACTCTGATAAAGACTGCTATAAGATGCAATCAACTGATGAAAAGATGGGATAAATGAAAAATGATGCTAGATAGAGGGGAACAAAATGCCCCGAGTAATGAGATGCCCCCAAGTTATGAGGACATGAGTTTTAGATTGAATTGAAATTTAGAGTCAATAATGTAATCATCCTTTGCCCTTAGGAGCGAAATCAAAAGATGACAAACCACAAATATGATATAGAGCAGTATATTGATAGATATAGAAGAAATTAGAGATTGGAAAAAATATAGAAGAGATCAAAATGATTAGGAGAAAAATTTAAGTCAATCTAAAGTGATTTCAAGGTCTAGAAGACCAAGTTTGACCAATGACTGACCAGAGTTGACTAGAGTTGGCTAGAGTTGATTTTTTCTAGAATTTGGAAAATTTGAAGAAAAATGTGATTTGAAAAGATTCCAAGATTGACAAAGTATTAGCAAAATTAGACTACACAAGTGTTTGATCATGTCGGTACCAAAATTTTAAAATGTGACTTTGAGCTATTTGAATTCGATCCCAAAAATGGATTCATAATGGTCAAATTAGCTTGGGGGTTGGTTTTCATGCCAACCAGAGCACTTTGAAAAAATAGATCAAGACCTATATAAGGGCCCACGAGGTCATTTTCAAATCATTTTGCACTTTTGTCTTTAGTGAAGAAGAGAGCTCTTAGGTGAAGATGGTGATCCCATTGTTTACACATTGATTCAAGAATTCTTGATGACACAATCGACCAACAGACTATGGGCATCTAGTGAGTGGTCAATAACCTTGCCTCACATTAGGTTTTTTAGGCTTTATGAGGCATTTTAGCATGTGTTTAGGGGTTTAAAAAAAAAAATCATGTCAGTTCTCACGCAAGGAGGTCTCTCCTCACGTGAAGCCAATCTCTTCTTGTGTGAAGAAGTACCAAGCTTGTACTTCTTTGCCTAGTTTAGTGGGTTTTATCACATGGGATATGCCCATGTGTCATGTGAGGAACCCTAGATATTGGGCATTCTTTTCTAAATGCTTGATCGCTCTTCACGTGAAGAGTTATTTTGTTGCATGAAGATGTGCAATCTCGCATGAGGACGTGAGATTTTGTGTGAGATTCTGATGTAAAATGCAAGTGTTAAAGTTGTAATTTTGATTTTTTTGTTCTAATTTTTATGCTTATTTTTGTCATATTCATTTGTCAGGTGGAGACTGATCATTTGCATGTTGTATTTGTTTATATGTGTAGGTTACCTTTGATGATATCAAATTTTGATCCCATTACTTGCCATATAGAGCTTTGTTGTGGCAACTCGATAATGTGGATATGGCACACATAGATAGATTGGGTTTTTCATATCTATGCCAGATTCCACCAGTGTTTGTGAATCATGGCCTACTGATTGCACTGGTAGAGCATTTCCATTCTAAGACTAACACCTTTCATCTTCTATAGGAAGGGATGACTATCACACCAGAGGATATCTACCAGATACTGAAGATCCCTTTCCATGGGCCAAGAGTTGTCTATGACACATTTCCTTAGGTAGGTATAGAGGTAATACAGGCCATCTTTCAACAAAACTTGATTATGGGTAGAGTGATCACATGGGATGAGCTTGTGCATACTTATGGTCCTACACATAGGTTGGTATCATTTTTGGGGATTTTTATTAGCTTCTTTTTGATGCCTGACATAGGACAACACAAATTAGAGTGTGGATGGGGAAAGATGCTCCAGATGATGTTAGAGACCCCAAAGAGATATGGGTGGGGTCAGTGCATGATAGCACATATGTATCATGAGATGCATGAGATAGTGTATCATGAGAGGAAGAGCATGGCAGTCAGAGTCTATGTTCTTTAGATTTGGGCATGGGAGCATCTACTAGTCATGAGGCCCATTTTTGAGGATGAGAGGCAACCTATGGAGCCCTATATTTATAGATACAGAGGATAGCTTATCTAGATAGCTTTGGGGAAGATTGAGTAGTGGAGGGCCCATCTCGATGACTTGTTATCTATAGTATGGCTACTCTAGAGAGAGACTGAGGACTGAAATGATGCACCTCAGGAGTTGAGTTATATGTTTACATCATGAACACTAATATGTTAATCTATATAGGTAGTGGAGAGATTTCCACTTAATCATGTGTGGAGGCAGTATGAGAGACCATAGAATATCTCACAGGAGTATTGTTCTTATGTGCAATTAGCTAGAGATGTCTAGCACAGATGGTCATAGAGATTAGATCCCAGGAGGTTTGTGATAGATGTGCACAACTTAGTTGCAAGACACTAGGACTATCTACCAGCCATAATGGATAGAGGGATGAAAATAGCTTAATAGGTGTATTTCATGAGTCATTCCTTCCAATACTTTACAAATCTAGTGGGGATGGTAGCCCCCAGATAGCCAGTGCAGGCTCCCTAGGAACCACCATAGCAACTAGAGTAGACATTAGACTAGACAGGTTCAGATTCCACTAAGACAAATGGGATTAGATCTAGATGCTAGTGGGAGCAAGATAGGTGAGAGGTGATGGAAGAGAACTTATAGAGAGGAGTAGTAACTAGCTGAGGAGATGCAAGATCAACCTGCTAGACCATAGGGAAAAGATATCTTAGCACAGAATCAAGAGGCTATGAGGAGATTGAGAGAGAGGATACAAATCATACAGTGACAACTTGGAGAGCTATAGATACAAATAGTTGTTAGAGATTCTTGGATTATGGACCAAGAGCACAAGATCAGAGAGCTACAAGGGTAGCTAGAGCAAGAAGCATAGAGTTCAGAGCAACAACAAAATGAGATCCAACTACAATTAGGCGGAGAAACCTACTATTTTGTAGCTTATTCAATGGTTATGCCATATGAGGCAAAGTAGGTGCCTATATTTTCACAATATGCATGAGAGTCGATAGGTTCACACCCTACAATGAGACCTGATATGCCTTTGCCTCCTCCTCCTCCTCCGCTACCAATAGGAGGTGAGGGGGAAGGAGAGAGTTAGATTCTTTTTGACTCTAATTTTGATTTGGCTCTATATCCATTGGTGTGCCAACTCCATTTTGTACCATTTTTGATTGACAATGCTCAAGTAGCATACAATTTTGTACTGATGTACTCTTTTTGATATATATATATATATGAGATTTTGAGCCAAGCACTATTTGCATGTGTCACTTTCTGTGTTTAATTTAATGTACATGAGATGTTCTATGTTATGATTATGAAATGTAAATATGATGTGATGTATGAATGAAAACTTTATTTGATGTATGAATGTAGTGTAAATGAGATGGATTATGAAATTATGTATGAAATGTAAAATGTGAACGAACATATATCTCATGTAGTGTTCCATGTTTTTGTTGATAGTGACAAGTATCTGTTGAGGAGTGAGAGAATGAACCAATGAACCAAATGCTTGTGTAGTCATGAACAAACATGATACTTTGAAGAAGCCAATGATTCCTCTTCACAATGGATGTAAATGAATTTGTCATCAAACTATGTACTTATGCAACACAAGCCAATACTAGATGGAACCTTAGAGTAGATCCAACCTTAGGTCTAGTTACCAAGCTTTGACAATTATCATCACTGAGTGTTTAGATAAATCTCACGTGTCATACAATTCTCACTAACATTGCAATCATGAGAATATGAATATGAAACATGCTCTAGTTTTTTGAGGATTAAATGCAAGTGTTCAAGGCATAAGAAGCCAAAATGACTAGAGCATTTGTCCCTTTTAATGTAGCAAGTGAACATAAGCATCAAAGCATAATGCTAGGATGACCAGAATGTTTCTTGTGTGTAGACACACTAGACACACGAGAGATCCTTCTTATGCTAATTAATAAGTAAGTGTTCTATCCATAATGACCCTTGTGTTCATGACCTAAGACATAAATGTGCTAGATATACTCGTAGTGACCTGCATGTTCACTTAGTAGGATAAGTATCAGTATTTACTATAGCATAGAGAATTTACTCAAACAAGCAAGGAAAAGAACCAACCTCAAAGAAGAGTCCATATAAAAGGAGTCAAGGTACACATGATCATCCATTATGAGATGTAGGCTCTTATAGTGGACACCCCTCTTATATGGAAGCTCTAGATCATTATAACTTAAACCAAAAATAGAAAAAAAGAAAAGATCATGCCCCTAGTCCTCCTCTAGTCAAAAGAGACACCATCAAGTCATTCGAAGAGACTTGATAATGCAAAAGCCAAAACAAACAAAGAAAAATTTAGCATATCCTAAATTTTTTTATCGTTTTAAGTTTGTTTTCTATGTTATAGGATTGATGTCAAGTGTCAATGTCTTGAACATGGATGAAATAAATCTCTTCAGTAGGGTGACAATAGTAGATAGACATAGTTAGAAAAACTAGTGACTGAAGTCAAAGAGGAATCTTCACTAAGAAGAACCTTAGTAGGAAACTAAGTGTTAGTAGACAGACATAGTTAGGACAACTGGTGATTGATGCGAGAGATCTTTAATAAGAGAAATCTCAAAAAGTGACACTAGCGAGGGTAGGCAGAACTAGTTAGAATAACTGGTGACTATCGCAAATAAGATCTTTTGTGAGAGGAATCTCAAAAAGTGACACTAGCGACAGTAGGTAGACACAGTTAGAACAACTAGTGACGATTGCAAGATATTCCTATTACACTGTAGGATGTTGCCCCTGAGTTATGACAAGATTCAATCCATGGTTACATAAGAAAAAGAAAGAAAGAAACTATTGATGAGCCTGAAGATGCACTGTAAGATATACCATTTGAAACAAGAGGTGCCTATTTACCATGTTTTCACCTTCTTGGAAGAGATTATTTTTTTGCTACCATGATGCCTGTTTGCCATGTTTCATCAATGACACTTTTTTCCTTTTTCAATTTTTAATTTTTTTTCTCTTTTTCTCTGTTTTGTATTTTTGAGTTTTTCAAATGTTTTTGGTATTACCAAGACACCTATTGCTAGTTTTTCACTAAGGAAATTTTTTTTTCAAGACATTTAGATATATACAGAGAGTTTTTAAAACTAGATTAGATGTAGAACCACTTTAGGTGAAGAATGTTGATGGGCACCTCTCCCTTGGCTGTAGAAAGTTGGAAAGCACTAGATCTGAATACTACAGTGACTAAGTAGGGACCAAGCTAGTTGGGTTTGAACTTCCCCTTTTGTTTTCTTTGTATATGATTCTTAGGGTTTTCTCTCAGAATGAGATCACCTAGTTGGAAGTCACATGGCTTAACTTTCTTGTTGTAACTTCTGGACATACACTATTAATAAGCTTGAAGATGATCACATGCCACTTGCCAAAATTCACCTAACAATACTAGCTCTTGAAGCTGAGGTATTATGTAGTCATCATCAGTAATGAGGCCCTTCATAGAGATTCTCAGAGTAGGGAACTCAACTTGAATTGGTAGCACAACATCCACTCCATAGACTAAAGCAAAGGGAATTGTACCAATTGGAGTTTTGATACTAGTACTATAAGCCCATAAAGTTGGATTAATTTGAAGTTTCTAGTCCCTTTCAAATTTACTAACTGTGCGATGTAAGATCTTAAGGATTTCCTTGTTGGAGGCCTCCACTTGACCACTACTTTAGGGGTAATAGATACAAGACTTGTGTTGTGTGATTCTTTTTTTTTTGCATAACTCCATCAGATATTTGTTGTTAAATTTTCCTCCATTTTCAATAATAATCAAGGAAGGTACACCATACTTGCATATGATGTAATTCATGATGAATAGAGCCACAATTTTTGCCATTTTCTATAGAGAGAGGGACTACCTCCACCCACTTAGTGAAGTAGTCTATAGCTATAATAATGAAATTATGTCGATTTGAAGAAGATGGGTAAATTTGAGCCACAAGATCAAAGGCCCATTATTGGAATGCCCATAGTGTGATAGATGGAATCAACTCTCTAGTTGGAGCATGAATTAGATTCCCATGGAGATGATATTGTTTGTAGGACTTGGCATATTTGATTGCCTCTTGCTCTATATTCAACCAATAGTAACTAGTTCTAATAAGTTTATGAGTTAGTGTCAGGCCATTTGAGTGAGATCCAAAAATGCCCTCATTGACAATGATTAAAGTGCATTTGGACTCATCGGGTTCTAGACACCTAAGGAGTGTTCTACCAATACTTCTCCTAAATAAGTCGTCAATAATAATAACATACCATGAAGAATTTTAGCTAAGGTGATGTTTTTCATTCTAGCTTATACCATCTAGGATAGTTTGGTCATGTAGATAGGAATATATGTGGTGGTAGTGGGATGAATCCTATCCTACAATAGAACAAATCATTTGAGATTCAGGGGTATCATAGGTAGCGTAGAGTAACATTTCCAATAGGAACTTGTGTTGGAGATAATTCTTTGGCATCTATAAAAAGGAAGCAAGAGTAGTGGTGTAGGGAACCAAGACAAAATGGCATGATAAGAGGTTAGGTGATGGATTCTTGAAGGACTTTTAGAGACAAGACCATATGTGAGGTCAAATGGATCCTAGGTATCATTATAAACCAAGATGCCATTTGAACCAAAGGTCAATAGTAATCAATTTAAGTTTTTTTAGGAGGGAATAAGGAATTTTTTATTTCCTAGTAGGTTCTAGGTGTCCTAGTAGTCATTTGATATGATATTGAAGCCTGGGTGGACAATTATGACAAAAATTGTCAAAAGGACAAAAGTTGCTAAAATGCAAAAAGTTGCTGACAACAGTTTTTGCAAAAATGATGTTAAAAATACAAAGTAGTTGTATGATCTCCATAACCATTTTAAAAGTGGTTGTTACCATTGTTAAACATGTATTTAAGGTTTCTACATGAAGAGAAACCCATGGTATAGATGGGAGAACATCAATCATCAATAAAAGTTTAGATTTTCTGCTATTTTCTCCATTTTTTCATTTCTATATGGCCTGTACAGATTGGTAGGGTTGAAATTTTGGTATGGTTGGATACGGTAGTGAATTAGTGTTCTAATTCTTTTGATTTGAAGTCTTTATCTAATCTTTGGTAGGAGTTATACTAGTTTTTGTAGAAGGTGGTCTATTTGGCCCTAAATTTGAAGGTTTCACAAAGATGTCCCTCTAACTTGCAATTCCACCATGGGATTTCAATGACCATTTGGGGGATGCAAGATATGGGAGCTTAATCAAGGATGGCAGAGACTTAGATCTGTAGGAGTAGGTTTCCTAAATTTACCAGCTAGCCCTAGACTAAACTTTGCCATATGTGTAGTCTAGAATTGAAGAAGAAGGAGGGTTTAGGCTCCAAAACTAGTTCATTTGACCAAAGTGAAGGGAGTAGAAGGATTTATTGGATAAGAGGAAGAGTTCCAAGGGGTGGAGTTGTATCTATGAACCCATTTACATGTTCTTCCTTTGTTAACCCAGCCTTATTTAACCCATTAGGTCTATGATCAAAGTGAGTGTTAGTTTGTGCTGGAGCAGAGTCAAAGTGTAATCTCTTGGAGTATTTAAGAGAAGGCTAAAGGGTATTCAAAAAGGTAAGGAGATAGTCTAGTACTTTGGGATGTTTGGGAGTTTGACAAAGAAAACAAGATTTAGACCTATTAGGAATGCTGGTAAAGTTAGAGTAAATCACATATTGGGTGTTTGAGAACTCCAAAGTTGGGAGAGTCTTGGTACATTAGGTCCATATAAGTCCTTTTCACTAGGAGAGTTGAGTTCCAAAACCATCTAGGAAGAGTTTTCCTTATTAGACCCTATTGGAGAAGGGAGTCCCTAAAAGTTTGTAGTTGATCTAAGTTTGTCAAGAACCCTAGGTGTGAGGGTTAGGCTTGAAAGAGTATAGTCCACTTGGAAGGTAGAGGATACCTTTTTCAGAGACTTTTGGATTATTTTGCAACTATTGAAGAGGGTTGAAGTGTTATTTGGAATTTGGAGAGTAATTAGGTGCTCTTGGCTGCAAGCTCTGCTTCAAGTGGTATCAGAGCCACTAAGAGCCTGATTGGAAAGGAAATATTTTAGAGAATGAGGAAGGAGAGAGGGAGATACCTCTTAGGATCAAAAATGTGGAATTGGCCAACTTGATCAAAGGACAAATGGCAAAAAGTAGGGTAATAAGAGAAGAAAATATAACTATGAAGAGAGAACTGGATAGATTAAAGGGCAAGGTGGAAAGAGGAGTCTTAAAAGATTTTGAAGGAGAAGAAGGGAATGAAGAAGAAGACCCTTGGAAAAATAGATGATCCATGTTTGTAGATCAGAGAACAATGTTAGAAGGCCTAGAGAGGGTAGGAAGGAAGGATTAAAGGTCATAACTACCTATGTTCAGTGGAAAACTAGATCCAAAGGAGTGTATGGACTGGATTGAAGCACTTGATAATTTCTTTGAGTGTGATAACATAACTGAAAGCCAAAGAGTGAAGGTAACAAAATCTAAAATGAAAGGATCTACCCTTAGTCGGTGGAACTTCCTACAGAATGAAAGGAAGGATGAAGGGAAGGAACCTTTGGCAAAATGGAGGAGGATGAAGTCAGAGGTCAAATTTTTTTTTTACAAAAGGACTATGAGGTCCTGATACACCAAAGGTTGCAAAGTCTTAGAAAATAGGAATTGGAAATGGGGGCTTATATAGAGGAGTTTCATAAACTCACTCTAAGGGCCAAGATTCTTGAGAATAAGAAGCATAAAATAGTAAGGTACTTGAATAGACTCAAGTAGTCATTCAAGGATGAATTGATATTGTTTAACCCCAAATCAATACATCAATGTTATCAGATGGCCCTCAAGATTAAGGACAAACAAAAGAGGAGGAATGAATCTCAAGGTAGAGGGAGAGGAGGAAATGCTAGAGGTGGAGGAAGATTTGGGGGCAAATGTTCATCCAATAAGTCCCAAGGAGAGACAAGCAATCATGAGAAGTCAGAAGGAGATACAAATCCTAGAGGAGGATTTAGAGGTAGGAGACCTAATGGGAGAGAAAGGTTTGGAGGAAGAACTCTATGGGTATTCATTGGAAGGTGTTTTATTTGTAATCAGATAGGGCATAGATCCTCTAGATGTCCTAAGAAAATAAGAGGCAACAACTAAGAAGGAGATAGAAGAATCCACTTGGCTAAAGAAGAGGATGCACAAAGTGACCAACAAGCAAGAGGGAATGCTGATCCAAAAAGAGGAGAATCTCTAATGTTTAATAGAACCCTATTGAAGATAGGAGCAGAGTAGGAACCTTCCCAAAGGAAGACTTTATTCAAAAACTTATGCAAGGTAAAAGGTAAATTTTGTAAGGTAATTGTTGATTCTGGTTCAACTGATAATATTGAATCAGTAGAGATGGTAGAAAAGCTTGGACTGAAGAGGTTACCTCATCCTAACCCTTACAAAGTTTCATGGTTAAGTAAGGAGTAGAAAGTTGTAGTTAATGAACAAGTTAATATTGAATTTCAAATTGGGGAGTACAAGGACAAATTTTTTGTGATGTTGCAGAGATGGATGCTTGTCATTTGTTGTTAGGTAGGCCATGGAAATATGATGTCAATTCCAAGCATGATGGGAGGAACAATTTCTACATCATCACCAAAAATGGAAAGGAGTACACTATGAGACCATTTCCACAGGATGGAAAAGAGACCCAACATGCATCTAGTGTGATGATGGTTGGAGAGAAGGAGTTTTTGAAGACCCTCAAAGTGAATAATACACCATGTTTTTCCATTATAGTGAAACCAAAACTAGAAGATAAAAAGAAGGAAGGCAGATAAGGAATAAGGAATGTGGAACCCAAGGAAGCGAGGAAACTTTTTGACAAATACAACGAGGTTATTTCAGACCCTACTACTGACACTTTTCCACCATTTAGAGAGGTAAGTCATTGTATTGACTTTATTCTAGGTTCTACATTTCCTAACAAGCTTGCCTATAGGTTGACACCAGAAAAAAATAAGGAATTAGCAAGGCAAGTTGAAGAGTTGCTTGCAAAAGGGTTCATAAGAAGGAGTATCATCCCTTGTTTAGTCCCTGCTTTGTTGGCACCTAAAAAAGAGGGTACATGGAGGTTGTGTACGAACTCAAGAGCAATAAACATGATAACCATTAGGTATAGGTTTTCAATGCATATAATGGAAGACTTGATGGACCATCTAGGAGGAGAAAAGTACTATTCCAAGATTGATTTGAAAAGTGGATACCACCAAATCAAAATAAGGGAAGGATATGAATGGAAAATTACCTTCAAAACTAATGAGGGACTTTATGAATGGATGGTGATGCCATTTGGGCTTTCTAATGCCCCAATTACATTCATGAGACTCATGAATGAAGTTTTGGAACCTTTTATTAATCATTTTTTTTTTGTTTATCTTGATGACATATTGATTTTTAGTAAATCTAGAGAAGAACATCTAACACACTTGGAATTGGTTTTGAAGAAACTCATGGAGAAGGAATTAAAGATCAACTTGGATAAATGTATCTTCATGAAGGAAGATCTGGTGTTTCTAGGCTTTGTCATATCGAAGGGAAACCTCAAAATGGATCTAGAAAAGGTGGAAGCCATTCTCAACTAGCCTACACCAAGGAATGCAAGTGAGGTAAAAATATTTCATGGTTTGGAAAGCTTTTATAGGAAGTTCATTAAGGGTTTCAGTAATCTATGTGCCCCTATGATTGATACAATCAAGGGTGGAAGGAAATGTCAATTTGCATGGAATGATGCAACATATTAGTCCTTTGAATACTTGACAAAGAAGGTTGCAGAGGCAAAAATCCTTGGTTTACCTGATTTTAAGAAGGTATTCACCATTGAGTGTGATGCAAGTAATAGGGCCATTGGAGGAGTCCTAAGCCAAGAATGTAAAACAATAGCCTTCTTTAGTCAAAATTTAAATGAGGCAAAGAAAAAATACCCAACATATGATTTGGAAATGTATGCAATGGTTCAATCTTTAAGAAAATTTAGACATTAATTGTTGCCTAAAGAATTTGTGGTTTACATTGACAATCATGCTTTGATCTTTTTGAATAGGTAGGAGAAACTAAACCATAGGCATGTTAAGTGGATGGAGTACATCTAAGCATATAATTTCACCATCAAGCATAAAAAAGGGGTGGCTAACAAAGTAGTAGATGCCATTAGTAGAAGGAATCTAACCATTCAAGAAGTCAGATTGGAGAGTGTGGGAATCCATTCCATGAAAGGAATGTATGAAGTAGATGAAGACTTTGCTGAAGCATACCATGTATGTAAGGAGATGAATGATAAGTACCACACTAAATTTGCAGATTTCATCTTACAAGAAGGACTCCTCTTCAAAGGAAGTCAACTCTATATCCATAAAGGATCCATGAGGGAAAATATAATAAAGGAGAAGCACTATGGAGGACTAGGAGGGCACTTTGGTTTGGGTAAGACATTGGAGTTGGTCAAGAGATTCTATTTCTGGCCCAAAATGTAGATAGAGGTAAGAAGATTTGTGGAGAAGTGCATGCTGTGCCAAAGAACTAAGGGAACAACATTAAATGTAGGGCTATACACACCACTACCCATTCCTAGAAAACCTTGGGATTCCATTAGTATGGATTTTGTACTTGGACTTCGAAGAACCAGACAAGGCTATGATAGAATATATGTTGTGGTGGACAGGTTCTCCAAAATGGCTGATTTCCTTCCTTGCAAAACAAGTCATGATGCTTCACATATTGTAGGGTTATTCTTCAAAGAAATTGTAAGGCTGCATGGACTATCTTTGTCTAGAGTGTCTGATAGAGATCCAAAATTTTTAGGACATTTTTGGAGAACCCTATGGAAAAAGATGGGAATCAACGTGTCTTACTCTTCTGTATATCACCTAGAATTAGATGGCCAAACAAAGGTCATAAATAGGTCCTTAGGGAACCTGTTAAGGTATTTAACAAAAGTCACATGGGACTCAATCTTGACACAGGTAGAATTTTCCTATAATGACTCAGTAAATAGAAGTACTAGTCATAGTCCCTTTTAGATTATTTATGGGACTCATCTCAGAGGATTGATGGAATTAAGGGATGTTAGCACATTGGAGAGAAAGAGTGCACAGGTAGAGGACTTGGCTACTAAAGTCATAAAAGAGATCCATCAAGAAGTTAAGAGAAGGTTGCAAAAGAAAACTAAAAAGTATAAAGAAAGAGCAGACAAAACAAGAAGAGATGTTCAATACAGAGTAGGAGACATGGTGATGGTACACTTGAAAGCAGAAAGGCTGCCTAAAGGAAAATACACCAAGCTAATGATGAGGAAAATGGGACCTTTCAGAATTCTGTAAAAATGTGGCATAAATGCCTATAAAGTGGAGCTACCCCCTGATATTGGGTTATCTAAACTTTTTAATGTATTTGACCTCTATCCCTATAAGGGATCTATTGTTTGTGATGTAGGTGTAACGCATGAAGCAAAAGTGCCTACAGGACTTTGTAAGAAGTCACCACAAGAAGTGGAGAGTCTTTTCGACACCAAGATCATAAAAGAAACTAGGAGGAAGATCTATTATTAGTACGTCATCAAATGGAAGCATAAACCTATGGAGGATGCAACTTGGGTGACTGAAAAGGATCTAAACAAAATGGGGCTCAAAGTGGAAGACTTGCCAACTCAAGAGACTTGAGTTTTCTAGCCTGAAGAGTATGGTTTAGGTCACCAAGAAAAAATAGCATGATAAGAGATTAGGTGATGGAGTCTTGAAGGACTTTTAGAGATAAGACCATATGTGAGGTCAAATGGATCCTAGGTATCATTATAAACCAGGATGCCATTTGAACCAAAGGTCAATAGTAATAAATTTAAGTTGTTTTAGGAGGGAATAAGGAATTTGTTGTTTCCTAGTATGTTCTAGGTGTCCTAGTAGTCATTTGATATGATATTGAAGCCTAGGTGGACAATTATGACAAAAATTGTCAAAAGGACAAAAGTTGCTAAAATGCAAAAAGTTGCTAACAACAGTTTTTGCAAAAATGATGTTAAAACTACAAAGTAGTTGTATGGTCTCCATAACCATTTGAAAATTGGTTGTGACCATTGGTAAACATGCATTTAAGGTTTCTACATGAAGAGAAACCAATGGTACGAATGGGGGAAGAGCAAGCAATAATAAAAGTTTAGATTTTCTATCATTTTCTCTATTTTTTCATTTTTGTATAATCTGTACAGATTGGTAGGGTTGAACTTTTGGTATGGTTGGATAGGCTAGTGAATTAGTGTTCTAATGCTTTTGATTTTAAGTCTTTATCTAATCTTTGGTAGGAGTTATACCAGTTTTTGTAGAAGGTGATTTGTTTGGCCCTAAATCTAAAGGTTTCACAAAGATGTCCCTCTAACTTGTAATTCCATCATGGGATTTCAATGCCTCCTTGGGGAATGAAAGTTAGGGGAATTTAATCAACGATGGCAGAAAATTAGAGCTGTAGGAGTAGGTTTCCTAATTTTACCAGCCATCCCTAGACTAAACATTGCTATATGTCTAGTCTAGAATTGAAGAAGAAGGAGGGTTCAGGCTCCCAAACTAGTTGATTTGACCCAAGTGAAGGGTGTAGAAGGATTTCTTGGATGAGAGGAAGAGTTCCAAGGGATGGAGTTGTATCTATGAACCCATTTACATGAACTTCCTTTTTTAACCTAGCCTAATTTGGCCCATTAGGTTTGTGATCAAAGTGAGTGTTAGTTTGTGTTGGAGTAGAGTTAGAGTCTAATCTCTTGAAGTCTTTAAGAGAAGGTTAAAGGGTATTAAAAAAGGTAAGGATATATTCTAGTCCTTTGGGAAGTTTGGGAGTTTGAGAAAGAAAACATGATTTAGACCTATTAGGAATTCTGGTAACATTTTGAGTAAACCACATATTGGGTGTTTGAGAACTCCAAAGTCAGAAAAGTCTTGGTAGATTAGCTTGATATAAGTCCTTTCTACTAGGAGATTTGAGTTCCAAAACCATCTAGGAATAGTTTTCCTTATTAGGCCCTATTGGAGAAGGGAGTCCCTAAAAGTTTGTAGTTGATCTAAGTTTGTCAAGAACCCTAGGTGTGAGGGTTAGGCTTGAAAGAGTGGAATCCACTTGGAAGGTAGAGGATACCTTTGTTAGAGCCTTTTGGATCAGTCTACAACTATTGAAGAGGGTTGAAGTGTTATTTAGAATTTGAAAAGTAATTAGGTGCTCTTGGCTGCAAGCTTTGCATCAAGTAGCCATGGCATCAATCACTTTGTTGTTTGCTCAAGGAACCTATTGAAAAGTGATTTGAGCAAAGTATTTCTTCAGATCAAAGTATTTCTTCAGATCATCCACCATGCATTTATAAGGGATAGATTTCTCATCTTTTGTCTAGTATACATTGTTGACCTAATTGATTATGAATTGTGAATCAGCAAATATGATCAACTAATTGAGTTTCCATTCAACTACAATCTTCATAACCTTAATGAGAGCTTCATATTCTACAATATTGTTCATACAAGGAAACATTATCTTGTATGCCTTAGGAAGTGGAATACCTCTTTGGTGTTATGAATAGTAACCCAATGTCAAATCCTTGTTTTGTGAAAGAACTATCAAAGAACATCACCCAAGTTTGATGTGTGAGCATCATAATTGATTCATCAAGAAAATCAATGTTGAGTGGGAGAAGACTCTACATTGGTGCTTTTGCTAGTTGATCAAAAATTGCTTGCCCCTTGACAGCCTTTTGTTCAACATAATGAATGTCAAATTTTCTTAGTATCATGACCCATTTAGCCAACCTTCCTGTTAGAGATGCTTTGCTGAGTAAGTACTTCAGTGGATCAATTTTAGCAACTAGTTGTGTATTATGGGCAAGCATGTAGTGTCTCAACTTTTGGGAAGCAAAGATGATTGCGAAGCAAGCTTTCTCAATGATACTATAATTCTTTTCATAGGAAATCAACATGCAACTCAGATAGTAGATGGATCTTTCCTTGTTATCATTGTCCTCTTGAGCTAGCAAGATTCCTAAAGATGTCTCTGTTGTTGAGATGTAATAAGAGGATTCCCATGAATAGGAGGCATCAAAATCGGTGGATTAGCAAGGTATTTTTGTTAGACTCTTTTTGCAATCTTGGTTCCAGTTATATTTCATGCCTTTATGTAGAGTCTTGGTAAAAGGTTGTGACCTATCTGCTAGCTATGAGATGAACCTATGAATGGATTGGAGTCTTCCTTGTAAGCCCCTCATCTAATTGATATTATGAGGTGGAGGCATGTCCATGATTTCTTGAACTTTCTCTGGATCAACCTTGATTTCTTTTGTAGACACAATGTAGCCTAGTAGTTTCCTTGATGTTATGCAAAATGCGTATTTCTTAGGGTTAAGTCTGAGACTAAATTTCTCCATGCAATCCAGGATATGTCCCAAATCTTGAAGCTAAGTGTGGCATTTTGTGATCTTAACTAGAGTATCATTGACATAGTATTCCATTGTTTTATGCATCATGACATGAAACATTGTAGTGACTACCCTTTGATATGTAGCACCAACATTTTTTAGACCAAATGGCATTACATTCGAATAGAAAGTTCCCCATGCATAAGTGAAAGTATTTTTTTTCCTGATCTTCTGGTGCAATTTTGATCTGATTATAACCTAAAAACCATCCATGAGTGAGTACATCTCATATCCTCCCATCATGTCCACTATCATATCATTATTAGGAAGTGGAAAATCATCCTTTGGAAATGCTAAGTTTAGGTCTTGGAAATCTATATAGACTCTAATAGATTTTTCATGCTTGGAAACTAGAATGATGTTTGATATCCATTTAGTGTAATCAACAACATGTATGAAGCCAGCTTTCAAAAGTTTTTCTAGTTCAACTTTGACCATTAATGCAACATAAGGATGCATTTTCCCGAGTTTCTATTTGACTAGTTTAACTCTTGGTGCAATAGACAAGTGATACATAATGAGATCAGGATCTAATCTTGGCATGTCTAAGTATGTCCATACAAACTTTATCTTTTCTCTTGGAAGAAGGCAATGAATTCGTCCTTTTCATTTTGAAATAACAATTGTGCAAGATGTATCATGTGAGGCTATTTATTTGTTCCCAAGTTTATTGACTATGTTGGCTCTATCAACACTAATGATCTTTCCTAAAATGAATAGGAAGTGCATCAAATATCTCATCCATAGGTGCCTCAGAGAGGTTTTCACCTTTGGATACACCTTTTATTTTTACTTTTTTAGGTGTCGACACTGCCACAATGTGGTTTTCACCATTAGACCTTTTGTTTCTTTACTTTTTGATAATATGACTGAGATATTTGATGTCAGCTTTGGCCATGTTGATGCTTTGTTTGCTGGTGGAAGATGTTACTGGTTTGAAAACATTTAAGTCGCAAGCAAGAGCATAGTCATTCTAGAATGTGAGGACTTCACTAGATGCATTAGAATTCTAGTCTATGAGCTCAAGATAGGTAAGCAAAAGAGATGTGGTGGTTTCAAGTGTGTTCATAGTATAATCATTAAATTCTTGAGCAAGTAATTCGAGACCTAGTGCAGCTTCATCTGCATGTCTGTGCAAATGCCTTTGAGTACTAACATTGTCAATCGAAGACTCAAGGAAACTAGTTGGATAGGAGTCATTTGACCTATCCCTAGATGATTCACCTACTTTGAAAGGGTTTTCATAGACATGAACTTGATCTATGTCTTTGTCTATAGTTTCTTTTTATAGAGTTGTATTCATACTCTTGAGAATCTGTATTGCATGGAGACAAACTATAGAATTCCCCAAGAGTGATAGGAACAAAGTGTTAGAATTCTTTAGAATAACTAAGAGGGGGGGGCATGGTGAATCAATTATTCAAGGTCCAATGATGTCCAACACAAATTTTTCTACAAATCCTTAATGGTACATAACTAAAATTATCATGCATGCAAAACAACCATGAAAAGAAAACATGCATCACACCATAACACTAAGGATTTGATAACCTAAAAACCCTCTAGGAATAAGAAGGTAAAATTGGAGTGGGGATGATGCCCACAAAATAATTGCATAATTGATTTCAACCACTTCTGATGGTCTACCCTGTTAAAGGCCTACCACACATTGTTAAATGTTACCTTGTTAAAGGATTTAAGAAAAGTCAACTTGGAATGTCACCCTGTTAAAGGATTTACATAGAGCTGTTAGGCTGACCCAATTCCATTGGATTTATAGTCACCTTCTCAAAAGAATCTTTCATCCCTCACTAAGGATCCCCTATCCTCCTCCTAAGGATCTCTTATCCTTCTTCTAAGGATCTCTTTATCCTTTTCCTGAGGATCTCTTTATCCTTCTCCTAGGGATCTTCTTATCCTTTTCCTGAGGCTTATCCACCCAGCTGTTAAGCTAACCTAGCAATGTAGGGTTTCAATATCTAATACAATGGTAAGAAAGTATTAGAAGGGTTTTGACCTAATATAGATTGCAACTCCAACCTTGTAGATTTTAGATCACTTCTTCAGTTCTCTTCTTTGCTTGGCTTTCCTCCTTTGCAATGCTGACAGCTTGTTCACCCTTCAAGATCTGTCTCCTTGAGTTCTTCCATTCATTATACCAATGCTCTTCTCTAGTCACTCGATCAACTTAGAGTCTTGATGCTTTGTTCTTACACTTCTTGGCTTCTTTGCATGATCACACTTATGACCAATTCCCTCTCTTGCATGCACACTTCATTATAAAGAACTTTTGTTCTTGATTTCCTGCTCAATTATCCCTTTCAAATTTTAGGGTTTTACAATGGATTAGGTAGGATACAATGTATTTGTCCCATATCTTGTTTCTATCTAGAAACTTCATGATAAATCTATTAGCATTTTCCAAAAGCATTTTACATAGTGTTCTGTGCCACCAGCTCATCATTCTTATCTTTTATTTGGTTCAAAAAATTCTAGATAACTACCATGTCTGCTTAGATCTGGAAAATCCTTGACTTTTCGAAATAATGTAGCAACTCAGCATCATTGGTTTATTGATGCTCAGCACCTTCTGTGTTACTCAGCTTTTGAAATTCACTCGAAACTTCAATATCACTTGACACATATCTTTCTTAGCACTTAAAGACTTACTCGACACCTATTATCTTTTTTGCTACTCGGTACCTGATCTTCACTCGACACTTGAAGACTGCTCGACACCTAAAGATCAATCGGTACACACTAAGTTGAACTTGCTCGGCTTCAACTGAGAATTTGTTTGGCACTTAACTAGGACTTAGTTAATCCTTACATCTTTGATATGTCTTGGTGTATCCATCCTTTGTGTCTTAGAGTATGTCATCAATACACTATTTCATTAATGGCTTAGCTGATCCTTATACTTCATTACAACATCATAACTTCAACCTTTCTCTAGGTACCCTAGTTACATCTTATTGATTGCCACCTCCTTATCAATCAACCAATTGATAGTATTTGGATCACTAAAGAAATTGTCATTCCTGCAAGTGGAAAGTTTGACATCAATGAGAAAACAATGATTGAAACATTATTTACCAATTCTATTTCTCTTCATTCATGATCTTTTCAATCATTTCCAACACAAAATCTCCTTCATCATTAAGATTTTTACAAAGGTACTCAATATGTACAGCATGGCTAGACTCTCCTTGTTCTTGTTGGGTACGATGTGAACTATTAGTATCCTCAAAAGAATCACTATCACCATCCATGGAACTGAAACATGGTACAAAGTCATTTGGTTCTACAAAGAATTTAGGTAGATGATTAGGAATTGGATAAGGATAAGGATCCTTATTATTAGTATTGTCTTCATGGTTATCAGACTTAGGTTGTGACTCATGTTCAAATGAGCTCTTGGGTTCTAGTATGAATTTGTTACTCCTTATATGGAAGGGAATCTTCTTCAAGCCTAGACTAGATGTGTCTCGATTCCTTCTAGCTATTGCCTTGACAAGATTAATTAGACCATTTTTATTGCATCCAATAGGACCAGTCCCTTTGTAGCCAAAGCATTTCATAAGCCTAAGAACGGGACCATACTTCTCAGGAGTAATTTCAAGAGACTATTTGGTGAGGTCAACTAGAGTTTCCTCTTTGTAAATCCATGTAGCAATAGCTCTATTCTTAGCTTTCTCCTCAAGAGGAATAATAGCTTTAAAAAAAGTACCATCGAACTTAGTTTTTGGTGCCAATACTAAAGGTTTCTTTGCATCTAATAGTCTCCCATAATGATGAGGAGACTCAAGAATAGATGTTAGAGGTAGAACTAGTTCCATGTGATATTCACCCATTCTAGTTTCCTTCAGCTTGAGTGATTACTCAATTTGCTTCAGCTTGTTATCATGATAGTCCATAGATTCCCTATGAGTAGGCACAAAGTTTTCAATAGATTTCAACATGTTATAGGTATATCTAGTACTTGTAGGTATGGTGACTTCAGAGCCATGAAACATGAATTTTATGCATTGATGGTATGTGGATCACACAGTGCACATCTCATGTATCCATTGTCTTCCTAGCAAAAAATTTTAAGCCAAGGGAATGTTGAGGACTTGACAAGTGACAACCTTTTCTATAGGATCAACAAGGAGAGGCAATATCACAAAACCTAAAGATTTTTGCTCAACTTTGTCATATACTTTGATAGTTATTTTGTGATGGGGATCAATGGACTCTTTAGAATCATCTAGTTGTCTAAGAAAAGTAGTAGAGAAAATGTTTAAACCAGCTCCATTATTGGTGAGCACATGATAGACACATTTATGGTGTATCATCACCTCAATGTGTAGAGGTTGATTATGTAGACGACTCAGTGAATTTTCATCCTCCTTAGAGAAATACATATAGTAAGGTGAGGTAAAATGACCTACCATAGATTGGAATATCTCAAGATCAAGATCTTGAGGTACATTTGTGTCAATGAGGGATTTTTTGATAATCTTCCTATGAGTAGGAAATATTTTGAGCAGCCCAAAGATTGCGATTTGAGCATTAGTTCCCTGTAACTAATCAAGGATACTGTAGCTAGTAGCCATAGAGGTTGTTGCAAGTTTTTCTTCCTTTGCTAGAAGGACCAATAAGAGGTTTTTCTTTGTGTTGCTTGAGATTAGGAGCAGAAGGCATAGGGCCTTTGCGTACAAACATAGCACGAGAATGTATAACAACATTGGCACAAGATTGCGATGGTTCATTATCACATATATTGGAAGAAGGGCCTCTTAAGATAAATAGTGTCTTAGGTTTAGTTTTGTCTTGTTTTCCCTTGATGGTGATGACATCATTGTACTTAGCATCCACAGGTTCAACCATGTGGACTATCTGATCATCATCATTAGAGTATGTATAGTTGATCTTGTTATGAGATTTCTGTTTTGAAGTTTCCCCTTTTTTGTAAGACAAGAATGGCTCTTTGAAAGCCTTGTGATCCGAGTTCTTTTTATGTCCATCCATGACAATGTCCCCATCATCAATCAAGTCTTGGACTTTGTGATGCAAGTTTATGCCTTTGCTAGTTTTGTGACCCTTTTTTTGGTGATATTCACAAAATGTAGTTTTGTTCCACCATGATGGTCATGGTTGCAGATCATAAGGATGAGAGTTGTCTAATGGAGCAATAAGCTTGTTTTGTAGCAAGGTCTTATAGACTACATCCAAAGTTTCACCAAGAGGTGTATACTCTCATTTTGGGCATGAGACCCAAGAGGTGTTCTTCAGTTTGTTTCCAGACATCTTATTGTCAGAAGGAGGTTTCTCAACATTCTTGGATGCTTTAAGATTGTTTATACAATTAAAGGCTACCTTATTAGGTTTAGGAATAATGTTGTCAACAACTGCATTATGCACAACCTCTCAGTTTTTATTCACATACTTGGGTTTGTCCATGTTAGAGGTGGATCCTTGTTTTGTGTCCTTTTGAAGGGTAAGTTCACCCTTTTTGACCACGAATTCCTCTATGTGGATAGCTAGTGTGACCATGTCTTCAAAGGTGCATTTACCTTGAACTTGAACTCTATAACCAAAATTAGGTAGAAGGTTATTAGTGAAGATATCAAGCTTTTCTATTTTAGGAAATTTCCATGAATATTTGGTGTAAAGTTGTCTCCATCTCTGAAGGAATGTGAGGAAGGGTTCCCCAATTTTCTATTTAAGGTTACACAAGTCTTGAATGTTAACCAGGTGTTGGATGTTGTGAGAATACTATTTGATAAATAGGTTAGCAATCTCATCAAACATTTTGATATTAGTAGGCAAGTGAGAAAACCACTCCATAGCCTAACCACCTAGGCTTCTTGGGAATAGATGTATGAGATATTTGTGATTATGCATTAATTTCATAGAAAATGCCCTGAATTATTGTAATGATCTTGGGGATCAGTAGTTTCAAAGTATTTATCATACTTAGGTAGCTCAACTCCTCTTGGAAAAGGAGGCATTTCTATGCTCTTGTCAAATCAGAATGGACAAAAAGCATCTAAGGTATATGTTTTTGCAAGATTGTCTTTATCATACATCATTTGGGCTAGTTGATCTTGCATGATCTTCAACTATTTTTGCAATTTGGAAGTCTCAATTTCCTCTTCAGGTGTAATGATAGTCTCAATGTTAATGTGATGAGGTAGCTTAGCTCCATCTTGGGCAAGTTTGAGAAAGTATTTCTCTTTCTCTTGATTAAGCAAGATTTCCATGGCCTTCTGGAAGTTTTTGTCCTTACAACACTTTTTGATGTGTTTAAGGAGTATTTCTACCTCTTCCTCATTCTCATCAGTAAAGAGAGGTTCCTTATGTCATTCAGTTTTATGTTGATCTTGCTCTCTACTATGTTCACCATGTTTAGATTCATGATCAACCATTATAGGAATGTGAATGGTTTTAGTATGTTTTGATTGGAAGGGTCCTCTAAATAAGAATTCAGCTATGCTATTTGGAGATGTAGGACCCTTGCTAGTTTAAAGATCCTCTTGATACAAGGGGTTCTTGGTCTATTGTAAGTAGATAAAGAATGTTCTTTGAACATGAGGTGATCTGATAGGTGAAGGAGATCATGAAGACTCCTCACTAGATGAACTAGACACATACCATGTATGAACTGGAAAGAAACCTCTATCATGATTACAACCACTAGCTTTGCCTCACCCAAGTCTAAGGGGATAAAATGCATTTTCCATAGTCATAGACAAGGACAAAAAGAAAAACCTAGACAAGGACCACACTAGGACATAGTCTCAAAAAAGCAAGATAAGTATGGTGTATACCAAGGTACAAATTGCCAAAGTAATGGCTAGAATAGCCAAAGATTATGACTATCATGAAACTGAGTATGATTAACACTAAAAGACAAGAATATGATTCCTGAGAGACAAGACTAGTTGAGGTTTAGGTCAAAAGTCATTAGCTAAGCAAGATGTCATTTTTTGAGACTATTTCTAGACAAGAAAGAGGTAACATGTTGCAAGTATAGACCAGAATTTAGAGCACAAAGAGCTCTGACATATAATTTTGATATTTTTAAGGCAAGATCCCGCATGAAGATTCCCAAGGATTTGTGCAAGAAAGTACAAAGGAAAAGACTTAAAATAGAAAATTTTGCAAAGGTTTCTTGTATGAGGACTTGTGTAAAGCCACACAAGGATGTGCTAAATTGACAAGAAAATGGGATTCTGACAAAAAGAACAAGGTTGCAAGATCTCATGTAGAGATTTGCATAGGACCACACAAACATCTAAATAGGGACACACAAAGAAGTGTTGAGAAAAAGGTTCTTGCATGAAATTTTAAAAAAATTGGGCATGAAAATTGGGAATAGACTAACAACTGAGACTAAATTTTAAAGAGATTTTGAAGGTTTTAGACTATTCTAGATGGATTATTGGTTGTTTTGATAGATTTTAGATAGATAAAAAGGTCAGTTTTTAAGTTGTTAAACAACATTTGGTTTTGAACAAGACAAGTTTTTTTTTAGAAAAGACATGAGAATCAAGTAGTAGTTAAATGCAATCCAACTGAGGACAAGGCAAATCAGAGGGATAGGGGAGTCTTGAATTTCAATTTATTTTGATAGGTTTGGACAAGTTTAAGACTCGATAAAAAGCACACTTTATCCCTATAACTAAAAATGGCAGAGGAAGAAAAAACTTTGTCCCACAACTTATGTGCATGCATTCACCTCACACAACCATGTCACCCCACTAGAGGGCGCCTATTTTTTTTGTTTATTCCCATTAAATGAACACCCTTGAGGTAGGGGTCAATAATGTATGCCACCTTCCAATGCCTAGGTACATGCCATTGGTGAGTTCTATAGGAAAGATTCTTCCTCCTCCTTGCACAAAGATTATGCCCCCTTTTGGAGGTGAACCAGGTAGTAACTAACTAAGAAGTTTTTACTTGGCTTCCATTCATATTAATCCCTAGTGGCTCTATAAGTGGAGTTGAGACCAGAAACCTACACTAGAATATGAAAGTGTACACACTTGATTAGCAAGACTAGGGTCAGTGCCGGTCAGTGCAATAGATAGAGTCTCCTCTTGATATGTGACATAAAGAATCAAGATGAAGAAATTAATATGTCTTTGGAGTTTTTTTCTCTATAAAGTTTCTTTATTATAGTGATTGGGAATCTCTAGTTGAAAGAAGTTTTCTCACTTGGGTCATTCCTAGAGGTTGGATAACTCTAGTAGGCCCTCTAAGGGTTGACTCAAACTGGTGGTTCAGATCTAAGTGTCTAAGTTTCTAATTTCCCTCAAGGGGAAAGAGCATACTCCTCTACCTCATCACCTCACCTAAACACACAAGACATGTCAATCACCAAGTTAGCTTAATCAATATAGACTTATCCTTTCTCAAGATTTTGATTCCCTTAAAGGAAATCATCATCCCTTCATAGAAGAGGACTCGTGCTAGAGAACCACTAACTTGCTTGCCTCCCTTGGATGCCATCTTTTAGAGGCTTCTAGGTTTTTGATTTTACCCTATAAAGAGCATACTCCCCTATTCCCCTGTCTTTCACCCTACAAAGTTCACAAGCCCTAATTATACTATGTGTGGAAAGTAAGAAAAATACATGACATTTAAAGTTGGTTTGAAATTGATCTTCGACATGAGTTTCTTTGGCAATTCTCCTACATTCACACAGCTAGTTCATGTTTGAAGTGTTTATATAAAGGTGTCTTCATCAAGCATCATGAAAACTACTGTTATGCCATAGAAAACTAGAAATCAAAAGAAAATGCTTCAAAGAAAATTGTAAGTCAGACGAAATGATAAACTAAATTTTGGAAAGATTGCATTTTGCATGTGTTGTAAAATTTCACGTGAAATCATGCATGAAAATCTGGAAAATTGTATGGACATGTGTGACAAAAATATTAAAATAACAAAAAAAAAAGTAGATGAGGCCAAAAAAAATGATTTTTAGGCCCATGGATGGTGCCAGAAATGTATGCATAAATAGTGGACCTTTGATCCTCACACACAGTTTAGCATGATCTTTACCTAAGAGATCATCTTGAAATGAATATTGAATTGTTCTTTTGAGCAACCTAATTAGTGTGATCTATTGCCTTCTAACTAGAAGGGTTTTTCCTTTTCTCTCAATTTGAGAGGCAGGAAACTAGACCTTTTAGTATGAAGGATTTATGCAGCTAAATGATAATACAATTAATCTAGATGAGAGATGTAATTACTCTAATAATAGATTAAGAAAATTAAAATATATGATTGCATCTTAATCTATATGATATTAAAGTTAGGCAATGAAAGGTATGGGAAAATTAAGCAAATGAGTATGAAATTCAATAGTAATTTGATACAATTCAAATTCCAACTTCTATAATGAGGAATTAGAAGCCCCTTGAATAGAATTCCCAAAATCAATCAACGGTCAAGATCAATTTGGATGGATGGTCGAGATTGAAGTTGAGATTCAATTGAGATGGAAACTTCCTTGTGTAGGTGAAGTTAACTATTTCAAATTTGAATGTGATGAAGAGTTAATTAAGTTTCACATGAGTGTTAGAATGAGTTAACTGAGATATAGTTCACTCAGATTTTCCATTTCAGAACTGAAGAGAAGATTTGAAGAGATTATTTAATTTAATAAAGTAAAATATGACTTCATAAATGCATAAAATTTAATCATTTGAATAATTAAATCCAATAATAAAAGTGAGGGCATTATTAAATTAAATATATTTAATTCCTTAGGTCATTAGATTTAGGAGATAATTTAATTTAATTAAAGTATAAACGCTTAAATTAAATCCAATCAAATAGGTTTTATGTAGCTAATTCAAGTTGATACTTTAGGAATTAAATAAATAGTGTGATTAATGCAAATCGGGGTTTTTTTCTACATTTGACTATCAAGTTAAGTAGCGAGAATTAGAATAAGAATTGCCTAGTGACATAAGACTTTAGGGTTGATCAAATAGATTAGAATTTGTTAAAATGGCAATGTGCCAATTTTGGGGTATTGCACTTTCCAACTAAAGGAACTCAAGAATTCATATCTAGAGGATCCTAATTTTTGAAAGGCTTGGAAGGCTTCTACAAAACCTTTTGCACTTGACAAGAAAAAGTGTCAAGTTTTCATAATCCAAAATGGTATGATGGTAAAATGTAGATAGTTGTGCATTCCTAGAAGTTCTACGAGAGAAAATATCATTAAAGAGAAGCATAGTGGAGGGTTGGATGGAAACTTTGGTAGAGATAAGACCATTGCTTTGGTTTATGATAATCATTATTGGCCATACTTTTTGATTAAGGAAAATAGGATTTAACTGGGCCTTGAAACCCTTAAAGTACAGAAAAAAAGAAGAAGAACAATTTAAGTATAAAAAATAAACTAAAAGAAAGCAAATGAAACAATTCCTCGAAACTAAAAGATAAAACTAGTAAAAAGCTAGGGAGTCAAGAAAAAAAAATAGGACAAGCTAAAAAATGCTAGGGCACTTAGGAGATATCTCTTAGCATTTTTTCTACACTTATTTCTAGCTTTGTCAGTCTACCAACTGCCTCCTTCAAGTCTAACAGTTCCTAGTTAGGTTCCAAGGTGTCCTTCCTCATGCTAGATCTGGTGCACTTCCTTGATATATCCTCAAGGGTCCTATCCTTAACATTGTGGGGGACAGGGGTGTCTGTCTTACTGATTCTTTGCTCCTCCATATTGTTAATGAACAACTTAATATTCTCATTGGCCTCTTTGAGAATATTGTAGCTTTATTCCACTATAATCTACATTGAGCTCTCCATCATTTGGAACCTATTATTCACCTCCTCCACTCTATTGTCTATGCTTTTTTCTTCCTCTATTATCCTATTCTTTAAGCTGAAGTTCTCCCTTTCTAGGCTACTCACCCTGTATTTAAGATCTTGGATTTCATGAAAAATCTACTTGGTGGTGTAGAAGCTATCAACCATGTTGTTTTTGGCATTGTTGAGGACATCCATATCTGGATTTTCCTTTGTGGCATCACTAAAAATCACCAGTGCTTGGTCTATCAATTCTTCCATTTTTATTTTACCCTCCTCATTCTCTTTGAATAGAGTTTTGATCAACTCATGATTGATCCCCATTCTAGCATAAGTTGTGTCAAAGTTCTGCCACACCACATTCCTATCCTTTCCTTTGATTGAGCATCTATATTTTTTGGTGCCAAATTCCTCATGGCTCTGCTCCTTCTCCTCCCTATCACTCTAATTGAGGTCCCCTTCCACTCCCTCTTTCTCCACCTCTTGTTTATTCTCCTTGGCCTCAAAGAGTTTCTTTTTCTAGCTCCAAGAAGTCATGATTTCTTTCTCTTTGCTAGATAGAATTTTGATGATGATGTTTCTCTTGCCCCTCTTCCTCTCCTTGCCTTCCCCTTCTCTAAGATCCTCCTCTCAATCTACATTTTCTTCCCTAATATCCATTCCTTCATCCCTTTCATTATAGTCCCTATTTTAGGAGCTATTAAGGCCATGCTTGGGTTCCAGAAGAGCTTTTTTCCCCTTTACATCTTGATAATTTTTTTGCCAAAGCCCCGCTGAGGGGAGTCTTCACCCTCCAAGTATATATGCATCTCAAGGATATCCTTAGTATCAGAAGGAAAATAATCCTCTTCTAATTCTTCAGAGTCCCCTCTACCCTTCTTTCCCTCCTACCTATACTTAATTTGTTCCCCCATTGCCTTAGGTTTAAAGAATTCATATATTAATAGTAAAAGCCCCTCATAGAGTGCTAGATTCCTAGTATGCTTCTCTTGAAAATCATTAATGTTCTCATGCATAGAAGAGTATAGGTAGAAGGGAATAGAAAATTTTGCCCCATACTTGAAGTGGTTAAGTAACACAAAGTGGTGGGTGCAAAGGTAGTCAAATATAGTATCAAGGGAGATATATTTGATGATGACCCATAACACCAACCTCCATAATGCCTTTGTGGAGCTCAGGAGAAAATGTGTTCCTTTCTTTACCAGTGCCTTTTTTTCCTCTTGATGCTCTATGAATTCCACCAATGCTTGCCTTGAGATTTTCCTATCTCTGAAGAATTTCTTTCTCGTGATGGGAATGCATTAATAGTAGATATGACATCCTCCATCACCATGAAATCCACCCAATCAATTTTAACTATTCTCGCATTCTAGCTCTTAACCATGCTCCTGGTAATGGAGGGTTTCCACCCATGGAGTTTTTTAAAGAAATTCATGATTTTTGCTTTTTTCAAAATGTTCCACACTTTGGAGTGCCTCCACCACTTCTGGGCTTTGTCCTCTAGTTCCCTCCTATGTCTTTTCCACACCATGTTATCTCCCCCCATGAAATATTTGTAACCTATATCAAAGCCCTTCAAAATTAGAAAAACTTTGGCGGTCCTCATTTTCTTGGACCTTATTTTTACCTTGTGAATTTTTGCCCCAAAATTGGTACTTGAAATAAGTTGATATAAATTGTTGATGTGTGAAGTACAAGTGCTATCGTACTTCCACATCACAATTATGCAGATTCCCCATAACACACTAACAATCATAATAAATCTACACATCATATTTTTGACTACTTCCCATAACTTGTTAACAATCATGATGAGCTTTTTATGATACCCAATCTTCTCAGGATCCTTTCCTTTTCAATTAACTCATTAATTTTTGATGAGATATTATAGCCATCCATACACTTAGCCACTTTATTATGCTTAACTACCTAGTTAGCTAGCTTGTTTGCCACTTGCTTAGCTTCCTGGTACTCATGTGCCACATAGGTCTTTTCAAAGGTCTTGAAATGTTGGATGCACTCATTAATGATATTTTCAGTCATCTAAGTTGGCTTATTATTATCATTTACAAAATCAATAATACTTTTTGAATCTCCTTGCAACCAGAGAAATTTAACTCCCATTTCTCTTGCCAGTTTAATAGTCTAGTGAGCTGCTATAGCCTCCACATAATGATTAGTTTGTATTCCAAGGGGGGCTGCAATTATAACAATCCCTATACCAAAAGCATTTCTAATGATACCTCCCAACCTGGCCTTTCTTAGGTTTCCTTTGGCTACCCATCAAAATTAGCCTTATGCCATCCCTCAGGTGGAAGAGACCATCTGCATCCATCCCTCTTGTTATTATCCCTACCCTTAGTACTAGGAGGAGAGATCGAGCCTTTGATTTTGGTGTAGTTTTCCATCAAGGCATTAAGACATTTGTGAAAAATAATCTTCATCTTAGTCTCCTTGTCCCAAATTCTATTGTTTTGCTCTTTCCAAACCCCCTAATACACATGGGGTAAGGTGCAGTTCCACAAAGCCATTATGTCACTCCCCAACATCCCAAGGTACCATTGTTCAAAGAGCCCCAAAATGTTGGAAGGGAAACACTAGGACATGTTGAAAAAAGATAGGAAAAGAGACCAAATGGTTTTGATGTAAGGACAGTGGATAAACATATGCTCAACACTCTCATATTGATTTCTACATAAAATACATTTGTTGGCCATCATATTTCCCCTATTAGTGAGGTTGTCTAGTGTAATGGTAGAATTTTGGATCATAATATAGAAGAAAATGTTAATTTTTGGGATTAACCCCAGGTACCAGGCTTTGGCCCACACTGGGGCTAGGCCAAGGTTTTGCAAAGTCTAATAGTCTGAGGCCACTATGTAAGTGCAATTCATAGTCTCCCCCTAGATAATGGAATCATTTTTATGTGACAAAGGAATATGCCTAACCATGTCCATCAGTGGCTTGAGCTCCTAGGATATCTTAGTCAGATCAATCTAGTCATTATGAGATTGTAGTCACTCACCCTACTCCTAAATCTTACAATACAAGCATTAGCCCATTTTTTGAAAGGTTCAATATCCCAAAGAGGTCTAGAACTAAGCTAGTAACCATGCTAGAAATAAATATCCTCACCATTTCGTAGTTGCCATTTCACTTTCTTAAAGGCTAAGCTCTTCGCCCTTAGAAGGCCATTCTAGATATTAGATCCTCTAGGGTCAGGATTCCTACTGATGAATTATTTAAGATTGAGATTGGAAATATATTTTAACTTCAAAATATCTCTCCATTTACCATTGGTATTAAAGAGTCTTCAAATATGTTTTTCTTGAAGAGCACTGTTGAACTATTTTAGCTTCCTAATTCCCAAACCCCCTTTCTTCTTATATTTGAAAATGTTTTCTAATGCAACCAGAGGGTATTTATTATTCTCATAAGTTCCTAACCACATGAAATTCCTTTGAATAGCTTCCAAATGATTAGAAACCTTAGAAGGGATAGAGAAGAGGCTGAGAGCATAAGTGGGTAAGTTCTACAAAGTGGACTTGATCAATAACACTTTGCCAGCCTGACTTAGAGTGATGCCTTTCCATCTTGCTAGCTTTCTATTAAATCTATAAATTAGATTGTCTCAAAAGCTATCAGGAGGTTTAATCCCCAAGGGGAGACCTAAATAGATGGAAGGGAGGGCCCTAGTAGAATAGTCCAAAATGTCAGCAATTTTCTTCTGTCAGTCAAAAGGGGTATTGAAGAAGAACACCAAACTCTTGTCCCAATTGATGAGCTGCCCAAATGCCTTGGAGTAGGTATTGAGGATGCATTTCATAGACCTAGCTTCTCTCACTAAGGCCTTACCTCCCAAAATGGTATCATCCACAAATTTCTAGTGAGTGAAAACTAAGGGGCTAGAAGAAGGTTTTAGACCCACTAACTCCCCTCTATTCCTTTTAGATTAGATGAGCCTACCCAAAACTACAGCCAGGATGATGAAGAGGATTAGTGATAGAGGATCCCTCTAATGAATACCCCTAGAGAATTTGAAGGAGTTAGAGGGGGCCTCATTCACCATGATTGCAAAGGAAGGGATGGAGACCAATTGGGATATGATCATTCTCAGTTTGGCATTGAAACCAAAAGACTCAAGGATTCTATCCAAAAACCCCCAATCCACCCTATTGTAGGCCTTAAACGGATAAATTTTGAGTAGAAAACCCTCCTGTTTGCCAACTTTAAGGGAATGAATAACTTCATGGACCTCAATGATGGAGACCAAAATGTGTTTGCTAGGGACAAAACCTGATTTTAGAGGCACAATAATCTCTGGGAGTAATTTGATAATTCTATTAGTTAATACTTTGACAAAAATCTTATAGAAAGAATAGGAAAGGCTAATTGGTCTAAAAGAGCTAAACAAATTAGCCCTAATGACTTTAGGGATCATAACAAAAAAGGTGGCATTGATTTCTTTTAGCAGCTTCTTGGCACCAAAAAATCCTAAATAGCTTTTGACAAGATCAAATTGGATAATATCCCAAAACATCTGGAAGAAGAAGGTAGGGAAACCATTTATGCCAGGGGCCTTCTCAACTGGTAGAGCAAAAACTGCCCCTTTAATTTCTTCAAGCTTTGGGATAGCCACTATGGCTTGATTCTGAGAATCACTAGTAACACTAGGAAAGGTGTTAAGAATAACATTTTGGTCTTCCACATCCAAGTTAAGATCTTGAAAAAAAATAGAAAAGAAGTACCTAATAGCCTCCTTTTCTATCTCATTATCTTCCTTGATAGTGTCATTTCCTTTTTTGATCTCACAGATTTTGTTGGCAGACCTATGTTCAAAGTGAATAGGGGGAAGAATCTAGAGTTTTTGTCCCCTTCCTTGAGCCAGACCAACCTAGACCTCTGCCTCCAAAACATTTCCTATTTATCCACTATGTTGTGAAGTTTAGCAAGGATTTCCTTCTCAGTATTCATCTTAATATCATCATAACCCCAGGTATGGATTTCTTCCTACACCTCAACAAGTTCCTCCAATATCCTCTCTTTATCATGGAATATATTGCCAAAGTCTAGTTTGTTCCATTTTAGAATTTTTAACTTAATGAATCTGAGTTTCTTAGAAACCTTATACATGGATGTACTATCAACCTCAATACCCCACCACTCCTTAATTTTTTTATATAGGCCAAGGTGCACTGACCACATCTTCTCAAATCTGAATGGAAAAACCTTCTTTTTGTTGACTTTGTCAAGAATAAGAGAGATAGGGGAATGGTCAGAACCAACCCTCACCAACGATGAAAGTTTACATTGAAATTGAATCATCCAATCCAAAGTAATAAGTGCTCTATTCAATCTCACTTGTATGTACTCCTAACCAATTCTCTTGTTGGACCAGCTATATTTGCATCCCCCTAGATCAACATCCAGAAGGACCAAATCCCTTATCAAGTTGGCCAAGTGTTGCCTACTATCCACGTCTAGGGGTAACCCTCCTAACTTCTTAGAAGCCAAGAGAGGGGTACCAAAAAATCCATAACAATTCCCTTAGAATCACCCATCTGGGCAACCAACTAATTTTTTTTTCCAAAAAATTCTTCTACTATTCTTAGTATTGGGAATGCAGAGGTTCAAAAGAAACAATCTATCTTGATCCTTAGGATTAAAGAAATTCATGAGAAAAATATTACCTTCATCATAGATGATGTTGGCTTCAAAGGCTTCCTTCCATATTATTAGCAGACTACCCAAAGCATCGTCTGAGTCAGTAGTCATCTTCCTCATTCCTTTACCAAAGGAAATATTATCAACTTTATCCTTCTTCATTTTAGTTTCTTGACTTAAAAATAAATCTAGCCTATGATTCCTAATCATATTCCTAACAATTTCCTGTTTGTGGATTCCATTGAGTCCACAAATGTTACAGGAAATGATCTTCATGCTTTATTTTGGCTGCAAGATTCCTTGATTGTTCTTTGGGTCCCATCTAGAATATTCCTCCTTGTTTCTTCCTTTCTAATTTTATTCTTGTTTTTCCTCCCTTGGGTGCCATATTCTCTTCTAGTATTAGCTTTCACCCTACTTCTAGTGGCTGTAGGAGAGACCAGTGAAGGGTCCCTGCTATTTTTTTTCTTATTCTTGATTGGTACCTGTGGAGTTTTATTGGCTTCCTTGCAGCTATCAAAGAGGGCCTCTAAGTGGGAGAGGTGACTAGGAGTGGTGGCTAAGACCCTTTCAAGGAAATGATTGACCATTGTAGGGGAGACCCCTTTCTTTGTGCTAAAGTTGGATTCTCGTGAGTGTCTAACCCCCTCCTTGAAAAGCCTAACCTGAGATTTTGAAACACAAGAGACATTGGTGGTATCCATCTCTATGGTTTCCTTAATGGAATTCTTCTCTACACCTATTGTAATAACTACCATATCCTTCACTCCATTTTTCTACAAGGTGATTTTAGGACTTGGTACATCAATCAAGACCCTATTGGTTTTTGGCTCTACCTCATCCAGATCATTGTTTACTTCTAGTGTTATGTCCCCTTGGGGGATCCACCTTGACATTTTATCCACTAGCTTCTCCCCCCCAAGCCCGTCCTTTTGTATCGTTTTCCTTCCACACCTTTTTGGGAGCATCAACTAGGCTGTCCTTGTTCTTCACTTGTTTATTTTGAGCTTTAGATGGATTTTCCTTCTCTTTGATAATAAGGAAAGCCTTCACTTTATGTCCTTCCTTTTTGTAGTGGAAACAAGCAAAAGGACCATTCTTATAGTCAATTTGCTACATCCGTCTACCTAGATGAGATTAAAACTCAATCACTTGAGGCATATCCTAACCTTCATCCACTCCAACACACATTCTAACATATACGAGTCTTTTCTTGGCTGCTATAACAAGATCGATAGATAATAGTTCCCCAAAAGAGTTGGTGATTCCATCAAAAACATCTTCATACCAATATTCTAAGGCTAGCTTTGACAACCTAATTTAGACTAGGGCCCGTGTTAGAAAGTCATTGTTCAAGTCAAGGTTGGAAGTCTATTTTTGGGAAATAAGAGTAGATTTTCCCATCGCCTAGTTTCTTACACAAAGAATCTTGGATTAATCTTCTGGGCATGAGAACTCAAAATACACAAAGTCTTTTGCCATAGCTGTTACTTTAACCCGACCTTTCAAATCCAATTTTTTCCTAATGAAAATTCTTACCAGATCAATATTAGGTTGGGGGCCTATAAATTTATCCACCAGTGTGTTAGCCATACCTAGAATATTGTCGTCAATAATTTCAGGGGGAACTTCTATGGAAAAAATCTCCTTTTCCTTATCAAATTTGTCTATAACATTAGGGAAAGATGATTTACCTGAAGGTCTAACTCCAAAAGGATTAGTGCATCTTCCCCAGGCCCCTAAGATCCCTCCTCCTAATGTCCTTGGTTGCAAAATAAAGATATTATTTCCTCCTTGGTGCAGCTATAAAGCATGTGGATCCCCATCTCTAGTAGCATCCCCCTTTCCCTCGTACTTTCCCTACTCAAGACTCGTAGACTGGTTGCCCTACCCTAGCTTGGCAGTATTCCCACTCAGAATCCTATTCAAAATTCCTCCCCACTTTGCTTTGCCTCACACTGCCATCTCTATTCATTACTGGCCACAGTTACATCAAGATGTGAAGTTTTTTTTGTAGATTGTAGACGAGGTCAAATTACAAAAGGAGTGAAGTAGAACACTAGTTTGTATCAGTCATTACCTATACCATAGAGGTCATGGGAGGATGTCAACATGGATTTTGTTCTATGTTTATCAAGGACATAGTGAGGATATGAATTTATATTTTTAGTGGTTGATAGGTTGTAAAAAATGAAAAATTTCATTCCCTACAAGAAGACCAGTGACTCTATACATGTGTCAGAGTTATTTTCTTAGAGAAGTGGCAAGACTACATAGTTTTCCAAAGAGTATAGTTTTTGATCAAGATACCAAATTTGTTGGGTATTTATGGTAAACATTGTGGAAGAAATTGGAAAAACATTTCAAAGTTTAGTTCATCACATCATTCACAAACTAATGGACAAACCAAAGTTGTAAATCAAAGTTTGGGTAATTTACTAAGATGCTTGGCTGGAGATAAACCAAAGGGAAGGGATATGATTTTACCATAAGGAATATTTTCATGTAATAATTCTATCACCAGTATTACTAGTCAATCATAATTCCAAATTGTTTATGGGAGAAGTCCCAAAAATGTTAATGAATTGAGATAGTTGGATAAATGAGAAATAAGTTGTGCTAACATGAAAGATTTTGTAAAACCTTTGAAGAACATTTATGAGGAGGTGAAGAAGCACATTATAAAGAAGAATATGAAGTAAAAGGCTAAGACATATGTGAGGAGAAGGTATAATGAATTTTAGATTGGAGATGGAGTCATAGTTCATTTGAGAAAGGAGCATTTTCCTATGGGTACATATAATAAGCTAAAAATGAAGAATTTTGGACCATGGAATATAGTGAAAAGGCATGATTATGGAAATTCCTATGAAGTAGATTTGCCTACTGAACTAAATATTTCACTAGTATTTAACATTTTAAATTTGATAGAGTATTATGAAGGACATATTGGAGATGACATTGCAGAAGCACAATAGACTATTCCAACAACTAGTTCATCTACAAAGGAGTTTGAGGAGATACTAGATAGTCATGTGGGAAAAAAGTACAAGGAACAAAAGTTATGAAGAGTACCTATGTAAATGGAAAGGGAGGCTAGTAGAAGATTCATCATGGTTAGCAAGGGAGTAGGTTAACTATCTTGGTTTTTTTTTGAACACCTAAGATGTGACAAGGTCACTTCTCAAATTATTTGAGGTGTTTGATGTAGGAATATCTTGAGTGTAAGAGAAATCTTGCATCAACTAAAAATATTTCTTATTTTTTCTTGAATAAGAGTTACCTCAATGCATAGTTTTTTTTCCTTCCGTGAAGACTTTCTTCTTAGTAAGTTAGTCATACAAGCTCAAAATATCCTGATTTAGGAGGTGGATGTTCATCTTGGATATATTAGTCTATTGGTTGAGGCTCAGTGCCATACTATGAGTATTCATGGATTTGTTATCAAATTTTGGAGTGCAATTTTAGTATAAAAACTTTAGGCTCACCATTGAAAACCTTAGAGGTTTTGGATGGGCTCCAAAATTAGGTCAACTAGAGTTAACACAAGCTAGACCTTATAGATCATAAGCTGAGGATTTCAAAATTTTTTCATAATAGATGATCGAAGAAACAACTCAAAATTTATGGCCCTCCAAAGTTGGCCCAGTAAAAATTTCCAAAATAAGTGTCAAAGTTGTATCAAGGTGACTCTATATGTAATTCTAGAGTTAGTCAACCTCAAGAGCAAGGGTTTGATGTCTAGAAACTTCCTGAGTGGTGTAAAAATCCATATTTAAGGAATGCCCATACATTATCTAGGACAACTCTAGGTGATAGTTTGCAGCTTTGTGTTGCAAATTATTATAAGGAAGGTGCCCATGTGGGTTCACATATTATTTTTTGAAATTCTATAATTTCATATTTGTGACAATAATAATAAGCCCATATTTTGTTCTCACCTATTTTTGTTATTTCTTTATTTCTATTATGTATTTATGGTATTAAGGGGAGCAACCTTCATCAACCTATATAATGGGTTAGTTGTAGTGATAACCAACCAAATTTCCCTAGTAAATGACTAAGTATTTTGCACTGATTGAAAAGATTTTCTTTAGGTTCAAAAATCTCCCCCTTTTTGGCAATATGGTTAGTAAGATGTCTTGAGTGTTGTCATTTATGGAAACATATATTCAAAATTTCATTTATGCATTTACAATTATAAAATTGTCTAAGTGTTAGACAATTTGCAAAAGCATAGAGACAAATATAAAGTGTATGGGTAACACACTTTGAATTAGCTTATGCATAGTTGAGGATAGATTTATCACAATTTCATGATGACGTAGTTAAGTGTATAGATGTTTATGGACAATAGGACACAGTTTATAGTTGAAATATTAGTACAAGTATTTAACAATGCAGAACAAAGCATAGCAAAGAATTGAGTTATACGACTTAAGAAATTATTTTGGTGATGAAATAATTACTAAGTCATGATGAGCTAACTTTTTGGATATTAATCCATAAGAGATTTTATATTATGTCAAGCATGTGAAGACATGAAGGCTGATTGAGAAGAGTTCTTACTAATGTGTGAGGTTTAAGTAAAGATCTTATCTTGCACAGATAAGGCATATGATGCATGAAGTTGATGTAATGAGATATGACATATGAACTATTGTATGGATAGCTTGAAAGATACATGAGCCTTATGTGACGTGAGATTTGATGTATTGTCAAAGAAAATGTGAGCTACAATAGAAAGAAAGTATTTTATATATATCTACTCTTGTGAAGAAGTTAATTGTATAATTACATGTTAGGATAGTGGACTCTTCTTGCATACATTTTAATTGATCTACCAACTCCTAATAGGGTTGAGGCTTCTAGCAATGCCTAGTCCTCTAACAAGGACTCAAGACACTATATGTACTTCATAGACTCCTAGTAGGGTCAATATCCTTAACATGATCCTTTTGTTTAGTGAATCATCTTGTGTTTACCATCCCTACTGGGGTTTTCCCTTGGCTAGGGTTCCCCTAGTTAAAAAATAATGGTGTTATGATTTCTCTATGTGTATAGTTATATGTACTTTTCAACATTGTTGGTTTACTTTCATATGCAAGTTATAAAATAATTAATAATATTTAGTTTTGGGCAAAAGTCTATAGAATAAGGATTCACCCCCCCTCTCAGTATGATCTATTTTTGAAAATTGTATCAAAGCATAGTTACTCTAAAGAATCTTAATAGATTGAGTAAGATCCCTATAGACATGGAATAGTTAAAGATAAGCCTTGAAGAAACTCTTGAATAGATTGGCCTTCTTATGAAAGAAAGAGATAACCTAAAAGATAGGTATGAAGATGCAAAAGTTTACATTGGAAAACTAAAAGACAAGATTGATGATCTGAAATTTGGTAAGGAATTAGATGTTTAGACTAGTGAAAATGATGAAGTAAGAAATCTCAAGAAAGAATATGAGATCTTGAAACATAAGCTGAAAATTGTGGAAATTAAGTTGAGTCCTAAGAAAGATTGTAGTAAGAGTGAACCTAATCTGAAATGTGAGAATACAAACCTTAGATCCCAGTTGAGCCAAGTAACATATAAATTGGATTCTATTAAGATTAAGCATGTAGAATTAGAAAAGTACAATACCATTGAGAAAGGAGAATTGACACAAGCTAAGCAACAATTAGAGAAACTTTATTCTAGTAGTGAGAAAATTAATGAACAAATATTCTAGTAGAGATCTTTTTATGATAAGTCAGGACTTGGATATCTTATTGGAGGGAAATAAGCCAAGAAATTTGAAATTAGAAGAGAACCCAATCTAGTTGTTGAATCCCCTAAAGAATCTGATCTGAGTAAAGTAGAATCAAGAAAAACTATCAAAGTATCAAAAGAGTTTGGATTAGTTGATTTGTGAATGAGACATGATGGACCTTAAAGAATAGAGCAAGTTGATAAACCTAAGAAAGATGAACCACCCATGGAAGTCAGACACAAGTACAAAGGTAGATGTTTCATATGTAATGAAGTTGGTCATATGAAGAAAGATTGCACAAGTAAGTCTTTTAAACCTATTACTAATTTCTATTGTTAAAATTGTCATGATTATGGACATAAAGCAGTAGATTGTAAGAAACCTAAGTTTGATGTTAATAATGTAAATAGTAGAATGTATCAAAATACTAACCCTATAGATAATTAAAGAGGGAGATCATAGAGTAGATCTAGTAATGAGGGAAGATTTGATGGAGAAGATAAATAATTTGTATGTTACAAGTGTAACAATCCTAGACAAATCATGGCAAGGAATTACAAAGCACTTGATTATTCGAATGGAACCAATCACAAAAAGAATGCACCTATATGTTAGTTATGTAATAAATTTGGATAAACAATGAGATATTGCAAAATGGATAGAAGGAACTTCAACATCAATCCCAATCATAGAAGAAAGATCAACATAAATGACAAGAAGAATGATAAAAACAATGATAATATTCAGAAGGAAGCAACCAAGGAACATGTTGATGAATCCAAGGAAGCATTTTTGAAAGCTAAGGATACAAAAAGTTCTTATAAATTTTTGGAGGAATTCTTGGAATGTTCAAAATGGGAAGAGTACTTCTAGGAGGGGGGGGTGTTGAATCAGAAGTACCACACTTTTGACCTTTTTCAATCCTTTAAGCTTATAACTAAAAAGTAAATTGCATGCATGTATACATATAAATGAACATAAAATAAACACATGTAATAACACATAACACTAGATTTGGTAACCCAAAAACCCTCTAGGAATAAGAAGGTAAAATTGGGGTGCGGATGATACCCACAAAAATTACTGTAGCAATAAAAGTTTGACCACTTCTGATGGTCTACGCTATTAAAGGCTTTACACTATGTCAATAGTGACCTGGTTAGAGAATTTACAAACACTTTACATGAAGTGTCACCCTGTTAAAGGATTTACAATAGGCTATTAAACCCACCTAATGCAATAGGGTTTTTAATCACTTTCTCAAAAGGTTCTCCTACTTAGCTGTTAAGCTATCCCATCAATACAGGATTTCAAACTTCTAATACAATGACAAGAAAGTATTAGAACAATGAATCTAATAGTATGCATTCTTTAATTGCTGGATTCAGGCACTTGATCTACTCTCTTTGAGATCTAATATCTGATCATGTCCCTTGTCCCTTATGCTGTTCTAATCAACTGGATATGAAATTGCTACTCTGTTCCTCTAAGTCTTACTCCCTTCAAATTGAATTTCACTATAATATCCCCATACACTATTCTCTTCCATGTTCCTAATGGAGTTTTCAATCTCCTTTTAAAGATTGTGAAGACTTAGTGTTAGGTATGGATCTACGATCCATATTGAATCTTTAAGTTCCTGCTCATTCCTTGCATTTTCCTCATTGGTTGTATGCCTTCTCCATTTTTTTGATTGGCTACATGCTGATCGCATAGGGAATGTAAAAGATTCATCTTTATCCTTTTTCTCCTTTGAAATCCTTCTATGTTGGCTCCAAAGCAATTTACATTTGAGTTTGTGAGGGCACAAACTCATATGTTGATTCTGTGTTACTTGGCACATACTGGACTACTAATGCTTGACACATACTATCCTAGATTTCTTGGCACCTATTACACTTTGTCTTTCTTGACACATGTATGATTCTATCTCACTCAACATATGAAGCATTTTGATTTTCTTAGCATCAACTGTGACTTGGCACTTTTATATCACTCAACACTTATATACTACTCGGCACCTATTAAAAATTTGACTTAGCAATCACTGTGGCTCAACATACATAGTATACTCGACATTAATGTAGAAAGTGATTAAGTGTGTTGACACTCAAATGTAAAAACCATCTAAGGACCAACACTCTCACCCTTCGACATGAGTGTCAAAAACACTTAATTAAACATTACTAATCTATCCTTATGAGTACCTTATCCTGAAAATTTCAAAGTTTGTTCAAAATACCTTGTAACTCCCCCTAAGTTGATTGTGCCTTATCATTCTTAAAACTAAAGTTCTGTGCTGATATGCCTGATCTACTTGTGATTTGTATTTGATCTATATCTCCCCCAAAACATTATTTCTCCCCATGAAAGAATGTAATCAAAATTTATAGTATTCTCCCCCTTAGTTATATCTTCATCAAAACATATATCTACTCCCCCTTTTCTTATTATCATTTCTCCCCATTTTTGACACTTATGTCAAAGGGTTATAAGGAGTAATACCATTCTAAGCCAAAAATTTACTATTTACCTCTATCATTATTTTTAAAGCTGCATCCTGATTCTCCAAAGCAATGTCAAGTGACTTGTGCTGGATGGTAGTCTCTGCAGAAAGGTGTACAAGTCCATCAAGTGTAGAAATATTTCAATCTTTCTTTAAAACTATTTCAGCATACACCTGCTCCATGTGGAGGACTTCTAAATGAGGGGTTATGGAGGACTAAATTTGTATCAATTTTGCCTTAGAGTGTGAAGCAATTGTGCAAAATGTTTATCACTTTGAGTTGGATCTCTAGGTAATTGCATGCTAGAGATTTTCAAGTTTCTTTCCAAGATCATTATTCTTTGATTTGTATCTTGTGTGAAATTGGAAAAATCACACAACTTCTTGTATAATGAAAAAATGTTTTCAAGGACAACTTTGACCTTATCCATTTTCTTGGCCAACTCTACCTATTCAAGTGCTATGTAAAATGATAACTTCTCATTCACTTTTCCCTAAAATTTTCTCTCTTACCATTCCATGAGTTTAACATTGGTATCTTGGTCTTCATTTGTCACTTGGTCAACTATGTCTAATAGTTTCTCAACTATTGCCTTTGCTTCATCTGGTGACTGCAAGCTGAAGGCATCCATGAAGATGCCCTTGATGTCATGAAGTGCTTGCTTATGTTTGAACTCTTTTCTAAGTATTTCCTACCTCATCCTTCTATCTAACGGATTTTGTATTTCAGTCATTTGTGCCATTGTGATGGTCTTGGAATCATAGGAAGGAATTACAATATCCTCATCTAGTTCAGGGTCTCCATATTGAAATGCCCTTGCCACTCTAGTTTAACTCGAGCCTAGAGCTAAGAATTGAAAAGGAATGGCTTCAGTGCTTGGCTTCTGAATGGTCTTTGTAGGAGTGCTAGTCTTTGGTAGTTCTACCAATGTCTAAATGGCGGCCTGCTCTTTTTCTTTTGAGGTATCATCTCTTTCTTCCAACTTCCTTTCCTATGCACTTGGCATCTAAACCATATCACTTGTTGTAGTTGGTGGAGGTGGTGGTGGAAGCATCATAATCTTAGTGCTAGTAGCTTTATAGGTGAAAGGTATTTCTTGTGTTTTCACCTTTTCTCTTTGTGGTGCTGTTACTACTTTTTGTAGTTCATCAACACTCACCAATATAGGGCTTGTGCATAACTATGCTTGTAGATTATATTGGTGAAGGATCTATGAGAGATCCTCTATAGTAAGGAGATTGATTTTCTAAGAAGACTTGTTAGGAATATCGTTAATGATTATTGTTTCTATAGGTGTGCTGATTATATGAGATGAACTTAGAGGTGGCATTTGTGTGTCTTTCAAACTCTGTTCATCTTGTTGCTCTTGCTCAGCTCTTGCCATGTCTCCTCCTTTAGTTGGTTCCTCCTCTCCTTTCTCTCTATCCTCTCCCTCTCCTTTTTCTTCCTCACTTTTCTTTTCCTCCTCTTTCTTTTCTTCTTCCTTCTTCTTTGTTTCCTTTGCTTCTTCCTCTCCTTTATGCTCTTCTACTTTCTTTTCCTCTACCTTCTCTTTGGCACTAGTTTCCACCTTATCATCGCTTATCTTATATATTATTTTTCATAATTGTGTGGATTTATTTACAACATCCTCAATCTTGTTTTGAAGGATGCAAAAGGCTCTATACTTAGGTGCAAACTTGCCACTATGTTTCTTGTTTGCCTTAGTTATTTGAGCCTTTGTCATGTCAGGCTTTACTTGAGCTGGGTAGATTCTTTGATCTCTCTTTCCATATTTAGACAATAATGCCACTTATTCTCAATTATCTCATATAGTTCCTTGGGCATGGTATTGTCAAGTTCTAGAGGTGTATTTTTAAATTTTTCCATCATGGCATACACAAATTCCTCTACTTTATTCTACTCTTCCCTATTGAGCTTATTGAAATTAAGAGACTTTAAATCATTCAAATGTGCATTTTTAATCTTATTACAAAGTTTATCAATTGTAGATTTTGGAGGGTGATTTACTACTTTAAATTAGCTGACATCCTTTGATTTAGTTCTCTCTTCATCATCTGTATCTTGATATGCCACATACCTTCTTCTTTTCTTTGGCTCTTCAATAGGCTATTTAGTAACTTTCTTCTCTTTTGATGCCTCTTTAGCCTTTTGAGTGGTTGCTCTTGTAGTGGCCCTTGTTGTTGGAGCTAGTTTAGTGACCTTTTTAGGCTTGGGCTGAGTTGTAGGCTATGTTTTTTCCTTTCTCTTCTTTTTCTCAGTAGGTGTAGGTGCTTCCTCAAATTCTTCTCCCTTGGCACCTTCCTCCTTGTCTTCTCTTAAGCCTTGTGTCAACTCTACTAGGCCTTTCCCTTTCTCTCCTTCTTCTTCACTATCTCCTTCTTCTTCTTCTTCTTCTTCACCTACTTCTCCTTCAATGCTTGCTCCAAATTGTTTCTTTATCTTCTTTACCATCTTGTCTTTCTTTTTGATAACATAAGTTATTTTCAATTCAATCTCAACTTTGGATTTTACAACATCATATGTTCCAAAGTGAGGGGTTGCCTTATCTATTTCTTTTGCTAACAATCCTGTGATTGTTGCTAAGGATTTATCTATATCAAGCTCATATCCCAATGGCCTTAACCATCTTACTCTTGGTATTGCTTCCTAAATATGGGCATAATCAATGTTAACCAAGAAGCATATGTCATTGACATGTTTCTCTACTTCATAGATTTCTTAAAGTCTTCAAATTAACTTGTCATCTAAGCCTCAAAGTTTTCTTTCATCGGATCAATGAAATCATTGATTTGTGTAATGGGGTTCCAATTTACCTTTCCTATAGAAGGAATTCTTCCATCACATAAAAGAATATACTCATAAGAACTGAGCCAAATTTGCATTGTGCACCCTTTGATCTCCTTATTTCTCCAAGGTTTTTATTAATTTGTTGTAATAGGAGCTTTGATAGATCATATGTGTGATCATTCTTCACCAGTTTGTAGGTTACATCAACTACTAAACATGAAACACTGTTTAATCTAATGGATTGATAAGATTTTTGAGATATTATTCTGACAAAAAAATCTAAAGGAGGATCAATTATCGTATCAATGGTCACTCCCCTATTATTCTATTTAACTCTTGTATTTTTCTCAATGACCTCCTTTCTATCACTTCTTAAGGTCTTTGGCCGATCTAGGGTTGGGAATCCTATAACCCAATGAACTATTCTCTTGGTAATCTTGATAGGTCCTATCTCTAGCCATAGACAACCATCATGAATTCTATTCAAAAAAATCTATATCCATTTAGTTTTGAATCCTATAGGGTAGACTAGGGCATTGGTCAAACCCTTTTTCTCAACTATCTCAAATTCCTTTTTTAGAATCTTATTTTCACACAATTTTTCATAAGCTTGGAATATTTCAAAATTACCCATGGCACCAATTTTGTTGTTGTAAAATTTTCTCACATCTTGCACCATGACCACTTTAGGTGGAATGATGGATAATGCACCAACTGGGTTGTTTCTGTAAGCAACTTTGCGAATTAGCCTAAATTCAAGTTGCTTTACTTCATTGCTAACTAGCTGAATCTAATGACTCTCTTCTTCTTTGGGATTTCTTGAACTAGACACCATTTTAGAAAACTAGGGTTTTAAATGTATTAAAAATTTAACTTTGCGTAGCTTAGCATTTGATAAATACCTTTGATATAATAATGACAACTATGCCTAGTCTTGTAATCCCAATTGTAGCGATGTGCATGGTTGTTTCCTCTTGTAGACTAATTAGGTGTCCAAATTGGCTTTGATTTACTCTCAAATGCTCTATGTCCATATTTTTTTCAATTGTAGTAGTGACCTTCAAATCTTGGTGTCCTCATGGTTTTGGTTCTACACTCATGTGCTTGATGTCCTTATTTTTTTCACTTCTGACAAAAATTTGCATTGGTAGGCTTATCATGCTAATGATTGTTCTTGCTCCTACATATATTAGAGGTATGTCCATTTTCACCACAAAAATTACAAGTAGGTTTAGTGTTCTTAACTTTTTTTCTCCTTTCTTCTGTAGTCTTGGATGATTCTCCTTGTCCAGTGCTAGTGTAACCAAGTCCTAAAGTATCATTACTAGCCTTTGGTCATTTTAATAATTGTTCAAAGTACTTGATGGATTCACTTGATTTATTGAAACTCTCTACTGTCTCCTTTTCTCTCTTCAACTCATTCTACAATTTTTCATTCTGCATCTTCAAGGTGGAAATCTTAATGTCCTTCATGTTTAGCTCATGATGAGCATTCATCATCTAGCATAAGGTGTCTAGCTGCATGTTTGAGATCTTTTCAAACTCAATTGTTTTCTCCTCCAGTTTATTGGTAAGATTTCTCTTGTCATCTCCTATCATGGCCTTGTCTTCAATGGCTCTCTTCTTTTTTTCTTTCACTTCACGAAGCATTATGTCTTGTGATTCTTATTCAAGCTTGAGTAATCCGATTTCTTCAACTTGTGCTCTATTTTTCTCCACCAGTTCTACTATTGCTGCATCAAATTCCTTGGAATCTCCATTGCAAAACACTTGTGTGCTATCAATCTCCTTGTAATGTATGTCATTTTCAGCTATGGCTATCTCCTTCCTTCTTTTTGAGGATTTTCTTAATTCTTCTCTTGCTTCTTCCACTTTGTGTAGAGCTAGGTGTACATTAATCACCTGATTGTCCATAATCTTCCCAAGTTTGAAGACTTCCATCTTTAGATATTTTCTCTAAGCTGTTAGGCTTCTCCTTGTGAGAACCTTAGCTCTGATACCAATTGTTGGAATGTTCAAAATGGGAAGAGTACTTCTGAGGGGGAGGGGGATGAATAAGAAGTACCACACTTGTGACCTTTTTCAATCATTTAAGCTTATAACTAAAAAGTAAACTACATGCATGTATACATATAAATGAACCTAAAATAAACACATGCAATAACACATAACACAAGATTTGGTAACCCAGAAACCATCCAGGAATAAGAAGTTAAGACTGGGGTGTGGATGATACCCACAAAAATTACTGCAAAAATAAAAGTTTGACCACTTCTGATGGTCTGCCTTGTGAAAGGCCTACCCTGTTAAAGATTTTACACTATGTCAATAGTGACCTAGTTAGAGGATTTACAAACACTTTACATGAAGTGTCATCCTGTTAAAGGATTTACAATAGGCTATTAAACCCACCTAATACAATAAGATTTTTAATCACCTTCTCAAAAGGTTCTACTAATTAGCTGTTAAGCTATCCTATCAATATAGGATTTCCAACTTCTAATACAATGGCAATATAGTATTACAACAATGAACTTGACAGTATGTAATCTTTAATTGCTAGATTCAAGTACTTGATCTCCTCTCTTTGATCTTGATCCTCTGAGATCTGATATCTGATCATGTCCTTTGTTCCTTTTTTATTTTATTTAATTGGATATAAAATTGCTACTCTATTCCTCTAAGTATTACTCCCTTTGTTGGTTCCTTATTTAATAGTTTTGAAAATAACCAAGAAACCAGACCAATACATCTAAGGTAGAAAATTCCTATAATGGATGCACTTGACTATAGTCTTGGGCCAACTATAAGGATAATTCCTTCTTCTTCAGGCTCTATTAGACCTAGGTGGGTGGACCTCAGATTCTTTATATGGTACCAATGTAAGGCATACAACTGAATCTAAATAACAGATAAAATCCCTTAATCTTCTATGTTTATTCAAGCATTCATGGGTGAAATAGCTAATGAAAGAGCACATGAATTTGATAAACCAAGTGAGGGAACTTTTTTTATCTCTTTAAACATAAAGGGAAAGATATTCAATTGATAATTTGGATCTCAACATAACCTGGGTATGCAACAACAGAGAACATGCAATCTCTAACCTGACCAGTCCCTTATCCATTGGGTATCAACTAAACCTTCACATAAAGATGGAAATCTGAAGTATACTCGTATATCCAAAAATTTGATCTATCTATTTGACTTGCAAATAGAAATCAATCTTCATAACAACTCTCATACTTATCCTTCTAGTATAACTTGCAACATTGTTAGTGTAAACAAACATTTACATGGATATTTGTTCCAACAATAAATTCATCATGAAATAAAACCTTAAGGGATTGCAACTGAGTTCAAGCTCTTTGTTCTCAAACACAAAATATTTTAGATAACAAAAGAAGGAGATGAGAATTAGAATGAAACTAAGAAGGTTAAACTCTTGCATTAATTTCCTTGAAACCAATACATGATCTGTATGTCAACACTTAGAAAATACACAATAAATGACTATATAATATGAAAATACTTCAAAAGAAATACAATATGTTGTTCATAATAGAAGAACACTGAGAAAATGGTATCATAGCAGTTAGGAAATTCTCTAACTCTAGAACCTATCTGGTCTCACAATCATGAGAAAAATCTCAAAAAATTAGAACTAGACTGGTCTCACAATTCTTAGAAAATCTCCAAAGAATTGGAACCTTTAGAAAGAGCATAAAAGGAAGATATATAGGAGAGAAGATATTTCATAATCTGGAATATGAAATTGACATGTGTCCACTTGAAATGTTTTCAATCTGAAGTTGTTGAAACTAAACTTCCTTCAACTACTTGCAATCAAAAACCATAAATGATGCCAAAATATATGATATATCTCACCTACATAATATGCAAAATATCTTATGGAGAAATATCAAGAATTCATCACAAACTACACTGAAGCTTCAAAATCTAATATTTGCTTGTCATAGTTGCTTTTTCTGGGAAATTCAACTTGTGTTGTCAATAAAACTTAATTACTTCCACTTGCCTCAAAAAAAATCAAATCATCCTCAAAATTGCTGATAAAAACAAAATTGATATAATATGATTAAAATCTGATTGCAATTTTGTTTGCAACTTTAAATCTACACTTTTCACTGAGAAGCCCCCAAAATTAAAAAACCTCCTATAGCCACTTCTAGTAAACACACGCACAAAATTTGATAGCAAAAATGGAAAAGTCACTCTTTGCCAGTTTCGACAGTAAATTACACTACCTATTCCGAATAAAAATCGTCCCCCTGAGACCATTTTGAAACATTGGCTCCAATGCTGAATCAGAGCATGTAAAATGAAAAATGAAAAATTTAAAAGTTATATAGTATAAACTATATAAAAATTTAATAAATAATTCAAAAGTTTAAAATTTACAACTCTTTGCATTTGAAACATATCTAAATTTTATTTTTATATTCATTTTCCCTTTTCTATCTCCAATCAGTTGGTGCCAGTTGGCAAATTTTCATTTGTTGATTATCTAGGCAGGCCCCACTTCACATTATGCATTTGAAAAATCTTAATCTTGGAAACTCCTCCTTATCATAGCATCTCTTCATTAATTTTTGACATTCACAATCTCCTGATGACTCCACATTTCAAAGCATTGTATTGCAATGAAAAATATTGCACGATCCTATGAATTTGTAAGCCTCTAAAATGTTTTTAGCGTTATTTCACTATAATATTGAGACTCTACTATTTCAATTTTTTGATCACACAACTTGGTGTAAGATTGCGACATCATTTTTGATCTCTCCTAATCTCATGAAATAGTTGTAACATTGAGAGCCTCTATCCTTCATCTGACGATCTCTCAATAGGGCAATAGGAAATTCAAGTCAAAACATTGTTGTGACTCGCATGCCAGTTGGCTAGATGGGCCCCCACGCACATGGACTACAAGTTTAGAACCAACATGTCTTTGAAGATACTTGACCATCATGTGCTTTTGTATTTAAAAAATAATGGGAGTTCAAACCCAAAGCATGTGGGATTTAATTACATCTTGTGTTGTCAAAATAACAACATTTTTGGCTGCTACAAGTTTAGCATATCTGATGACACCTCTACCTTCTATGTAGAGGTCCAATACCTCCTCAATATGAAATGGTCACCTCTCTTCACTTGTGTGGATGTGGGTTTCTTTCTTTGCCTAGCATCATCCCCCTCAGCATGGAGCCATTTGCATATATATATATATATATATATATATATATATAATAAATAAATAAATAAATATATATATATATATACACACACACACACATATTGATTTTATTATAATCTTTAAAGAGTTTTTAAAATGCGTGAAGAGGACAAGTTTAGGCAAAACAAAATAAGGAATTCATTATGCCTTTGACTTGGAAGAAAGCCCAAGATCAACATTCCCCACATTTAGAATGAACATTTTTTCTTTATCATCCAAAAATGATTCCAAAACATTTATCATATGGTTTGTACTTTCATGCTTCCTAGTGTTGGATATTAAAATTTTGCCTGTAGAATGGAAAAAATTCAATGCACTCCATTCATTTTCACATGTTATTTTAAAACATCCACTTATCTTTTATATCTCAAATGTTTTACTGCACACTTTTGACTTATAAAATCAAAACAGATTCACCTTTGCACATAGTCGGCTCTATTGTTATTTGCAATACATCTGATCCTCAATCAGTTTGATGGAATCAGTCAGACCCCAAAGTGGGTCCAACTAAATGTTTTTATTTTGTTTTCAAAAAACCAATAATACAAATTGATCTAATAACCACCTTGAGCTATACCTAGAATCAAACTTGATCACAAATTGATCATTAAAAACTCCTTTACCCTATTCTTTGTAAACTATGATTTTCTCATAATAGGGTCTATTTCCTGGCTTTAAAAACTAATTCAAACATTTGATCAAGCCTTGAAACTTTGGACTTCTATTCTTTCCAACATGCTTAACAAGATTGCCAAATCATAGCTCATGATGATATGAAAGTCAAAAGATATCGACATCTAAACATGCCTACTTCAAATTACCTACAAATAAACATGTTAGGAAATTGGAAAGTGCATTTGGTTTTGGCTTTGAAAACTGGGCAAATGGGCACATGAGGTTCTGGAAACTGGGGCAATAGTTCTTTGTCATGAGGGGAATATAATTCTATGATTTGGACTCAAAAAATAATAGGGTAAGTTTGATGAGCATCTAAAGTTGGCTACCTAGATTTGTAGGACAATGAACAACAATAGTAAAGTGTTTTTACAAATGGAATGACCTTGGGAAAGTGTGCAGATGGATTCATCAAGGTTTACAAACTAGCACACTTGTAGCATTTTTGGAGTAGAATGCAATGGAACAAACCATTTGATCCAATCAATCATAGAATCAAAGATATGACATCCTGAATAGGACTCCTAATCAATCTATGTTTCTAATTTCCAGTGAAGCTTTAAAAATTGCAAAGAGAATCACATTTGAAAACTGATCAAACTGATTCATCATAATCTCAAAACTGAAGCATATAAAGTCCTTGACCCCTAGAATATGATGCAATAGGAATTTTATTATTTGGTTCAACTTGTCAAAATTCGTAACTTGTATAACAGGGCTACCCGAAAATATGAACAATATGCAGATTTACAACAGAGGTAACTGACCAACTTTGGACATTCAAAACCTAGTCAAAATATGTTGAAATAACTTGAAACTTGGAACATAGGTTCTTTGTTATGCATAATAAACATCCTCAAAGTGGTGAGTCATGAATCTAAACTGGGTAAAAGATATTCAAAGGTAAAATGGGTCTTCTATCGCTGGTTGACACTTGGGCAGAAAATGCAGAATTGAAGATTGCTCAAAATGGAACTTCACCGAATGGTCCAGAATGTTAGTTTATCAACATAAAAAACATGCACAGGTTTAATGAAGGGTGTTAGAAACATGAAACACCATTTAAGCCTTAAAAAAACAACTGGGTACATATGCATGAAAGGCACTCCTAGGGGCTTAAAGTAACTCAAAATTTGGAATAGGCACTCAAAGTGGGAATGCAATTTTGAGTGCCATTAGTGGCTCTATTTGGGGATGCATGCACCTTGTGGGCATGGAAATAAATCAGACCTATGGTAGAAGAAGACCACTCAAAACTTTCTTGAACAACTAAAAGAAAGAAAACTATTCTAATTGTACAAGATGGTGACCCCGAGCCACCAAAACTTCTCCAAATTTATTACCTCTGTCAAAAAATTTATTTTCATTTATGTCTCCTTGAGGAAAACTGGAAATTTTTTTTCTATAAGTTTCACCAAACACATAAAAATTCTCAGTTAGCTTAGCCAGTGAAACAAAATAACTTTCTTGACTTTCATAGTGCATACTAGGGATTTCTTAACATAATGCTCACTATGAAAATAGGGGTCAACATGCTCAAATATACGAGGATCAAAATGATAACTCTCTTCAATAGATGAATTATGCATGCGATCCAAATTGGGAAAAAGATCAGACACACCTTAGAAATGTGTCACACCTTGGAAATGTGTATCTTTATGCATAGCTAGTTGACATTCAAATGAGTACCCAGATTTATACTCACCTATATTATCCTTGTCAATGACTAAAACCAATGCTGGGATCTTCATTAATTCTTCACAATCAGGAAAAAAATTAGTCATATTAAAACATTCACCATAAAACTCCATGCAAGGTGTAGGCTAATTTTCAATAACCACTTCATCTAACAACTTGCCATCATAACCACAATTGACATGCTGATTAGCTCTTACCTGATATGAATTATCATGGAACTTACTATGAAGTGCTAGTTCATTTTCAAAGACAACTCCATCAAGCACCTCATCTTTGAGCTCACAAAATGCAACATCATTAGAATATTCACTATCACAAATGGAAGAATAACAATCTAATTTGTTACAGTAGTATGACAGTGTGTCACCATTAAACTTATCCTCTATTAAATCTAAAAATTCCATGTCCTCTTCAAACAATGGATTGATAACTCTATGTAGGGATCCTCTCTGAACATTTTGACAAAAGATGGGCTGATTATCATCAAAATCTCAATCATATAAAACATTAGTATAAACCATGAAACCATTTTCATCATCATTGTCATGAAAAATTTTAGCATATGAAGAAAAATCAAAACTAGATGAAGAATGTAACGCCCCACTCAAGAAAGAGAAATAAACCTAATATGTTACAATGTTTACTAAACTTTAAAAAAAAAAAAGGTTTGAACAAGATCAAGATAACATTAATGCAGAAGCAATATGAACATACACATCAAATACACAACAACAATTATAGATATAGTTTTAATTCCTCAAGGGTTCCTTTATGTTGAGTCACATTTAAGAAGTTTAAATTAATTAGTTTAAGTTTCAAGTACAATGTCACATGATATAAATAAATAACACATAAATAATCACATAAGAAAAGCATAAGTATAACTAATACAATGAAAGTACATCCAATTAATAACATCCATTGCACATGTCATAGGGTATGTGAGAATAAATACAATACATCAAAATACATGATAACATTATTACATCAACTGAAAAGAAGTCTCTGAGATAAGAAATAAGAATGATAAAGGTACATCTTCTGCAATGAACATCCATTAGCTAGAAATGTGAGGGGGACCCAAATGGTAAGAAGACACTACCTCCTGACCGTGTGGTTACCTAATTAGGCTTCCACTCCCACTGTGCAGGGAAGATAATGAATGATCCACATACGACTAATCAAACATAAAACATTCCTAGGCATGGAATTCCTAACAGCCAAAACTACCTCAAAGGTAACAGTTTCTACTCAAGAAGATAAGATAATCCAAAAAGATAGAACAATCCAATACAAACACCACATAACCAAACATCATACATGAACCAAGTATAAATTGAATACCAAGATCATAAGATAAAGCCAACAAAAGATATTCCCTCAAGTCAAGAACCACATGTCAAAAGTACATCATCCATGAATCACCAATCATCATCAATGAAAGTAAATAACCACAATAAACACATCCAACAATAAGTACACCACCAGAAGTACACAAAATCTATAGAGGAGACTCAGGCTACTTACTAGGGAGTGTCATCACATAGTCAAACTACATGAGTTACCTTGGACTAATCTATCAGTAGACCCTAGACCCTAAAGCATTGAGTTACCCTAGACTGGTTACTCTAAACCCCAAACCCTTAACGTAACACATGTGGAACCAGAAAACCCTCTCAAGAAGATGAGGCAACTAGTTATACTGTCATCCCATTCCCATCCTTAGTCTATAGAAGCACTCAAGGCATGGGTCAGGAAAATATCTCTAACTTATCTTTTTAGTGTGTTCCCCCCAGAATATTAATTACAAGATTATCACTTATTACATAACTTATAATAGGTTACCCTAGCATTGACCACTTTGAGTCTTGGACCAATACTACAAGCCACTCCCAAAGACATGTACATTTTAATTGTAGAAGTTTCTCAGTTTATCCCACCTAACAACCCATTCATTTATTTGACTTAAATATATATAAAACTATCCTCATTATAAAAGTCATTTTCCTAAAAGAATAATATGAGGATAATCAATTATTTATTTAAGTTATAAAAGTAACCATTATTTTATTTAGTGGAATCCTGATTAGGTAACCACGTGGTTAGGAGGTAGTGTATTCTTACCATTTGGGTCCCCCTCACATTGCCAGCTAATAGATGTTCATTGCAGAAGATGTACCTTTATCATTCTTATTTCTTATCTTAGAGACTTCTTTTCAGTCGATGTAATAATGCTATCATGTATTTTGATGTATTTTATTTATTCTCACATACCCTATGACATGTGCAGTGGATGTTATTAATTGGATGTACTTTCATTGTATTAGTTATACTTATGCTTTTCTTATGTGATTTTTTATTTGTCATTTCTTTATATCATGAGACATTGTACTTGAAACTTAAACTGATTAATTTAAACTTCTTAAATGTGACTCAAGGTAAAGGAACCCTTGAGGAATTGAAACTATATCTATAATTTATATTGTGTATTTGATGTGTATGTTTATATTTCTTCCACATTAATGTTATCTTGATATTTTTCAAACCTTTAAAAAAAAAAATTTAGTAAACATTGTAACATGTTAGGTTTATTTCTCTTTGGTTTCTGAGCAAGGTGTTACAATGAATCACTTTCTATCTCTTCTATCATGCATATAGTATCCATAATTATATTATCCTCATTATCTTGTTTAACATTATCATTATAGATAGACCATGATTCATTCCGAAACCCTTCACTACATGCTACAAGTTTATTGTCTAATGTAAAAACACTTGACAATCCTTCCTTGAGATCTTCATATTAAAATTCATTATCATCAATTAGATTCACCATTTCTTTATCTTCATAACTGGAGGACAAATCACTCTCAAATTCTTCATCAACTAACTGGTTTGTATAATGCAAAAACTAAGATGCATTTTCACTTTCAGATTTGAAAAAATAGATCATATCTTCACTTTTATATGAATGTTCACTTCCGTCATTGCTTTCCTTTTCTCCTTTTGCATCTGACTCATATGAAGACATTTCATCATCGATTCCTTCATAATTTTTATTTATATGATCACTTTCAGCATTATGTTCTTCTGATTGTGACCGAGATAACTGTGATTCACATTCTTCATCTTGTGTTACTTCTCCATGGAATGTAAGATCAGCAACATTGAACTCATCATCAGAGACATAACTCTCAGCCTTCCCACTTGCATAAGATTGAGATCTAGATGTAGCAACTTCATGATTAGAAACATTAGCAACATAATCATATAAATAATTATCATTACAAGAATTCAATGCTGTAGCTAATCCTTGATCATCACATTACTCATTTCTATAAAAGTCTGAAATAGATCTTACCGTTGTAACATCACAAACATATGTGTCTTCATTTTCAATAGACTCATTCTTCTCTACACACATATTCTGATTTGAAATTTCAATTTGGATATTCATTACAATAGGGGTGTTGATATTTTGATTTGGAATTAAAGTGTCAACACTATGTTCAACCTTTCTTTCATAACCATTATATCGACAATCATTCATAGAAAAATGACCTCTAGCCAATCCATATTTCAAATTTTTTTCAATATCCATAACGGTCATAAAAGCCTAATATAAAGTCTCAAGTTTTTTATCCCTTAATAGATAACTCATTTTCTTATCAAATGCATCGAGGTAAACTACTAGGCATACTTGATCCTCCAGTCTACATTTCTCAGGGATCTCATTCAAGGTTCTTACAAATCTGATTTTAAATCGAGGAACAAATTCACCATCTTCAATATGAATCCTTAAAAATTTACCATATGAATAAGATATGTTTACCCTTTCTCCAAATTTCTCCATGAAGACGAAATGCAACTCACTCCAAGATGATATAAAACATGTTGGCAAGAAGTAAAACCAGTCTATAGCATCACCTTCTAAAGTTTGAACAAATAATTTCATGTGCACATCCTCATGAGCAATCTCATAGTCACCCATCAAATCACTGAAAACTTGAACATGTTGACTAGCTGAAATAGTATGGTTCCCATTGAATTTAGGCAAAAATTTTCCAAGGTCATTAGGAATGACATTTGGGAAATCATAGATACCATTAAACTGTAATGGCATGTATCTCTTGGTAGAAAAGGATTTATAATTTTGGTCAATGGACTGCATACTAGGTAAAAAGAAATCTGCCATCTTTTGCAAACTTACAACTTACCAAAATAACTTTTAGAATTTATAATTTGCAATAGATTTGAAAACTCATCTACCAACTTAAATCTCTAACATATTCCCTGATGTAAAAGCATTTTTTAAAACAATCTTTTGTTAGATTAAATAATTAATTTACTAATTATTTATTCTATTTACTTAAGCTTACTTAGGTAAATGCATTTCATTTATTAGTTGTAGTCTACAAGTTTGTTATAAGTTGTTGACAATACGAGAGTTTGTTCTCTTCTAAGTCATACTTATCCTCTCACCTTGTTCAAAGACTTTCCACCTCATGTGGATGTATGCTTAGTTGTCACACTTATCTCCTAGCATCTTCTAGCTTCTTCTAGGAGATTCCTTAAGCTCTTTATATTTGAGCTCCCTCATTGTATTTTCAACAACACATTCTCATTGTAAATACATATTTTCTTGTGTTTGCAATCTTTTCTCTCTCATGTCCATTTAGGGTTTTTCCCTTGCTCCACGCTCTTCCTTCCTTGGCTTCCCTTTGATAGGTTATTGCATACAGGTGATCTTGGGTGTCTTCAGAGTGGATTTTATCAACTCCAACATGGTATCAGAGCCTTCCTGCAACTGCTTCGTTGAAATTTTTTTGAAGCTGTAATTTGGAGTCACAAACCCTAGTTTGTTTGTGCTTTTTTTCTTCAAATCAAGGGAACAACAATTTTTTAGAGCACTTTGGGCCTATACGGACACTGCCATTGGATCTAAAAGGCCATTTGCAGTTAGGATTCATATAATTTTTTTAATTTTTGGAGATAGAGCTCCAAGAGGCATGATTTTTTTTAGTTGTAGGCCCTTCCATACTGACTGTACAGACGAATTTGCAAAAAATATATATAAACATTTTTAATTCAGGTGCGTCACCCAGTGGCCACCATCGTGCCACCACCATGCGACCCTCGATGATGGTGCAAGCTGCTCCACCTTGGGCTCTACCCGTCCTCAGTTGAGTGCTAGTTTTAGGCTACTCTGCTATTTTGCTAGCAATGAATCCCCTTCTCCGCTCAGATCTGCTGCCTCCTCCAAGGCTCTACTAGTGATTCTACCCAGTCGCAGCTCCTGCTCCACCAATCTGTATGTCTATTTTTGAAGCTACCACATGGACAATGTTTTTTACTGTCAATGATTACATCAGTGCCAACATAGACTTTTTGCATAGTCAGCTCAAGTACTGTCACCAGTCCACATAGGTTTTTGTAGCCACTTGTCATGTGACACATGGCAGGTCTACCATGTGACAGTTTTCCATGTGGCCCCTGCCACATCACTCCTCTGCCACATGGCTACCAAATGGACCTACCATGTGGCACTTTTTATTGCCGATGAATGACTGGCCGTTAATTTTAATGGCGTGATTTGCTGACATCAGCATGACATCAACACTATATTAGCTTACCTTTCTTGCACATCTCTAGGGTTAGTTTTGGACCTATTTGCAATTTTTTGGCCATAACTTGAGCATACAGAGGTATCTTTTTGATCCAAAAGAAGTGCCAAAAAATTGGTCCCAAGATGGAGACATTGGTGTAGGTATTTTTAGGTTTTGATGCAATTTTATTGCCTATTTTTTAAGTCAAAGTCTGAAGTCTTATTTTTGACTCCAACATGCATATCTTTTGCATCCCATGTCAATTTTTTGAAAACTTTATATTTTTGGAAAGCTAGTTTTGTCATCTTTTCAGAAATGTAGTCCTTTTTATAAGATTTTGGCCCATGCTCTTTCTATCATATTTTTGGCATTTTTGCTATATGGTGGATATCTTGAGTGTTTTAGGCCCAAGGATCATTTTTCTGGCATGGTTTCTTTTGTTTTGGGCTGTGCTATCTTTTGTATTAGCTTTTTTCCTTTTCTAATCATTGTAGACATAATTTCTAAGCACTTTTATATATGCACTGAGATAAAGTGTCACTTTTGCATTTTAGGTTCATGAATGTTGTTTTTGAGTCAGTTGTACATGCACTATTTTTATAAAACACCATGGGGGGGATAGTTGTTTGCTATTTTAGGCATTCTCCCTTTGTCAAGTGAGTGTCCCTTCTACAAAATTAGCCCCATGTAGCATCAGTGTGACCGTGTCTTTATAGGTGTCTATACCTCTTCCTCTCATGTCATTCTTGGTTCATCTGTAGGAGACTTTGGCCTGCCTTCTCAATTGCTTGTCATCTCACCCTATCTGTATTAAGGAGGGGGTTATTTAGTTGTTCTAATGCTTCTGCGGTTTGATGGTTCATTAGTGTGAGCTATGTATTCAGTGGATGATCCTATATACAAAGCGATTGTAGTGGCTAGCTACCTATGCATTTTCGTGTGATGGATCATCTACCATATAGACACACTCAGTTCATGCCTTCTTCTTCCATGGAGCTTCTTTAGATTAGCAGTTCTCTTTTAAATGGAAAATTTTGCAGCTTCTTCATTCTTCAGTGATGCTCTTCATGATCAGTCCTTGTTCCTATTTTAGGGGATATTTTCCTAGTTGGAGGTTTCTTCAATTCTTCACTAGGTCCTTACCTCTTTTTGGGAGAGGTTTTTTCCCACGTGGTTTTCTCTCTTTCCCCATTTTCAAAGATTGCATTTTGTTGCATTGTTCATGGGTACCTAACATGGCCTCATTGTCGGGACCCATTCTACATTCATCTTAGTCTTGTGAGCTTAAGGCATTTCCCTAAGTTGCACATAAGGGGGGGTATTAGAGTAAATAATTAATTTACTAATTATTTATTATATTTACTTAATCTTACTTAGATAAATGCATTTCATTTATTAATTGTAGTCTAAGAGTTTGTTATAAGTTGTTGACAATACGAGAGTTTGTTCTCTCCTAAGTCATACTCATCCTCTCACCTTGTTCAAGGACTTTCCACCTCATGTGGATGTATGCTTAGTTGTCACACTTATCTCCTAGCATCTTCTAGCTTCTTCTAGGAGATTCCTTAAGTTCTTTATATTCGAGCTCCCTCATTGTATTTTCAATAACACATTCTCATTGTAAATACATATTTTCTTGTGTTTGCAACATTTTCTCTTATGTCCATTTAGGGTTTTTCCCTTGCTCCACACTCTTCCTTCCATGGCTTCCCTTTGATAGGTTATTTCATGCAAGTGATCTTAGGTGTCTTCAAAGTTTGATTTCATCAACTCCAACATCTTTCATAGAATATGCTGAGATGCATTAAACACTTCTCCTACTTAGTGCCAAAACATCACTTGATGGAGAAAACTTTTGTATAACTTACTTTCCTAAAAATAAATCTCAAGAAAGAGGAAAATACCTGAAATATGATGCTTGCAAACCTCTTCAATGATGTGAACAACAACATATTCAAATCTTGTCTCGATTTAGTAACTCTTGCATAACATCACCCATTTTCTTTACAACTATTGCCAAGGTTTCTAATCTTCATTCCAACTGTTGCAACCTTCACAATTGCACTGGTGTAGAGATATAACTTTGAGTTGCCACTCACTACGTGAGAAAATATTTTCCCAACTTGTTAAAAAGAACAAGCTGGTCCAAAATTTATAATAGGTATTTGAAAATTCACACACAATCTTGGAATTTCACACCCTTAACAAAGTGAAAGAAAACATAATCTTGACTCTTAAATGCATAGCAACACTTTGTGTTCACTTATCTGTTTACTAATTTTTAAAGTTTTTGCTATCAAGAATAAGGCACAATTAAGAGATAAATCTAGCATGGTGATGAAAAACAAGTTACAATTTCTTACTACTATAATGATTTCATTGTGTCTTTCCCCAGCAGAGTTGCCATTTTGTTAGAGATTCTTTCTTGTAACGAACATATCAAGTGGATTTAAACCTAATATTAGGAAACAAAGACAAGGAAAAGCCTAAGGATGAGCTAAATCCTATATTCAGCTAGGCTAAATCTTAGTTCTTGGCCAAACATTAATAGAGTCAACAAGATTCACTTCACTTTAGGCCCTACTAAGCCAAGGTAGGAAAACCTAAGGGGTTTATCTCATTGACTTGATATTCTTCTCTGCAAGATTGTCCCCTATAGTAGAAATCGTCAATATCCTTCTATGATTTGTTGAAAAAATTCTTGATTGCAGTAGCTAATTAAAACCAAAGAAAGTAATAGAAAACAAGCCATGAACAACAATTCTAGTTCATCAAAACATAAAAGGGGAAATTGATATTCATTTAAAGTTTTGATATCTCAGCATAATCTGAGTATGCAACAACAGAGGGCATGCACTCTCCAAGCTGACCAGTCTGTTATCCATTGGGCATCAACTAAACCTTAACACACAAATGGACATCCTAATATACTCATATATCTAGATATCTGATGTATTTATTTGACTTGTAAATAGACATCAATCTTCATAGCTACTCTCATTCTTATGATGAAATCCTTTTGATGTAACTTGCAACCCTGTCAGTGTAAACAAGCATTTACATGGATCTTTGTTCCAATAGTAAATTCATCATGACATAAAGCCTTAAGGGATTGTAACTGAGTTCAAGCTCTTTGTTCTCAAACACAAAATATTACAGATAACAGAAGAAGGAGATGAGAATTAGAATGAAACTAAGAAGGTTAAACTCTTGCATTTATTTCCTTGAAATGAAAACATTATCCTATATGTTAACACTCAGAGAATACATAATGAATGACTGTATAATATGAAAATACTTAAAAATAAATACAATATGTTTTTCATAACAAAAGAAAACTAAGAAAATGGTATCACAACAGTCAAGAAATTCTCCAACTTTGGAACCTAATTGGTCTCACAATCATGAGAATAATCTCAAAAAATTGGAACTAGATTGGTCTCACAATTCTTAGAAAATCTCCAAAGAATTGAAAACCTTACAAAGAGCAGAAAAGGAAGATGTATAGGAGAGAATATATTTCATAATCTAGAATATGAAATTGACATGTGTCCCCTTGAAATGTCTTCAATCTGAAGTTGCTGAAAATGAACTTTCTTCAACTGCTTGCAATCAAAAACCATACATGATGCCAAAATATCTAATATATCTCACCTACATAATCTACAAAATATCCTATGGAGAAATATCAAGAATTCATCACAAACTATACTGAAGCTTCAAAATCTAATATTTTCTTGTCACATCTACTTTTGCCAGGAAATTCAACTTGTGTTGTCAGTATAACTTAATTACTTCCACTTGCCTCAAAAAAAATCAAATCATCCTCAAAATTGCTGATGAAAATAAAACTGATATAATATGATCAAAATCTAATTGCAATTTTTTTCTGCAACTTTAAATCTGAACTTTTAACTAAGAAGCCCCCAAAATCAGAAAACCTAATGTAGTCGCTTCTAGTAAACACTTGCACAAAATCTGATATCAAAAATGGAAAACTTGCTCTTTTATGGTTTCAATGGTATATTTCACTGCCTATTCCAGATAAAAATCATCCCCTTGAGACCATTCTGAAAAATTGGCTCCAATGGTGAATCAGAGCATGTAAAATGAAAAAATTATTCAAAATTTTAAAATTTACAACTCTCTACATTTGAAACATATCTAAATTTTATTTTAATATTCATTTTCCCTTTTCTCTCTCCAATCAATTGGTGCCACTTGGCAAATTTTCATTTGTTGATTATCTAGGTGGGCCTCGCTTCATATTATGCATTTGAAATATCTTAATCTCTGGAACTCTTCCTTATCATAACATCTCTTCATTAATTTCTAACTTTCATGATCTCCTAATGACTCCACATTTCAAAGCATTGTATTGCAATGAAAAATATTGCATGATCCTATGAATTTATAGGCCTCTAAAATGTATTTAGCATTATTTCACCATAATATCAGGGCTCTAATATTTTGATTTTTCAATCGCATGACTTGGTGTAAGATCCCGACATCCTTTTTGATCTCTCCTGATCTCATGACATAGTCATAACATCGAGAGCCTCTACCCTTTGTTTGATGATCTCTTGACATGGCAATGGGAAATTTGAGTCAAAACATTATTGTGAACTCACGTGAGCTGGCTAAATGGGCCCCCATGCTCATGGACTGTAAGTTTAGAACCAACGTGTCTTTAAAGACACTTGACCATCATTTTCTATTGTTTTTAAACAATAATAGGAGTTTAGATACAAAGCATGTGGGATTTAATTACATTCCCTGTTGTCAAAATAACGACATTTCTAGCTGCTGCAAGTTTAGCAGATTTGATGGCACCTCTGCCTTCTATGTAGAGGTCCAATCCCTCCTTAATATATAATGGTCACCGCTCTTCACTTGTGTGGATGTGAGTTGCTTTCTCTACCTAGCATCATCCCCCTCAACATGGAGCCATTTGCATATATATACATATTGATTTTATTATAATCTTTAAAGAGTTTTAAAAATGCGTGAAGAGGGCAAGTTTAGGAAAAAAAAAATAAGGAATTCATTATGCCTTTGACTTGGAAGAAAGCCCAAGATCAATATTCCTCACATTTTAGAATGAAAATTTATGCTTTATCATCGAAAAATGATTCCAAAACATGTATCATATGGCTTGTACTTTCATGCTTCCTAGTGTTGGATATTAAAATGTTGCCTATAGAATGGAAAACATTCAATGCACTCCATTCATTTCCACATGTTATTTTAAAACATCCACTTATCCTTTATAGCTCAAATGTTGTAGTGCACACTTTTGACTTATAAAATCAAAATAGATTCACCTTTGCACATAGTCGACTCCACTATTATTCACAATACATCTGATCCTCAATTAGTCTAATGGAATCAGTTGGACCCCAAAGTGGGTCCAAATAATTATTTTGTTTTGTTTTATTTTCTAACAATTGATAATGCAAATTGATCCAATAATCACCTTGAACTATCTGGAATCAAACTTGGTCACAAATTGATCATTAAAAACTCATTTACCTTGTTCTTTGTAAATTGTGATTTTCTGATAATAGGTCCTATTTCTTGGTTTTAAAAATTGATTCAAACATCTGAACAAGCCTCTAAACTTTGGAATTCTATTCTTGCCAACATACTTAACATGCCTACCGAATCATAGCTCATGATGATATTAAAGTCAAAAGATATCGATATCCAAACATGCCTACTTCAAATTACCCGCAAATAAACATGCTTAATACTGGAAAGTGCATTTGGTTTTGTATTTGAAAACTAGAAAAATGGGCACTTGAGTTTCTAGAAATTGGGAAAATAGTTCTTTTTCATGAGGGGAATATAATTTTGTGATTTGGACTTGTGACAAATAACGGGGTAAGTTTTACAAGCATTTGAAGTTGGCTACCTGGATTTGCAGGACAATGAACATCAACAGAAAAGTGTCTTTGCAAATGGAATGACCTTAGGAAAGTGTGCAGACAAATTTATCAAGGCTTACAAATTGGCACACTTGTAGTGTTTTTGGAGTAGAATGAAAAGGAACAAATCATTTGATCCCATCAATCATGGACTCAAAGATATGACATCCTGAACAAGACTCCCAATCAATTTGTGTTTTTGATTTCCAGTAAAGCTTTAAAAATTGCAAAGAGAATCACATTTGAAAACTGATTCATCATAAGCAAAAAAATTAAGTGTATAAAGTATATAACCCCTAGAATATGATGCAATAGGAATTTTCTTATTTGGGTCAATTGGTCAAAAGTTATAACTTGTCAAATAGGGCTACCTAGAAATATGAACAATATGCATATTTACAATAGAGGTAACTAACCAACTTTGGGACATTCAAAACCTAGTCAAAATATGTCAAAATGACTTGAAACATGGAACATAGGTTCTCTATTATGCATAATAAACATCCTCAAAGTGGAAAGTCATGAATCTAAACTGAGTAAAAGATATTCAAAGGTAAACTAGGCATTCTGTCATTGTTTGACACTTAGGTAGAAAATGCAGAACTAAAGATTGCTCAAAATGGAACTTCATCAAATAGTCCGAAATGCCAGTTTATCAACATGAAAAACATGCATGAAAGAAAAAAAAACAAAAATTGGGTACATATGCATGAAAGACACTCATAGGGGCTTAAAGTAACTCAAATTTTGGAATAGCACTCAAAGTGGGAATGTAATTTTGAGTACCATCACCCTGCACACTGAATTTCGCTATAATCTCCCCATACACTATTCTCTTCCACATTCCTAATGGGGTTTTCAATCTCCTTTTAAATATTGTGAAGACTTAGGGTTAGCTATGGATCTACGATCCATATTGAATCTTTAAGTTCCCTCTCATTCCTTGTATTTTCCTCATTGGTTGCATGCCTTCTCCATTTTTCTAATTGGCTGCATGCTGATCACATATGGAATGTAAAAGATTCATCTTTATCCTTGTTCTCCTTCAAAATCCTTCTAGGTTGGCTCCAAAAATAGTTTACATCTAAGTTTGTGAGGGCACAAACTCATATGTTGATTCTGTGTTACTCGACACATATTGGACTACTGATGCTCAGCAGATACTATCCTGGATTTCTTGGAACCTATTAGACTTTGTCTTGCTTGACACATGTATGATTTTGGTTCGCTCAGCATATGAAGCATTCTAATTTGCTTAGCATCAACTGTGACTCGACACTTTTATATCACTGGACACTTATATATTGGTCGACACTTGAAGTCACTTGACACCTGTTGAAAATATGACTCAGCACACATTGTGGCTCGACATACATAGTGTACTTGGCATTAATGTATAAAGTGATTAAGTGTGTTAACACTCAAATATCAAAACCATGTAAGGACCAATAGGAACAATATTTGATGCACCTAATGAGAAATTGAAGTCAATAATTGTTTGTAACTCATCATATCTAAATTGAGCAGTTGTAGTAGAGACAGAGCATCAGTTGGTCAAAATTGATGTTAGAGAGAGGACAAAAAGTTGCATAGTTAATAAAAGGTAGAAGACATAGAAAGGAAGCTATGGTTGAGTACACAAGCAAAGAAATGATCTCAGGAAGCTATGAGAAAGAAAATAAGGCTACTAGTAGACATAGACAATTTTAGAATTTGTGGCAAATACACATTTAATGCGAAGTTCCATTTGAAATGATTTAAGGATCCCAAGAAAGATTGTGAGTACCATTTGATCATGTGAAGTGTCTAGAGTGAATTGAAGAATGATTTGATAATAATTTGGAATGAAAAAATAAATTCTTGAAGTGTGAATTTGTAGACTCCCTAAATATGATTTTGAAGTTCCCAGGGATGAAAAATGGGTAAGGTAATGAGTGCATAATGAAGATGGTAACATAGTGCTATAGTGATAAGCTAGAAAATGTCATAGATAATGACATTGATAGAATAATGAAGGATTTTTAGATTGGAATGAAACAAATTTACAAAATACCTCCTTCCATGGTAGAGAAGTATAAAGATGATTTATGTTTCATGGTGGAAATAAATAACACATGCATGGAGGCATTTGAACTAAGGGTAAAGTTTATTGAGCCAATGAGTTATGAAATGAGTGAAAAACTCATTAAAGGGTATGCAAAGATCATAGTCCAATACAAAAGGGATACTAATTGCCCTAGCTGGGGTACCTATGATGAGAAAGGGAGAGAAGTTCATTATTAACTTCATGACAAAGAAAGAAAGAAGAAAGTGGAGAAAGTGATAGAATCCATCCTTAAGGAGTCAGGTATGACTCAAGAAGAATTAAATGAAGTCAAAGGCATTATACTTGAAATGAAGTCAAGTGGGAAATTTGAGGTAATTTAAACAACACTTATTGTTATTGCAACACCTTTCGTAGGTATAAATATTTCTAAACTAAGTGCGTAGTCACCTTATGGAACAATTGTGCAAGTGCAACTAGTCAGAGCATAGAGGCAACCGAAAGTCGAAACACTTTTGTGCAGAGAAATCTAGAGAGATTGGTGAAGGTGAAGTAAGAACCTAAAACATCCATCAAGAAAAGGGTTAAGAAGACTATACATGGACTATGTAAAAGAAGGAAGACTCTACAAGTCAGCGATTTTAAGGATGAAACCAATGATAGAATAGTGGGGAAAGTAGGGCAAGAAGGAAAGACACCAATAGGAAAGAAAATATGGAAGCCAAAGCTAGAAAACCTTAACATTCAAATCATTAATGGAGATAATTTTGTATAGTTAAATAAGTGAGGAGTATGATTTTATGGAATAAGAAATTTGATAATATTCAGAATAAGATTCTAGAGGACCTATATAATAGGTAATTGAATAGAAAGAAAAGAGTGATAGAGGAGGACACCAAGTTGAGGGAAATAATGACTAGTAAATAATGTAAAGTCAACTCTAAGGAGGACTTGGACAAAATTTTCAAGGGTAATGAGCCCTTGCTAAGGAACAAAAGAAGATAAATTATTCTAATGGGAGACAATTATGAAGATGTAAGGAAGGAAAAAAAGGAGACCATTATGAAATACATGACCTTAGTACCTACAGTAGTAGAGGAGAGTGCACACTCTAATCCCAAGAGCCCAATGTATGTGAAAGTGAGTACACCCCCTAATGATGAGGAAGAAGTTGAGGAGACACAATAGTTACCCTCACCACCACCATAGTTATGGGTAGTAAATCTAACTTAGTGCAAGGTAGGAGAATCACCAAAGGAGATGTCCTATCCCCCAACAATATAATTACACAACAAAAACACAACACAAGATAACAAAAATGTAAGATCTAATACCCAATCACAACTCTTTATTTATAAAATAACCTTTTACATGCAATATGTTCGACTATAAGGCCTCCTAAGCTATGGCCAAATATAATAACAAATGCAATAATAGTTTTGCAAGATCCCTTAATATCCAATCCAAACACTAGCTAGTCCAAATCCATAATTGGATAAGAACACCAAGAAGAATCTACACTTTTACCCTTAATTCCACAAAGCTATTCTCTAGTTCTCAAGCTACATCCCTAGCTTTGCTCACAAACTTGTTCTATAAGATGCAACTCAATACTAGCTAGCCTAGATCTGTACCATAATAATAATCTTGTAGAAATCTCTGGGATCTCAAATTTTGCTTGCAAGCCACCAAGCAACCTCCTCATTTCTAAACCATAGCCACTAGCTCTTCTTCAGACTTTATCCAAGATCTAAGTATAAACTACCTCACATTTGGCGCTCTATCCACACACTCAAAACTTCATCACAATCTTGTTGTAAATTGCCTCACATTTGATGCTCTATCCACAGACTTAGGAAACTCACCCTTAAGCTCCTCCTCTCCACACTTTCTTAACTCTAAGGCTAAAAACCCAATTTATACTTGCCCAAAAAAGTTACAAAACATTCTAGAACATCAAAAAATAAAAAGCCAAACCAACAATGGTCTGCACACATCCCAAGACAAGATCTTATAAAAAATGTCATGATCAAAATAAATCTTGCAAGTTGACTCACACCAAAAATGTAGAAAACACATCCAAAATGCTAATACTTAGCATCAATAGGAAAACTAAGCACATGAAGGATGACTCAACACATGAAAGATCACTCAACAAATGAAGAATAGCTCAACACACCCTATGGAACTTGGCACACACTGCAAAGTGAGATAGGGCAACGTGCTAACCTGAGTGTTAAAATGATGTGGGATAAATTCAAATTATCTTAAAATACAAAATTATTGACACTCAACAATTGCTATAGCTTGGTAGTAACCAACAAAATCAATGGGATAACATGATAGCTAGGATGCCCCTACATCAAACTCCCCAGGTAAATAGAAAAGTGTGTCCCACACTTTGATGCCCAAAGAAAGATCAACAACAATCTTCATCTTCACTATAGGCTTCCACTCCAATAGGACAAGAAAACCAACATGAAAATCATCCACATTTGCATTATTCTATCAAACACTAAAATCTCAACTACCTAATTAGCATGCTCACTCCCAGGAACAAACTGAACATAATGCTTCATCAGGAAAACCTCATCCACATCAACAACTAGTGAACCCACACCAAAAACAACAAACTCCACATCAGCAGAAATATGTAGATCTCCATCAACACATGCCAAAATCACAACACCAATAGTCTCATTGTGCACACCAAGATGCTCTGCAACATACAAGTCACCACCAATAGCAACCATATCATCCATGACCAAGTGCTTTGCAATCTCCATGTTAAACCCGACTAAATAATCATGAAAAAAAACCTCCATCCAAACATTAAAAAGGCTAGGAATATCCTCAACAACAACCTCAATTTTCATTGCAAGTTTTATATCAAACTCTAGAAATTGATCAATAAAATCAACCTCTTCCACCTCGACCTTGTTATGCCATCTTCTTTGTCAAACAAGTCTCTTAACTATCCAGACAACTCTCTTTAAGATTGGTAGACTCCAACTCCACAAAAATCCATGGAATGCCTTCCTCACCTTGTCCTTAACTCGATTAGCCAAGCTAGCTTCAAACCAAACAAACATCTTAGAAAATCTACTCTCCACTACATCATGGAGATTCACAATCATCTCAGGGGCCAATCCTCTCAAATTCATCTTCCAAAGCCTTCATAAACCCTCTGCAAAAAATCCTTCCTACACTCCTTGTGATAAAACTAAATTTTTTGTAGGTTTTACCATGACCTACCACCTTGCATGAACAAGTAGGAACCAAATCACAAGTCTAGGACCACAGATCTATAATCCACAAACTCTCTATGATCATGCCTCAATAGGATTAGTCTTCTATCTTTGCATCCATTGATCCATTTGCAAGCCCTCTGCAATTTCAAGTTAGAACCATGATCTTCCACCTCACAACTAAGAGATCTAGGACTCTAGAAAGAAAAATCCACCACTAGATCAAGATCTTCCCAAATCTACTTCTCCAATCCAAGTCCTAGTACAAACTACCACAACTTTGGCAATGTGTCTACATGCTCAAGAACAACCTTTGCTCTGATATCACTTGACATAGTGAAAGGTAGGAGAATTCACAAATGAGATGTCGTAGCCCCTAGTAATATAACCACACAGTGGAAATAAAACACAAGATAACCACAATGGAAGATCTGATACCAAATCACAACTCTTTATTTATAAAATAAACATTTAGATGCAACATGCCTAGCTATAAGGCCTTTTAGGTTATAGCCAAATACAACAAAAAATATAATAACAGTTTTGCAAGATACTTCAAAATCTAATCTAAACCCTAGCTAGTCCAGATCCATAGCTGGATGAGAACACCAAGAAGAATATGTAGTTGTACCCTCAGGTCCACCAAGCTATTCTCTAGTTCTTAAGCCATAGCCCTAGCTCTACTCACAAAATCACTCTGCATGATCCAACTCAATCCTAGCTAGCTCAGATCTATATCATAACAGCAATCTGGTAGAAACCTCCAAGATCTCGACTTGCGCTTGTAAGCCACCAAACAACCTCCTCATTTCTAAATTGCATCCACGAGCTCTTCTCCAAACTTTATCCAAGATCTAAGTGTAAAATACCTCATATTTTGTGCTCTATCCATGCACTCACAACTTCATCAAAATCCCATTGTAAATTGCCTCACATTCAATGCTTTATTCACATACTCAAGCAAACTCACCCTTAATCTCCTCCTTCCCTCTACACTTGCTTAACTCTAAGCCTAGATACCCTATTTATACTTTCCCAAATAGATTAGAGAAAATTCTAGAACATTTCAAAACAAAAAGGATGACCTAACAATGGTCTACACACATCCCAAGATAAGATCTTATAGAAAATGTTGTGACTAAAATAAATCCTACAAGTTAGCTCACACCAAAAATGCAGAAAACACATCCAAAATGCTAACACTCGACATCAATAGGAAAACTTAGCACATGAAGGATCACTTAGCACATGAATGATCACTTGAAACACCCCATGGAACTCGATATACACTACAGATTACAATGGGATAACACATTAACCCAAGTGTTAACATGATGTGGGATAACTTTAACTCGGCTTAAATTGCAAAATTACTGGCACTCGGTAGCAACCCACAAAGTTAGTGGGATAATGCAATGGCCATGATGCCCCTGCATTAGAATCCATACAAGTGGATAGTACACATATAATAGTGGATACAATGGAGACCCCTTTTTTAGGGTATGGAGCATCCATTGTTGGTAATATCACATCTTACTCAAGCTCTGACGATAAAGAAGATGAAAAGGAAAATAAGAAACATGCCAAGGAGAAGAAGAAAGAAGAAGAAAAGATAAGAGAAGAGAAGAAACAAGAATATGAATAAAGAAAGAAGAAGCAAGATGAAGTAAAAAGGAAGAAACAAAAGAAGTTTTTGAACTTAAGAAGAAGTGGAAGATTTTAATGCAAGAAACAACATTCTTTCCCTAACTGAAACATATGGAGTTATACCTTGGGAAGGTTGTGTTTTAACTTGAGGTTGCATACCTTATGTAGCCCTAAAAATTATACCTATTGTAGTGCCAACAACTAGCCCATCATCAACAATTAAAGTATTGTTAGTTCCATCTAATATGATGATGATCATAAGGGATTGATGAGCTCATTGAGAAAATTGTTTGAGAAGAACAAGAGAAGACTCTAACTAAAGTCTTGGAGTTGATGTAGAAATACAAGTATCTTATTTAATAGAGTGGAATAGAGCATAGTAAAGAATTGAGTTGTACAACTTAAGGAATTATTTTAGTGACAAAATAATAACTAAGTCATGATGAGCTGACTTTGTGGATATTAATCTATAAGTAATTTTATTTAATGTCAATTGTGTGAAGACATGAAAACTGATTGAGTAGAGTTTTTACTAGTGTGTTAGGTATAGGTAGAGAGCTTATCTTGCATAGATAAGGCATGCAATGCATGAAGTTGTTGTAATGAGATATGGAAAGAAAACTATTGTACAAATAACTTGAAAGATATATTAGCCTTATGTGATGTGAGATTTGATGTATGGTTAGAGAAAATACAAGTTACAATAGTAAGAAAGTATTGTATGTATATCTACTCTTGTGAAGAACTTAATTGTATAATTGGATGTTAGGGCATTGGGCTCTTCTTGCATACATTGTAATTGATTCACCAAATCCTAATCAAGTTGAAGAAAACCCTAACAGGGTTGAGGCTTCTAGCAAGGTCTAGTCCTCTAACAAGGACACGAGATACTATATGTACTTCATGGACTCCTAACAAGCTCAATATCCTTAACATGATCCTTTTCTTTATTGAATCATCTTGTCAGTATCATCCCCACTAGAGTTTTCCCTTGGCCAAAATTTTCCTAGTTAAAAAATAATGGTGTCATGAGCTCTCTATGTGTATGGTTATATTTACTATTCAACATTGTTGGTTTAATTTCATATCCAAGTTATAAAGTCATTAACAATATTTAGTTGTGGGCAAAATATTGTACAATATTGATTTACTCCCCTCTCAATATTATCTGTTTCTATAACCCCTTTTGAATTAGTGGAAAATACACATATCATTATCATTATCAACATTGCATACGTAAAAAAACTTCAAAATTGGAACTCCCCCTATGGGTGTGCTTCATACCTTCACTTGCTAACTATATACATTGCTCTGCTCCTTGGTATATAAAATTTCACCCTTGATGTGATCTATGATCTCTGTATAATTCCCCCTTTTTTTTGTCACAATTTCCTCATTGTAACATTAAGTTGGAGATTGGGAATTATAAAAACTTAGCCAAAAATAGGTGAAGCCATTTCATCATAATAGACATTGTATCATCTCAATTTGACTTGAGTGTCTCAAGAAGTTGATGTTTAGTCTCCAATTTGGTAGCTAAGTCTACCTTATTATCTCCAATAGATAAATTATAATTACTCTAAATCAGATCCCAGGCTTTCTACAAATGTCTTTTAATTACCTCCAAATACAGTGTCAAGAAACCTTGAATTGTTGCAAGATATGCCCTTATTTTGCACTATTCTTGTATCAACTTTGATGATTTTTCTTGCAAAATTTTTAACTTAAAAAAATTAATTGAACTTGAACTTGCATCCAAGGTTAGTATGTCCCCACTCTAATACAAGTCAACATCAATCTTTTCCATTCAATCTCTTATTCCTTTTGTAAATGATGGGACATGACATAGCTTCATAAAGAATATCATTACATTTTGCAATATATTTTCAAGATCATTTACAAAAGTAGAATCTGTAACATGTTTAATTTTAATTTCTATTTCAACTTTCTCCATCACCTTATTCTCAAATTTCCTCTTTGAAAATTGCATCAGTTTCTCTTGAGTATCAATGTTAGGATCAGAAACCTTCTCAACAATATTTACCAACTAATCAATAATGGGGGCCTTCTCATCTAGGTTATCAACAACAAAAAAATAAGAAATAGTTCTTTGATGCCTTGTAACGCTTACCTAAGTTGATTATATTTTCACATATATGCTTTCTTAGCCTTTCTATCTAGCAAGTCACTTAATTACCTCATTTTCTCAATCCTCAAATATGATAGATCCATAATAGGAATCACAATCTCTTCATCCAATGTGATAGATTTACCTTTACCTTATGGAGACTTCATTACTCTTCCCTTTGGAGTTAGGGGTGTTGGAGTTCAACATTATCATCTATAGACCATTAGTTTGTACATCTATGCTCAGTATTTGTGTCTCCTTAGTCTAATTATGCTCAACAATTTTTTTTTCTCTTTAGTATAAATGTCTTATTGTTTAGGTGCATTTTTCTTTTCATTTTCAACACTAGTAGTAACTTGTGGAATTTGGTTAAACAACCTCCTTTGTTCCCTCAATCTAAGGTTCTAAGGAAGTTGTTCTTTCACCTATAGTAGACTAATCCACTTGATCATTTTTTCTCTTTGCACTTGTTCCCTTTTTGATATTCACACTGAAATTACCCTCATTGGCATCATGTTACTATTTTGGTGCTTGTGCATTTTTCTCTTTATTGGTCAAAACATTCTCTGTCTTGGCTTGACTATCACTTACATCTCCATATCCTAGATCTTTACTAATTGTGATAACTAGAATAATAGGAGTAATAGGCATAAAATCTACCTATTGTATCAATTTACATGCACCAATATTTGGGTAGATTTTTACTTGCGCAATCATAGGATTAGGGTTTATCAATTTCTCATGACCTAACATTTGTATTGACTTAGTTTGTACAATATCTTCACTTTTCTTTTTAGACTCAATGGTGACATTTTATCCACTCAACATATTTTTGTTTGGGCTTGCTTTAGGTTCATCGTCTATTTCAACTATTTCAATTTTCCCTTCACTCTATTGTACCATAGTGTGAATTATATCAACAAGATTTTCAATATCTTCATAATTTTATTCTATGTTATCCAATGCCACATATTCATGATCATCCTTTTCTTCTTCATCTTTTTTTCCATCATTAGGAATTAATCCATATATCTTTTTCCACATCACTTTTCTCTCCTCTACAACACTTTCCACTTTGTTATTCAAAATTAGGAAAGACATCCTTTTAGGATCAAATCTTCTATTGTAATCTTTTATGGCTTTTGAAATTTATTTATTGTTCAACTAAGGCATCAATTGAATAAGTGTGCCCCTTCTAATATTTCTTTCTATCATTAATGTATACTTCTATTCTCACCTATTCTTCCATAGAGCTCATTGGGTATCATATTTCCTAGCTTTAGTGGTGTATATTTGAAGTTCTCCATTATATTTCATATTGTTTCTTGTACTTTGTTCTTATCCTCTTTATTCAGTTGATCAAACTTTATGAAATGAAATCAAGAAAATCCTCCATTTCCCCTAATATTTTAACATACCTCATCTATTATTTTGGGTTTCTTATGCTCATCAAATCTAAATTGACTTCTATCCATAAATTTTGTCATTTCTTCATCACCATCTTCCATTGGAACTATGAGGCTTCTCCTTGGCTTCTTCACTAGTTTTTGTTGCTTATTTTTGCACCCCCACCAAAAAATTGAATTCAAATACAAACCCCACCCAACGGCTAGTTCCTAGGTTTAATGTTGTTTTAATGACTGAGAAATACCAAAAAATTAAATGATTAAAACCTTAGTGTATTTGACTTTTTCCTCCCGCTCGCCTGCAACTTTCACGTCATCAGATCTTCCCTATATCTATCGATGGTGCTATGTCACTATTGAAAGTTGCACATTGTTTTGTGTTAGCGACATAGGACCCTTTTTGCCATGTGTCAAGTGGGTCCTCCTTTCCTTGATTCTTTGATGCCAAGTTTTGATAGATCTACGGTGAGCACTATGGTGCCATTGGAAAATCCATGCTTCTTGCCATTAGCGAAATAGTGCTTGGACAGAAAGTGTTATTGTGGTGACATTAGTTGTTAGGTGGGTCCCAAGTATGCCCCATCAAATATTAGCAAGGATTTTTCAGACACGTTGGTAGTTGATCAATCTTTTCATTGGCTAAGATATGACTATGTGGAATATGGGTCCTGTTTCACTTGGCAGGCCATAAACAAGGGTTGTCAGATAGTTTGGTACATGGCCAATTTCTATTGGTTGGTAGATTGATAGGTCAAATCTATCTTGCTCACCATCAAATTAGTTCAAATCTATGGTGGGTACTACTCACTATGAAAATTTGCAAGGATTTTAACCATAGTGACATAGCACCTCGACAATGTGTGGCACGGATGATGTAATGGGCCCACCCTTCTCCAAAGCAATGTTACAGCTTGTTCTCGGTGGCATGTTGTTAGGTGGCTCATAGTAAAGTTGCACTTTTTTATTGGTCCATTCAACTAGCCTGATGCACAGTTGTACAATTTTGTGGATCACAGTAGATCTAAAGAAAATCTATGGCAGGCGCTGTCTCGCTATGGAGAACTGCGAGGATTTTAACCATAGTGACATAGTGCCTTTTTTTCACACAGATCAGTGGGGCCAAGTCTCACCAAGATAAAGATGCTAGGTTGTGCCAAGTGGTTGCCAAGTGGATTCATGGATCAAAAGCTTTATGGAGGCAAGCACAAATCTTCCACGATCATTGATCTCATGGAGATCAACAATGGGTGCTATCTCACTATGGAAAAATGTGAGAATATTACCGTTAGTGACATAACACATCACTAACACGTATCTTGGTGGGTCTAGTGTAGTTAGCAGCTGGTAGTTAATGTGACCGTCATGGTCAGGGTTTGCAAGTTGGCATAGTTAGTAATAAAAAGAGATGGTCAACCACATTGAAGACTTTGTAGGGTGGTAAAAAGATAAAAGACTATTGGTCCACATGGCTCATCCTGGTGCCAAGATAAGTTGACTCGCTGACTCTGCTGATTCATGCACCAAAAAATGATGAGAAATAAGGTTTTACTGCCTGATTTGATCTCTGTAATCAACCCCAACCAACCTAGAATGAATGTGAGACAAGGAAGAACACTCCACCTCCAATCCAATCCATCTACTTGGTTAGAGCATAGTTATGGTGCTGCCTCTGTCTTCTCAAGGCCTTGTTTGAGTTAAAAATTAGATTGTGTGGTACCAAAAGCTATACTTAGATCAGATTTCTTTAGATCCCCATGATTGTCCTTGGCAGAGCCTTGATGGCGGTGGTTGTAGGATGGTTTTGGAGGGAAAATCTTAGTTATGTCTGAACTATAAAGGCAATTTTTGTGAATTTTAAAAAGGTCGATCATTCTTTATTGTTCTTCGCTATTGCGCTGCAATTTCAATGTAAAATTCCCTTTGCCTTTGAACTGTATGATTTTTGCCTTATCTCCTTCAACCATTGGTGTGAAGTGCAAGAACTCTTTGCCTCCACTAGTGTTTTGTGGAAATCTATAATTTGCATGACTGTACCTCCTTGGCCTATGAATGATAATATAAGTGAATCTCTCTTTCCTTGTGTCATTCATCTTGGTCTTCTAATCTGCATGTGATTATTGGATTAAAGCAAGTTTGAATGTGTATATCCTTAGTTTCATTCTGGTTCAATAGTGCATATATGGGCAGAGATTGGTCTAAACACTCTATTTTGGTGCATCACCTCTTTAGATTAGATTAGGTAGATTTTCTTTCATGCTCTCCTTCTCCCTTTTCCTCTCCAAGAGTAGTTAGGTGCATCTTGATAGTAAGAGGAAGCCAACCTTCTCCGGAGACTCAACCTCACAGTTCAAGTCCCACAGCTTGGAGGTTGTTTCCATGTTTCACTAGGTTGTCCTCATGCATAGGCTTTGGACAAGGGTGCAAACCTAAGTGACAATAGTTTTTGACATGCTCGGTGGGACCCACCTTTCAAAAAATTTCAAGCCTACTAGTGTCAAAAGGGAAGATTTCAAGATCAATACCGAGGAGATAGTGCTGGGTTTAGTGTTCAAGCCTTCAAGAGGTTCATTCTTCAAAGTACTTGGTGACTTTGAGCTTCAAATACATATCTAGTTCCAAACCAAAGTTGTAGTGATTCATGCCTAGACCTGAAACAAGGGCATCTTCTAGAGGTAAGTTTCAGTATCAAGAGCTTTAATTTTCAAACCCTAGGAGAATGAGGACTAGAATATCTTTATCACCAGTTAGGAGTGTAGTAGTAACAAATACACCTACAAGATCTATCTCTACTGCTCCTGCTGTTAGATCTCAGCCTAGACTGCCATCAATACATATCAATAGATCACTTGTCTATATGGTATTGCCTAGAGCTCATATTTTTCCCACCTTTAATGGTGGAAGCCTTCTCTTATTAGCCCAAAGACATGACATACCAATAGCTACACTTAAAAGTATACCAAAGTTTATTGGTGAAACTTCTATATCTCCCTCAAAACACATTCAAGAGGTTGCAAATGTCTGCAATATCCATGGTATTACAAAGGATGATGTTGCAGTTAGGCTCCTAGCCTCATCTTTGAAAGGAAAAGCACTACAATGGTATAGAGGTTTAGCTCATGGTTCTATAACAAATTGGGATGGATTAGGAGCAGGATTGTGCAAACATTTTGAGGATAAAAGTGATTATTTGTCACTTTTAGAGCAGTTGACTACTATAAAAAGAGCCCCTCATGAATGTATGACTTATTTTAATTATATATTTCAAAAGACATGGGATAGAATACCTACTTTAGTAAAGCCTACCCCTGGTAATGCCTTCTTGCACTACCTTAGAGCTTTTAATAGTGATATTGACACTACAATCCAAACTATGGGAGGAGATACCTTACCTAATGCTTATGACATAGCAATAAGGGCAGAAAATATATTGGTACAAGGAGGTAAGCTAGCTCCAAGGCCTCCTATGCCTTTCTTTCTTGATGTTCCAAATCATCAACCAACAATGGCTCCTCTTCCCACAACTTCTACATCACAATGCCTTGTCCTAGTCCCTCAAGCTTCGACATCTTCAAATGGGATAGATGAAATCAAAGAAATGATACAATCTATGATGCAAAACCTAGATAAGAGATTGTAGGGCCAAGAGAAGAACCTAGAGGATAGCTTCTTTGTGATGCAAAAAATGAGCAACAAGGTGGTGACCTTAGAAAGGCAAGCTCAAAGTAGTAAACCTCATCAATTGCAATATCAAACTCCAATTAGTGGTAGGTCTCCAAATCCTAATCATTGGAACAATTATTTTGATTAGTGTAGGCAGGGTGGCCATGCTTCAACCTCAAATGTAAACCAAAGTAGGGCCATAGTCCCCCAAAACAATATGGCTCAAGATCAAGATTTTTGTCCCTCCTATAACTACTCCTACGCCTATTGTATGTGTCAGAAGGCTGAATCTTTTATGGCTTTGATAGTCCAAGAACCTATAGCAAAATAATCATACAAGGAGGACCAATCTAAAGATGCCTCAGATATGCAAAGACAGGGTGATTGCTCTTTTATGAATCATCAGATGGAGGAGCATTGTAATATAAACCAGGATTCCATTGCTCATAACACTAGAAGCAAAAGAAGAGCTGTGGAAGATGTTATCCCTCATCTTGATTAGGCCCCAACTTCAAATGTGATATCTCATGAGCAAGTAGCAAATAATCAATCAAGTACCTTTCAGCAGCAAAGGCAAAATCATGGCAGAAAAGACACAAGTGATCCTCAGGCTATTCCATCTCAACCTCATACAATTGTAGCTCCCAAAGTTTCTACTAAAGCACTTGCTATGCCATTCAGTGTGGTAGAGAAAATGAAGAAGAAAAATGTGAATATCTCTATGTGGGATGTTGTTGCTACTATACCCATGCAAAAGAGGTTGCTGCAGCAAGAATTGGAAAGAATTGAACCAAAGGATTAGACACTCAGCATGGAAAGTGCCACAAGCCTAGTACAACCATCAAGAGAGGTAGAAGCAAGTAAAAAGGTTAGACCTCCTCCATTCTATGTTTCTCTAATTATAGGGGGAAAACTAGTCCATAATTGCATGATTGATTCAGGGGCTAGCAGTTCAGTGATGCCTAGGTGTGTTGCTGATGCTTTGGGAATGAAATATGAGCCCATTGTTAGGGATGTATTGCAATTGGATGGTAGTACTATCAAGACTATAGGAATCCTTAGGAATGTGGAAATGACCTTACATGCATGCTGTGGTTGTACTGTAACCCATGATATTTTTGTTGCTGAGGTCAAGCCATATTTTGCCATCTATCTGTCAAGAGACTTTACTACCCAAATAGGTGGTTTCATATCTTCTGATTGGTCATATATGTCTTTTAAGATGAGATATGGAGCCAATGCTTCAATCAGAGCAAAGCCTCAATCCCTCCATCATACTGAATCTTACACCCCCAACCCCATCAACATGAATTTCCCTATTCTAGAGATGGATGAGAATGACATAGTGAATGAGCCCACCACTTCCCTAGCAAAGATACCTAGTTTTTTCTTGGATGAATGGGCTAACACATATCAATTTGATCCTATGCCAGAAACCCTTGAGACAGGTCTCAGTACATATTGTATATAGGAGAAAGATGCTCTAGTTCCCAACCTTGTGGAGACTAAAGAAGATATGAGTGGGATATGGAGTATGTACTTTGATGGATCAAGGAATAAAAATGGATCAGGGGCCAGTGTAATGTTAATTTCTCCTGCACAAGTAAGGTACTACTTCTCCTTTAGGCTCTAATTTAGTTTCACTAATAATGTAGCCGAGTACGAATCCTTGATTCAAGGTCTTCTACTTGCTCAAAAAAGGGGAATCCAAGCCTTAAGGGTGTATGAAGATAGTGAGTTGGTAGTTAATCAAGTGAGAAATCAGAATATCACCAAGAATGGTTTGCTCAAGTCTTATAAAAATAGGGTATGGGATTTTCTTGAAGGTTTTAATGCATTTAATATTCAAAGCATCCGTAGAAAAGAAAACAGACATGCTAATAGACTTGCAACAATAGGTGCATCTTATGATGTGCGAGGGAATTTTGAGGAGGAGAAGAAGCAAAAAATTAGAGTGGTAGTAAGGCTTTCTATCCCTGATAACAACGTCCATTGGTAGGTGTTTGAGTCTGATGAACAAATTGTGAGCTTCTTGCAGATTGAGGCAAAATTTTTAGAAAGAAATCAGTCAAGACTGCAGGGTCAGTATGGTGATCAAATCATTAATCTTAGCTCCAACAAGCTACCTAAAGGTCTCATTACTCTAGAGAGTGTTTTTAATCTTGATGATCAAGCAAGAGGTAGAGGCATGAACTAAGTTGTTGATGAAGATGACTACACTCCAGTCATGGTTGCTGACAGAAAGTCCTTAAACATGGGTAAGGTATGTTGTGAAATTGAACAAGAAAAATTTATTCATCTATGTCAAGAGTTTAATGATATATTTGCCTGGACATATGATGACTTAAAGGGCTTTGAACCAAGGTTGTTTCAGCATACCATAGATTTAATTAATGATGTAAAACTAGTAAGAAAAAAAAGAGGCCAGTGAATCCCAAGATTGAACCCCTAATGAGAAAAGAGCTATCCAAGTTGATTGAGGGCAATATAATTTTTCCCATTAAACACTCATCATGGGTAGCAAACCTTGTCCCTATTAGGAAGAAGAATGAAGAAATTAGATTATGTGTGGACTTTAGGGACCTTAACCAAGCTTCCTTTAAAGATCACCATCCTCTCCCTTCTATGGAGAAAATTTTGTCCAAGGTCAGTGGTTCAAAGAGATTTTCATTTCTTGATGGATTTTTTGTATACAATCAAGTGCTGGTTAAAGAGTCTGATAGGTACAAGACTACATTTACCACTAAATGGGGTACCTATGCTTATTGTAAGATTCCATTTGGGCTAACCAACGTAGGTGCCACATTTTAGAAGGAAATGAAGATGGCCTTCAAAAGATTGATTGACAAGTTTGTCTTAGTTTACATTGATGATATAACTGTGTATTCAAAAAATGTAGAGGATTATTTTGATCATCTAAGATAGGTATTCCTAAGATGTAGAGAGTTTGGGGTTTACCTTAACCCAAGCAAGTGTGTCTTTGCTACCAACCAAGGAAAATTATTAGGACATATTGTATTTGAGGATGGCTTAACCATTGATCTAGAGAGAAAAAAAGCAATACTTGCCCTCCCTCTCCCTAAACACAAGAAAGGGCTACAAATTTTCCTAGGTAGGATAAATTTTGTGAGGAGTCTTATCTCTAATCTTGCTACCATGGTGAAACCTCTTATAGTTATGCTCATGAAAGGTATGGTCTTTGCATGGACCAAGGAAGGGAAGGAAAGTTTTGAAGAGATCAAGACAGCCATAGCCTCAACCCCTACTCTCATGAATCCAAATTTTGAGAAGGATTTCATTCTTTATACCCTAGGTGGTGAGTCAAGCATTTTTGCTTTCCTAACTCAAAGAAATGATAAAGGTGACGAGCAGCAAATAGCTTTCGTTAGTGAAGGGCTTAAGGAATATGAAGATAAGTATAGATATGTAGAGAAGCAAGCCCTTGCAGTCATTAGAGCTTTAAAGAAATTTAGACATCTCCTATCCCATAATAGGATTCATTTGTTAGTACCCCATGCCAGTGTGAAGGAATTCCTTTTTAGCAAAGATATTAGTGAGAAAAGAGCTGGTTGGATTACAAGAGTGATGGAATATGACGTTGACATCCAAATCACCAAGCTGGTAAGAGGGAAAGGGTTGTGTAAACAAATGTTATCATCTTAGGAGCCTGATGAGGAAGCTACTATGATACTGACAGAGCACCAAGAGGTGAGAAATGGTGACCCAAGGAGTTGGATGGATGATATGATGAATTTCTTATTAGGCAATAGATACCCTCAAGGGTTAGACAAAGCTAAAAGGAGACAATATAGATTGCAATAAATCCCTTATGTCATAATTGATGGCATCCTTTTTAGAAAAGATTTTAATGGAGCCCTATTAAGATGACTTGATATAAACCAAGCTGAAAGAGTAATCAAAGAACTTCATGATGGTCCTGATGGTGGTCACTTCTCAGCAAGGACAACTGCAATGAAGATCATGAGGGCTAGTTATTATTGGCCATCTCTGTTCCATGACTATCATAGGTATGTAAGGAAGTGTGAAAAATGTGCCTTCTTCTCTAGGAAACAAAGACTTTCAGCTCTTCCCTTTCATCCTATTCAGGTGGACCAACCTTTTGCTTAATGGGGATTGGATTTCATAGGCCCTATCAATCCTTCTTCCAGTTTTGGTCACAAATGGATTTTAGCTACTACAGATTACTTCACCAGATGGACAGAGGTAGTTGCATTGAAGGATCCCACTAAATCTTTAGTTGTTGAGTTCCTTGATGTAATTGTGACCAGGTTTGGTGCCCCTTCAACCATTATTTTAGATAATGCAAAGTCTTTTATTGGAGCTCAGATTTGTGCATGGGCAATGGACCACAACATTTATTTGAGCACATCCTCAAATTACTATCCTTAGGGTAATGGCCTGGCTGAGTCATCTAATAAGAACCTAATTAGAATCATGAAAAGGACAATAGAAGATAACCAGAGTTGTTGGCATAAAAAATTGAAGACTACATTGTGGGCTGACAAAATAATGCCTAAAAGGTCAATAGGGAATTCACCATTTGTGTTAGTCTATGGCAGAGAAGCAAGGCTTCCAATTTCATTGGAGTTCCCATCCCTAGAGTTAGCTCATTAGCTAGAGTTGATTGAAGATGATGCCATGACAGTGAGAATGGTAGAGCTAATGGAGCTAGAAGAAAAGAAAAATAAAGCCATGCAAGCCCTAGAGGCACGCCAACAGTAGGTAAAAAAGAGTTTTGATAGGAAAGCCAAGGTCATAACCTTCAAAGAGGGAGATTTGGTTCTGAAATGGGATATAGATAGGGAAAAACCAAGAAGACACTCAAAGTTTTATGCATTATGGAGTGGTCCCTATCTGATTGAAAGTTGTAAGAAGAGCAATGCTTTGCAGTTAAGCAAGCCTGGTGGTGAGATTTTGCCTATCCCAGTCAATGGGATCCATCTCAAGCCATGTTTTTGATGAGGGTTTGAGATTCCATGTACATAGCTAGTTTAGTTTTGTTTCCTATTAGTTCTTTGCTTTTCCAAGAAGTGCACGAGCACAAGCTATTTCTCTAAGAGATGGCATGTTTTTAAACTTTGAAGGTCGTAGAAAGAAGTTTTGGTCTCTAGTTCCAGTTATAGAGACAGGGGTTTTATGGTTTTCCTCTTAGAGGTTAGGTTAGGGTTTCATAGTGCACAGAATCTACATATTTTTTACAACTCTATAGCCCAATGGATGCTTTAGGCCACTGGTCATATGCATAGTAGTCTCATATCCCCTGTGAGTTGCCAAAAATGTTGCTTATTTTTGCACCCCCACCAAAAAATTGAATTCAAATACAAACCCCACCCAATGGTTAGTTCCCAAGTTTAATGTTATTTTAATGCCTGAGAAATACCAAAAAATTAAATGATTAAAACCTTAGTGTATTTCACTTTTTCCTTCCGCTAGCCTGCAACTTTTGTGTCATCAGATCTTCCCTATATCTACAGATGGCACTATGTCACTATTGAAATTTGCACATTATTTTACATTAGCAACATAGCACCCTTTTCACCATGTGTCAGGTGGGTCCTTCTTTCCTTGATTCTTCGATGCCGAGTTTTGACAGATATATGGTGGGTGCTATGGCACCATTAGAAAATCCATGCTTCTCATTGTTAGTGACATAGTGCCTAGATGAAAAGTGTTACTATGGAAACATCAGTTGTCAGGTGGGTCCCAAGTATGCCTCGTCAGGTATCAGCGAGGATTTGTCAGACATGTTGGCAGTTGATCAATCTTTTCATTGGCTAAGATATGACTGTGTGGAATGTGGGTCCTGTTTCACTTGGTGGGCCGCAAATGAGGGTTGTCAGACAAGTTGGCATGCAGCTAGTTTCTATTGGTTGGTACATTGATAGGTTAGAATTATCTTGCTCACTGTTAGATCAGTTCAAATCTACGGTGGGCACTATCTCACTATGGAAATTTGCAAGGATTTTAACCATAGCGACATAGTGCCTCGACGACGCATGGCACGGATGAGGTAATGGGCCCACCCTTCTCCAAAGCAATATTACTGCTCATCCTTGATGGCATGTTTTCAGGTGGATCATAGTATGTTGGAAATTTTTTATTGGTCCATTTAGCTAGCTCGATGCATAGTTGTACAATTTTGTGAATCATCATAGATCTAAAGAAAATTCATGGTAGGTGCTATTTCTCTATGGAGAACTATGAGGATTTTAACCATAGCAACATAGTGCCCTTTCGACATGTGGATCAGTGGGGCCAGGTCTCACCAAGATAAAGATGCCAAGTTGTGCCAGGTGGTTGCCAAGTGGATTCATGGATTAGAAGCTTTATGGAAGCAAGCACAAATCTTCTACGATCGTTGATCTTGTGGAGATCAATGGTGGGCATTATCTCGCTATGGAAAGCTGCGATAATATTACCATTAGAAACATAATGCCTCATTGACATGTGTCCTGGTGGGTCTAGTGTAGGTAGTAATAGTTAATGGCTAGTAGTTAATGCGATGTCATGGTCAGGGTTTGCAAGTTGGTGCAGTTAGTAATAAAAAGAGATGGTCAACCACGTTGAAGACTTTGCGAGGTGGCAAAAAGATAAAAGACTGTTGGTCCACATGGTTCATCCTAGTGCCAAGATAAGTTGACTCGCTGACTCTTCTGATTCATGCACCAAAAAATGATGAGAAATCAGGTTTTGCTGCGTGATTTGATCTCTATAATCAACCTCAACCAACCCAAAATGAATGCGAGATAAGGAAGAACACTCCACCTCTAATCCAATCCATCTACTTGGTCAAAGCATAGTTATGGCACCGCCTCTATCTTCTCAAAGCCCTATTTAAGTTAAAAATTGGATTTTGTGGTACCAAAAGCTATACTTAGATCAGATTTCTTTAGATCGCCATGATTGTCCTTGGTAGAGCCTTGATGGCAGTGGTCGCAGGATAGTTTTTGAGGGAAAATCTCAATTATGTCTAAACTATAAAGGAAATTTTTGTGAATTTTGAAAAGGTCGATCATTCTCTATTGTTCTCTGCTATTGCTCTGCAATTCTAGTGTAAAATTCTCTTTGCCTCTGAACTGTATGATTTCTGCCTTATCTCCTTCAACCATTGGTGTGAAGTGCAAGAACTCTTTGCCTCCACTAGTGTTTTGTGGAAATCCGTAATCTGCATGACTATACCTCCTTGGCCTATGAATGATAATATAAGAAAATCTCTCTTTCCTTGTGTCATTCATCTTGGTCTTCTGATCTGCATGTGATTATTGGATTAAAGAAAGTCTGAATGTGTATATCCTTAGTTTCATTCTAGTTCAATAGTGCATATATGGGTAGAGATTGGTCTGAACACTCTATTTTGGTGCATCACCTCTTTAGATTAGATTAGGTAGATTTTCTTTCATGCTCTCCTTCTCTCTTTTCCTCTCCAAGAGTAGTTAGGTGCATCTTGATAGTAAGAGGAAGGCGGCCTTCTCCAAAGACTCGACCTCATAGTTCAAGTCCCACAGCTTGGAGGTTGTTTCCATGTTTCACTATGTTATCCTCATGCATAGGCTTTGGACAAGGGTGCAAACCTAAGTGACAATAATTTTCTTGACTCAACCTTGTCTAGAGTAACTTACCTCTTTATTGAAGTCTTGCTTTTTTATGGTCTACTGACTTTGACCATTCCTTTCTATTGTAGCTTGAAAAGTATAGTAGTAGTCACTTTGGTTCTCTTTTTGGTCACTCTTTTCATTTCAGGGGTAGGTTTTAACTCCTCATTACCTTCACTAGTCTCTGGCTTAGTCATAACTATCTATTTCCCTTTTCCTTCAGCTTCTTCTCCTTCTTTACCTTCTTCTTCTTAATTTCCTTCTTCTTCTTCTTCATCACTTGATAAATATTCACCTTTACCTTATGTAATTTATAGGTGTGCCTCTTGCTCAACACCTTCACCTATAACTATCTCTAGATTCTTTATCATTCCCTTTCTTTTCTTGTCCAAATTAAGGAATTTAGTTTGCATCATGATTTTAGCTTTATGTACTTCATAAGTACCAAATAACTCAAAATCCTGGTCCATGGGTTTAGCTAGAAATGTTGTGATTACTACAACTTCTTCATCAATATTTATTTCATAACCTAGTGGCTTTAGCCATGTAATTCTAGGTATGATAACTTGGATGTAGGTCCTATCTATATCTACTATAAGACAAATGTTCTCATAATACTTTTCATTTTTTGTTTTAATTGTTCAAAATAACCATCCAAGAATGATTCAAAGTTATCTCCCAACTAACTAATAAACTCATTAATTTTTTGGGTAATCAACTTCTTCTTACTCCAAGTAATGTTACCTTTAGTAGGAAAAAAAATTTGTACAAAAAAGAATATGAAAATTAACAAGGAACAAAACTTACACATTGTATTCTTTTCCATCCTGACGCTTTTGAAGTTCTCATATGACTATTACAGTTGTAGGTCAAATAGGTTGTATGTATAACCTTTCTTCACAATCTTCCAAGTGACATCAATTCCAACACAAGGGATACTATTTGGTTGGCTTGATTGATAAAAATTGTGAGCCATAACCCTAATATACAAGTTTTTCTTAACATTGTTAATGGTGGAAATTATCATCCCAAATTTGTTCCACACTTCCATTGTGTTTATTTACATATTTTCTTTGAAATCAAATGGTCTTTACCTTATCTATCATAGGGTAACTAGTCACTTGGTGAATAATTTATTTCATAATCTCCACTAGTCCACCCTCTAGCCATACCTTTATCTCATGAACTTGACTCAAAATAATCTTTATCCACTTAACTTTGAAAAACTTTGGAAAATTTGGGAAACATGTGAGTCCTATCTTGGAAATATGATTGTGCTTCTCTTTTAGCTTCTCATCAATGCAGAACCTCTCATATGTATTCCTAAGCTCAAAATCATCTACTTCATCAATATTACACATATATAAAGATCTAATATCATAAATCATGATAACCTTGGTGAGATAGTAGATAGGGTACAAGATGCATTTCCTTTCATTACAATCTCTGGACATGCCTTACACTTTGGGGTTTAATAACTTCATTACAAATTAATTGCACATCACTAACCTTTGATACTTCACCCTTTTGTACAGTCAAACTTGATGCAATTTTTTTAGTTAGGGTTTGGAGAATTTATTCTTTTCTTTCCTTGGTATCAACACAACCTTCATATTACCCCCAATTACTGATGAGACACTGTAAGATCTTCACACAAATTGCTGAACTTTTCTCTAAATTCAGTCTAACTCTACTACTCTTGAAATATCAAATGAAAGGTATTTGAAATGAATGTCAAAATTCATTATAAAGGTCAAAAAATTCAATTTTAGGGCTTCATAAATGTCTTGTACACATAGTAGATGCACAATAATTGTCTCAGACTTCCCTACAAAACTTCGTAGTCATACTTTACACTCCTTCAACTTGGCTAGTACCAAATATTGATCAATATGAGCAATCTCACTTGGCCACTTAACACTTTCATCCTCCAATGCTAATACTTTAAAATTACTTACTTTTCAATTTTTTTGCTATTCACATTACTCAATTCACACTTCAAATATGTCCTTATGTATATATTGTTATGCTGACTTGGAATTTTGCACTTTCAATATTAGAAAATGATGTAAGATTTAGAAATTTGAAATAAAGTTCCATACATACCTCTTTATTTAGTTTGAGGTGGGATTGGGTCATCACAACTTCACCATTGTCACTTCTTTTTCCTTTAGTTATCTTCTTCTAGGTTTGATTCATTTGGGTTCTCACTTCTTCAGCATTGACCTTTTCATTTCCATTGTTCTCTTGATTATTGGAAGGTGATGCTTGGTTCATGTAGTCTCTACTCAAGTGACCAACTTTTTGAGAGTTAAAACCCACTGGACCAAAATTTCTCTAGTTTATTGATCTTCCTCCAATATGTATCCTGGTACAATTTTCTACAATGTTTCCATACTTCCCACATAACTAATAATTGAGCCAAGTATTATAATGCTTGTTTATAGTATTGCCTTACCTAGTTTCCTTTCCTTGACCTTTAGGTGCCCAATTGTGTTTTGTATTATATGTGCAATCTTGTGCCCTATGAGCATACTTCTAACATGTGTAACACTAATTTTCAAATCTAAATGTATCATGTTTCTTACTAGTCTTTGATTTGCATTTTTTTTTTTGATGTCCATGCTTGTTATAATTGAAATAATTACCATTTAATTTAGGCTTAAGATTTGGCTTACCAAATTTTATCCTACAATAATTTTCTTTATGGCCTAGCTTTCCATAGTGATAACATGTAGGATTCTTGTTCTTTGGTTTTGCATTCCCTTTTTATGCTAGGATTAACCACCAATATAACTAAAAATTACATGCAAATATAACTAATACCAAAAAATAATAAATCGCACAAAAGAGAAAACAAGACATGAAGATTTAATGTAGTTTACCAATCCCTAGGCTACATCCACTAGCAAGAAGTCCAATATTATTATTATCCAATGATTACAATCTATAATCCTTTGTAGCTCAATGCCACCACAAGAAGCTACAATCTCATCATAGATTGTGAAATCCCTAACCCTAAGCCATTTTATAAAATATTTTTTCCACTTACAATATTAGGGCTAGAATAAGTCATCTAATAGAAAAATAATAGTCAATGCCTTTTACAATAGTAGAGTCCTTTTTGGCTCTGGGGGCTTTGCCCTCAAAAAGCCATGTGGGGGTGTTGCCCCTCAACCCTATTGTTGGAATTCTTTAGAATAATTGGGGGGTGGGGGGGTGAATCATTTATTGAAGGTCTAGGTATACAAATAAAGTACAAATAAAACTTTTTATTGCTTAACATATTCATATCCATTAAACCATAATATGCTCGCATCCATTAGATTATAGAATAACTTGACTTAGTAGGTTACTAACCTAGGTCAAAATAACTTTGCAAAAATGTAAACATGAAATACCATATGTAAATTCACACAATTTTACACATGGATTTTATGTGGAAACCCAATTTTGGAAAAACCACCAGTATTACCTAATCTCACTCTTCTGAAGTGATGCCCTAGGAAAGGCCAACCCTATCAAAGGTCACAATACACATTGTTAAATGTGACCTAGTTAAAGGATTTCAACCACCATATTAGGAGTAATCTTTGTTAGAGGATTTTAGAACATTTAATAAGAATATAATTTGATTAAAGAATTTAGAAATGATTGTTAGGTCAACCTCAATCCAAAAGTGGTGCAAAGGCTCCTAAGTTTCAAGAAGACAAAGATATAAAAGCTAGAGAAGCCATTTGTAATAAGTTGTCAAAGGAGGTCTTAATATGATAAATAATGTAAAAATGTTTATTTAATTGGTGAATGGATCTATTGAAATCCATCTAAAGTCATTTGAGTCATAATGTTGGTCTAGGTTGGGTTTGCATGAAAGTTGTAATGTAAAAATGCATAAAGTGCATAAAATGTTGCCAAAAATGCAAAAGGGTTAAAGGAATGTAATGGGTTGGTTTAAAGGGTAGTTTGGAAGTTATAACCAACTAAAAAATCTATAAAAATGGATTTAAGGTCAAACCAAAACATTAAGGAAAGGAATAGATACATTTTGAAATAAATTTGGTAATATTCTGAGTTGTTATTTTGATTGGTTTTTAGTTTTAGTGTTGGTTCTAGGTCTTGTATGGACATGTACAGCCTGGAAACCATGTAAAATTTTTGCTTTGGTTTGAATTTATTTTATGAAGAAATGAATAAGTTATGGGCATTTTGGTGATAATGGGTATTTGCAGATTTAAGATTTCCTGAATACAGTCATGTTGCAGCATGTGTTGCGGACATATTTTGGAGACTCAAGATCTCTAATGATATTAATTGGAAATATATGTGAACTAAATTTTATTTACAACTGGTTGGAATCATTTTCATTTAGATTTGGGAAAGTTATGAAGATTTGAGTGAAAACTGGTTTTTAAATGCCTTCAATGGTGTTGCAGGCAAAGATCTGTGCTTATACATTAATTTATGTATTGGATAAAATTAATGGCTTATATATTTGGAAACTAGACTCATAAATGGATGATGTGGAATTGGTTTGGGGTTATTTGAATTTTTTTTGTGAACGTTATGTGATGCCCTAGGAAGGGTTACCAGTTTTGCTCCTGATTTATGACAGAAAATATGGGTCTTGATAAAAATACCATAACTTGTAATTGGTTTATTGGATGGGTACCATATTTGAATATGTTTTTCTATACCTAGTTTTGAAAAATTCATCCAAAGGGTTTTTCAAGAAGATATTTAGAACTGAAGTTATGAACAATGCAATCAGACATAGCAATCTGATTATGTGAGTGAAGATGTTGTCTTTATTGGTGTATAATGTCAGGGTTCTTTGTTGTAATCTTTAAGATGTTCTTGGTTCCTTGAGGGTGTACCAGCCTATTGTGAATCCCTTGAGTTGAACTAAGATTCCTTGAAGATAAATACAGAGGGCTTTGCATCAAAAAGATTTTATCCACACTAGTACAGTTGTTAGAAAAAAAAAAAAAAAGAATTGATCTGATAAAATAATAAAACTCACTTGAAGATTATAGACCTCTAGTTTAGTTCTCCATTCTACTTTGCATTCATGCTCTTCATCTCTGATAGCTTGTTCCCCCTTCAAGCATTCATCCCCTTAAGCCTTCTTTCTTTGTATGCCAACTATAGTCTCTTTTGTTTAGCCACTAGATGAAGCAACACCTTAGACTTCTTTTCTTCCTGAGGTTATTGCACATTATAACCTTTTCTTCTAGCTAGCTATCTCTAGAAATAGAGAATTTAGATCTTTTTTTGCTTAACCAAAATAATCCAATTAAGGGTTAGATAGGATTCAATGAATTTACCCACTTTTCCATTTGAGTTCCTCTATAAACTTCCTCTATAATCTTGCTTGAATTCACCTCAAAATGGTTTATTTTGAATTTTGTGGCACTAGCTCATTATAGTCATCTTCCACATGCTTCAAACTATTTAAGAAATTAAATTAGTCAGCTCAAATTCATTAAATCTTTGATTTAACCCTATTTATTGTCATTGGACATCTATATTATTCTGTCACTAAGCCAACACTAGTTCACTTGACAAACAATAAAGTTTACTGACGCTTGGCACCAACTAAACTTTACTTGGCATATACTAACTTTCACTCGACTTGCACTATTTGTATTTTTTGCTTGACACCTATTAATTTTCACTTGGCTTCTACTATTTTTTTCTTAGCTTGTATTGTTGCTTGACAAGGCTTGTTAGACAGTTTTCTTACTTGATCTTCTTCCACTCCTTGCCTGAGTAATATTTTATTTTAGACTTTAAGTAGATAAACAATATACTATAGTATTAATGTGTTATTTGGTCTTAGTGCTCCTTTTATACACTAAATAACTAAACCTTTCTCCAAGCTCTTTTTTTATCTCCTCTTTTCAAATCCTCTTCATAGATCAACCAAATGATAACATTCAGACCAAGAAGAAATTGTCTCACTAGTAGGTAGCAAGTTTGACATCATTGACAAAATAATGATTATCCAATCACAACTTCTACACTTCCAAACAGTTTCATTTAATAATATTCATCTTTGGAATTGATGGCAAATGAATACCAACAACAATACCAAAAATAAAATAATATCTTTGAAATTTTCTCCCTCTATTAGGATAAGTCCTTCCTCTATATAGGGTAATGTAAGCTTTGTCAATCTTCTTTAATGAATCTCTCTTGTATCTTCCTCTTTTGGTTATTTCCCTGTTTATCAACTTATCTCCCTCATCCATTTATCTCTCTACTCTCTATATATCTCCCTCATTGAAAAAAATGGCAAAGACTTGTCACCTTTTCATGTAGATATAATCAATTTAGGTTCTCCCTCTATCACCTTGCATGTGACTATAAATCTTTTGATTAAACTCCTTCATTACTTTAGGCAACTCCTAAGGTAAGATCCACTGCATCAAGTTGTAAGATACAACATTCAACTTAATTTTTGTAGGATGCTACTCATGCTTCTTAAGTAGCTTTGGATAGGGGTTTCACACCTATTTTACCTCTAAGATATTCATGTGCATCCTTAGGTAAAAATTTTGTTAATATATTAGCTATCTATTCTTTTTTATTCAAATATTCCATTCTCACTTCTTTGTGTTGAACCAACTCCCTCAAGTGATGATACTTGATTGCAATATGCTTTGTCTTTGTGTGCATCATAGGGTTCTTTAATATGTTTATAACACTTGTATTATCAAAATAATGTATCACACATTCATTAATTCCCCCGTTTATGAATTTGAGTAGCTATTTGATCCATATCAGATTTGTACAATTTATTGCAATAGCCATATATTTAGCTTCAATAGTAGATTGAGATATAAAATTTTGTTTCTTACTAGTCCAAGTGACCAATCTCTTTCCTAAGAAAAATGCTCCACCAATTGTACTCTTTCTATCATCAATGTTTCTAGCCCAATCAACATGTATATAGAATAACTCAAATTTATCATTTTTCTTGTAGTATATACGACAATATTATATTCCTTTCATATATCTCATAATTCTCTTAACAACCATTAAAAGATTCTCCTTAGGATTTGTGGAAAATCTTGCAACAATCCGATGTCCTAAATGTTGCAACTTACCAATCACAGACCTATAAAATGTTTGATTCACTTCAAAAAAAACATCAATCTTTGAAATTTTGTGTCTTGTCACCATAGGAGGGCTAACTAGTTTTGAATGTCCCAAACCAAAAGTTTTTAATATTTCCTTTACATACTTAGATGAAGTGATGTATATACCATATTTCATCTAATATACTTGCAAGCCAACAAATAACTTGATCTCTCCAGACATAGACATCTCAATTTCTTTCTTCATTTCATTTGCAAATTTCTTACATAATGCATTTTGACCTTCAAATATTATATCATTAGCAAAAAATTCAGCTAGTAAAATACCTTTACCTCCTTTCTTCTAGTGTAGATTTTTGTTATCACAAGTCTTCTCAAAACTAATCTTCACAAGATAATTGTGAAGCCTTTCATAGCATGCTCTTGGGGCTTTCTTTAAACAAGATAAAGCTTTGTGTAGTCTACATATCATTTTCTTTTTGTTTGGATAAAAAAATCCTTTAGGATGTTCTATGTAAACTACATCTTGTAGGATACCATTCATAAATATTGACTTCACATCCATCTGATAAATTTTGAAACCTTTGTATGCAGAGTAAGCAAGCGGAGTTCTTACTCCTTCCAATCTTGTAACTAGGAAAAACATTTCTCCATAGTAAATTCCTTCTTCTTGTGCATACCCATTGAAAATTAATCTTTCCTTATTCTTTGTTACTTCACCATTGTCATCTAACTTTTTTCTATACACCCACTTGGTTCCAATGACATTCTTGTTATCTAGTTTGCATACTAGAGTCCATGTTTTATTGCTCTCAATATAATAAATCTCTTCTTTAATGATTTTACTCAAGTTTTCATTCTTTAATGCATCTTTCACTGACTTAGGCTCATGCATGGTCAAAAAATATGTATCACTTCTCAACATTTTCTTCTCATTGGTCTATCTTTTTTTATCTCCAATAATTTTTTTAGTAGGGTGATGTCCTCTGACATACTTGGATAATCTTGGTTCTTCTCTTCTTTCCTTAATGGGTTTTCCAATTTTAGAATCATTATGTACTTCTTTATTAGGTAGATCAACCTTCCTTTCATGTACACTTATCTCAGAATCAGAATGTACCCCAACTTTTGGCTGCAACTTAGCTCTTGAATGTAGCGCAGTTCTTGAATGCAACTTGACATCCATTTTATGTGACTTGACAGTCACTGATACTTGTTGTTTTTGATTTATAACTTTGTTTACAATACCTTTATCAATAGGCATACCTTCATAAAAGTATACAAAAGATTTGTACTCTTTAGATTCCTTCATAGGTTTGGCTTCATGTATCTCTATATATTCATCAAACTTCATATTTGCAGTTTCCACAACTTTTTTAGTGTTAATATTTAAACACTTATAAGGTTTACTTCTTGTGGAATAGCCTAGTAATATAACTTCTTCAATTTTAGCATCAAATTTACCATTCTTGTTGTCTTTAAGAATGTAGCAATTGCTTCCAAATACCTTAAAATATTTTACATTGGGTGAGTACCCATACCATAGTTCAAAAGGAATTGAATGAGTAGCTTTCTTGAAATGTACTCGGTTTGGGGTATAAACAACTATACTTATAACTTCTCTTAGTATTTCAAAGAAACATTCTTCTCCATCATGATTATTCTAGCACACTTCATTATAGATATGTTCCTCCTTTCAGATATCTCATTTTGTGGAGGGGTCCTAGGTGCAGATGCATGTCTCTTGATTCCTCTATTATTACATAATATCTCAAACACATTTGATGAAAATTCTCCATCTCTACTAGATCTTAGACATTTCAAGATTTTTCTAGTCTCCTTTTTCAACTCTTGCCAAGTACCACTTAAACATTTGAGAAGCATCAAATTTTTGTTTTAGAAACATAACTATCATCATCCTAGAATAATTGTCAACAAATAGGATAATATACTTGCCATCTTTGTGGCTTTGCACATCAATTATTCCACACAAATTAGTATGAACTAATACCATAATTTCTTTAGAGGAGCAAGTCTTACTTTAAAACTAGATTTTGTCATCTTTCCTAACTGACATTTTTAGGTTTCTTTAATTTAGGAAAACCTCTTACTCTTTTTATGTTACTAATACTAACTAAATTATCAATGTTAACATGATATACCCTCTTGTGTCATAGCCAAACATCATCAAATTGTACAACAACACAACTAGCATCATTCATGTCAAGATAAAATAGATTACCTTTAGTCTAATATGCTTTTCCAATTAGTTTCCCATTAGTGTCATAGATCTTTTCTTTCTTGTTCTCAAATTCAACATTACAACCTGAACTATTTAGTTGTGAAATACTCCACAAATTATAGTTAAGTACTTCTACATAATAAGCATTATCATACATGATCTTTTTTGTTAATTTCTGATGCAGGAGCATCCAGAGGTATTAGGGCAATCCTGTGTCACCCAAAAAAATGTACCTAGACATAGTTTCTGTTTCATGTGTTTTCATTTCTAGATACCCATTTGGGTCAAATAAATGTTCCAACTCTCACAGTTCCACTATCATTGTTTTGGGTTAGAATATTTAAGCACCTTGGGATATGTGTAAATGCCAAAAAATAGGACTATGTAATTGAGCCATAATTATGGTGAATCAGAAGGTGTAAATTGGAGGGAGGATTAAAATTGTAATTTAGAACATTCTAGAAAAAGAATCAGGTCAAAAGGCTGCATGGTTTGAAAGTTATCGCAATTTTTCAGTTATTGGAGACCTCCTAAGAATGCTTCAAAGTTAGGTTTGAGGTATTGGATGACCTCATATAGGGCTGAAAAATGGTGAATGAGAAAAAATAGTACATAGGGCTATAGAGCACTCTAAGAGCTTTCCAGAAATATAAACGGTTCATTGTCAGAGCTACGGTTCAAAAGTTATGCCTCCCAGAAGTTTGGCTACCATTTTTGGATTCTTCTAATTTTGTACTGACTTCTAAAGTGACTTCTGGAGCCTTCCATTTTGGTAGTGGATTCCAACTAGCACTTTCTAGAATTTATTCCTAATCCTTAACCCTTTGGGGTCTATTTAAGGACATTTCTCACATTGTAAAAGGTAGTTCAGAGTGGAGTTTGAGAGAAGGTACTGGGAGAAGAAATTATCTCTAGATTTATGCTATTGTAAGCCCATAGGGCATGTTTTGGAGTCTATTTTCTTTGCACTAAGTGTACTATCATATTTTCATAGTTAATAAAGTTTTCCCTTTCTTATTATGTCCATTCTATGCTTGGGTTGTGTCCCCATCAAGTGGTATCAAAGCAGGTTTTCCTGAGTGTGTAGATAGAGTGCCGACTGTGAGGTAGTTTGCATAGGACTATGTGGTTGTGGGTTTGAGTTAAGAAGATGCCTCCATGAAGAGAGGTGAAAGGGATGAAGCTATTAATCTTGAAAAGGTTAGAGCTCTCCAAACGAAGGTTCAAGCATTGTAGGAGGAGCTCTGTAGAGGAACAAATGTTACTATAGGTGATGAAAGTGAAGACAACAATGAAGAATAAGAAATTGGACTAGAAGGGGAAATTCTAAATTAGGCAGAGGAGAGGTTTTTTAAGGCCATTAGTAAGTTTGGGAAAAGACCTACAATTGATGTGGATGTATTTTTAGGAAATTTGAAACTAGATGAGTTGATCGACTAGATCAATGAACTGGAAGAGTACTTTGAGTATGAGGATATCAAGGATCCAGATAGGGTTAAGTTTGCAAAGGCCAAACTGAAAGGCCATGCCAAAATTTTGTGGCAAGAGGTTCAATTAGAAATAAATAAAAGAGGAAAGGAGAAGATCACAAGGTGGGATCACATGGTGGACAAACTAAAGAAGCAAGTCATTCCTGTTGACTACGAGATTGATTTGTTTAAGAAGATGCATGGGTTGAAGCAAGCAGGAAAATCAATCCAAGAATATACAGAGGAGTTTTACTAAATTTTTATTAGAGCAAGGCATGCAGAAGTAAATAAGGAGAAGGTTGCTCATTCTATCAATGGGTTATAACCTTGCATCCAAGAGAAATTAAGTCTGGTAAGAATGACCAGCATTGAAGAGGCACACCAGTTTTCCTTACAAGTTGAAGAGAAGCTAAATAAAAGGTTTGAAGGGAGACAAAGAGGGCATGCTCAAGGAGGAAGGGGTAGTGGTAGGTCATCTGGAGGTCAAAATGAGACCCAAAAGAAAAATGAAGATGTGGGTCCTAGCAAGAACTAGAGGAATGAGGATTTCAACCGCTCCTGTAATCAAAACTTTGGAGAATAGAGAGGAAGAGGTAGATGATGTGGATGAGGTTTAGGAAGAGGAGGTTTCTATGTTACCTATTTCCATTGCAATGAACAAGGTCATCATGCCTTTGAATGCACTCAACGACAAGGAATGACAGATAGGAGAATTGAGGGCCAAGCTAAGGTTGCTCACATGGATGAGGATGCACAGTCATCACATTTAGAGGATGTAGAAAGAGGAGAGTCTTTAGTAAATGAAAGGGTCCTACTAAGTGGTGAGATTGAACTAGGACAAAGGAGGAGTCTATTTAATACTAGGTGCAAGTGTGAGAATAAATGTTATGATGTGATCATTGATGGTGGTAGCACTGACAACTTGGTGTTAGAAGAGATGGTCTTTAAGCTAAAGCTCAAGAGGGAGAAACACCCCCAGCCCTATCGGATCATTTGGGTAAAGGATGATCATAAGGTCTTGGTAAGTGAACAATGTTTAGTGAAGTTCAAAATTGGGAGTTACCATGATGAAGTTCTCTGTGATATTATTCAAATGGATGTTTTCCATCTATTTTTGGGAAGACTATGGTAGTTTGAAAGGCATGCAGTACATGATGATCATGCAAACACATACTCTCTGACAAAGGATGGAGTTTTCCACAAACTAAAGCCCATGGTAAAGGAAGGTGAAAAGGTATGCAACAGTGCTAGGATTTTTCTTGTTGATGGAAGAAAGTTTTTAGATGGCATGAAACATCAGTGTATGTGCTATGCTTTGATTCCTAGAAAAGATAAGGAATGTAGTAGTGAAATACCACTTGAATTTTTAGATTTATTAAGTGAGTTTGGAGATATCATTTTTGATAATGTTCCAAAAGGATTGCCACCAGTAAGGAAAATCATTCATTAGATAGATTTAATCCCTGGAGCTAGTTTTCCTAACAAGGCTGCTCATAGGATGACTCCTAACAAATAGGTTTAGGAGCTATTGAGGAAGGGTTTAATTTGAGAGAGATTGAGTCCATGTGCAGTACCTATAGTACTGGCCCCAAAGAAGGATGGAGAGTGGAGAATGTGTACAGAATCTTGACCTATAAATAGGATAACCATCAAGTATTAGTTTCCTTTGCTAAGAATGGATGATCTTATGGACTACTTGAGTGGAACTCAGTACTTCACAAAGATAGATCTTAAGAGTGGCTATCATTAGATACAGATACAAGAAGGAGATGAGTGGAAAACTACCTTCAAGACCAAGGAGGGTCTTTATGAGTGGCTAGTCATGCCCTTTGGATTGATGAACACCCCAAGCACCTTCATGCAGCTTATGAATGAGGTACTTAAGAAGTTCATGGGAAATTTTTTTGTTGTCTATTTGGATGATATTTTAATTTTTAGCAAGACTTTGGAAGAAAATTTATTGCATATTCGTAGTGTCCTTGAAAGGTTGAGGGAAGAGAAACTATTAATTAATCTAAAGAAGTGTAGCTTTGCCAAAAAGGAGTTAGTCTACCTGGGGCTTGTTGTATCACCTAAAGGTCTCAAAATGGATCCAGAGAAGGTAAAAACCATCTTGGAATGGCCTACTCCAAGGTCTGCTATTGAGGTGAGATTATTTCATGGTCTAGTTAGTTTCTACAGGAAGTTCATTAAGAATTTCAGTGCATATGTGCACCCCATACTGACACAATAAGAGGGGATAGAAAAGAGTTCAAATGGACTATAGCAACTACAAGAAGTTTTGAATTTCTGAAGAAGAGGGTGAAAGAACAACTTGTGTTTGTACTTCCTAATTTTAGCAAGGTGTTCCAGGTGGATTGTGATGCTAGTGGCAGCACTATTGGGGCTATATTAAGCCAAGAAGGTAAGCCTATTGCATATTTTAGTGAAAAATTGAATGATGCAAAAAATAAGTATTCTGTTTATGGTCAAGAGTTCTATGCAATAGTTCAGGCCTTAAAGAAATGGAAGCATTATTTATTGCCAAAGTAATTTTTTTAATATATTGATCACCAGGCATTATAGTATCTTAATAGCCAAGGTAAATTGAACCAGATGTATATGAAGTGGGTGGAGTTCTTGTAGATCTATACATTTGTGTTGAAGCATAGAAGTGGAAAATCTAACAGGGTTGTAGATGCATTAAGTAGGAGGTAGCTATTGCTTACAATAATGCAGGTTGAAGTAGTTGGGTTTGATGAACTCAAGAATCTGTACCCTAAGGATCTTAATTTTTTTGAAGCATGGAAATCTTGTAAAGAACCTGTTGCTATAGACAGAACTAAGTGGTTAGACTATCTAATTCAGGATGGTATGTTGTTCAAGGGTAGTCAATTGTGCATTCCAAGGAGTTCCATGAGGGAAAATTTGATTAAGGAGAAACATAGTGGAGGGATGGAAAGACATTTTGGTCGAGCTAAGACCATTTCCGTTCTTAGAGAACATTATTTTTGGCCTCAAATTTCATAGGATGTGAAGAAGTTTGTACAGAGTTGCAAAGTTTGTCAAGCAGCCAAGGGATTTATTCATAATACTGGACTTTATTAGCCATTGCCTATTCCATCAAAGCCATGGGAGGACATAAGTATGGATTTTGTTCTTGGATTTCCAAGGACACAAAGGGGTAATGACTCAGTATTTGTGGTGGTTGATAGGTTCTCCAAAATGGCACATTTCATTTCATGCCATAAAACTCATGATGCTATCCATATTGCAGACTTGTTTTTCAGAGAGGTGGTAAGACTACATGGCCTCCCAAAGAGTATAGGTTTTGATAGAGACACTAAATTTGTGGGGTATTTCTGGAGAACATTGTGGAAGAAGTTGAGAACGGACTTGAAATTCAGTTCCACACATCATTCGTAGACTGACGGCTAGACAAAACTGGTAAACAGAAGTCTGGAAAATTTGCTGAAATGTTTAGTTGGGGATAAGCCCAAGGGATGGGATTTTATTCTACCACAAAAGGAATTTTCTTACAATAACTCTATAAATAGGAGTACTAGTAAATCACCATTCCAAATTGTATATGGAAGTAGCCAAGGACTGCGCCAGAATTGAGGAAGATGGAGTAAGGGGAGAGGACATGTGCTGAAATAAAAGAGTTTGTTGAACATATCAAGCGCCTACATGAGGAGGTCTAGGCACAAATTATTAAGATGATTCAACAATATAAAGTGAGGGCTGATCAAAGGAGAAGACATAAGGAGCTCCAAGTAGGGGATCTAGTCATGGTACACTTAAGAAAGGAATGATTTCTAGTAGGTACTTACAATAAGCTGAAGATGAAGAAATTTGGCCCCTGCAAAATTCTAAAGAAATATGACTCAGGAAATGCATATGAGGTGGAGTTGCCAAATGAAATTCACATTTCTCCTATCTTCAACATTGCAGACTTAGCAGACTATCATGATGATGGTGCAGATGAAGAGCTGATGTTAGAGCCATGTCCAATTCCTACTTCTAAGAAGGAGGAGATAGAAGAGATTCTAGATAGTTGTGTGGACAAGAGTACCAGAAATAGGTAGTATGAAGAGTATCTAGTTAAGTGGAAAGGATGACCAATAGAGGACTCAACTTGGATATCAGTAGCTGAGGTTTCCCATTTGGGATTTCCTCTACCATCCATAAAGTGATAGGGTCACTTTTCAATCTACCCTGGGTGTTTAATGCAGGAGCATCCAGAGGTATAAGGACAATCTTGTGTCACCCAATAAAATGTACCTAGACATAGTTTCTATTTCATGTGTTTTCATTTCTAGATACTCATTTGGGTCAAATAAAGGTTCCAACTCTCATAGTTCCACTATCAGTGTTCTAGGTTAGAATATTCAAGCACCTTGGGATACGTGTAAATGCTAAAAAAATAGGACTATGTAATTAAGCCATAATTATGTAGAATTAGAAGGTTTAAATTGGAGGGAGGATTAAAGTTGTAATTTAGAACATTCTAGAAAAAGAATTAGGTCAAAAGGTTGCATAGTTTGAAAGTTATCATAGTTTTTCAATTTTTGGAGACCTCCTAAGAATGCTTCAAAGTAAGGTTTGAGGAATTAAATGACCTCATATATGGATGAAAAATGGTGGAAGAGTGCAACTTGTCCATAGAGCTATAGAGCACTCTAAGAGCTTTCTAAAAATATAAATAGTTCGTCAATCAAAAGCTACGGTTCAAAAGTTATGCCTCCCAAAAGTTTGGCTACCATTTTTGGATTCTTCTAATTTTGTACCAACTTCTAAAGTGACTTCTGGAGCCTTCCATTTTGGTTGTAGATGCCAACTAGCACTTTCTAGAATGTATTCCTAATCCTTAACCCTTTGGGGTCTATTTAAGGACATTTCTGGCATTATAAAAGGCAGTTCAGAGTGGAGTTTGAGAGAAGGTATTGGGACAAGAAATTATCTCTAGATTTATGGTATTGTAAGCCCATAGGGCATGTTTTGGAGTCTATTTTCTCTGCACTAAGTGTACTAGCATATTTTCATAGTTAATAAAGTTTTCCCTTTCCTGTTGTGTCCATTATGTGCTTGGGTTGTGTCCCCATCAATTTGATTGATCCTTTACCTTTTATCAAATAGGATTCATCATTACCAAATCTTACACTATTTCTATTTTAATAATCAAGAGTAATGAACTTACTTTTATCTCTAGTCATATGATGTGAATATCCACTGTCAATTATTGATATCTTACTCTTGTTCACATAAGATACTAGTGTAGTTGCCTCATCCTCATTAGAATCATCCTTCATATCAACATACACAACTTCATCATCATGCTCATTAGATTCATATTTAGTTTCTTCCTCAACAATGTAGCAAAACTTCATTCCTTTTTCTTTATAATCTTTGTGGTTCTCATCTCTTTTACTTCTATATTTGTCTCCACTTCTATTATTATTATTCCCTTAACATCTAGTAGCAATATGACCAACCTCATTACAATTTGAATGGTTTTACAAAATCCCCTATGGCACAATTAAAAACTTTTCTGAATTATCTGAGGCATTCGTAGCCCAATATGCCCATCTTATTGAAACAGAGCTATCAATAGTTGACCTTGTCCAAACTAAGCAAAAAGGTGGAGAAAGCCTTGCTGAATACCTAAAAAGATGGCAAACCCTCACCACCCGCATATCCTGCACCTTGCCAGAGCGCCATGTGGTGAAAATGTTTATTGATAATGCCCATCCCAGCTTGGCTCACCACATGACCATGAACTGTTTGCAGAGCTATAAAGATATCAAAGAGAAAGGAATGATCCTTGAACAAGGACTCATTAAAGATGACGTGGTCAAAATTTACAAAGAGGCCAACCAAAATCAATCACATTCTAATGACAAGTCTAGGTATTGGAACAAAAACAAGCATGTTGCAACAGATGGGGTTACTAACACCAGACATGTGAATATTGTTGGTCCTTCTCAAAACTAGTCTAACTCACCATATCAACCAAACAACCAACAAGTTATCAATTACCAACAACAGAATAACCAAAGCTATCAAAACCACAATACAAGACCCAACTTTCAAGGATCTAGCAATCAAGCTAATGCCATCAATGTAGCTGCAGGGCAAAAACCCAGATTCCAACCTGCACCTAGAAACTATACACCACTTGTGAGCCATTGGATGTCATTTTTGAGAAATTAGCTAAGGAAAACCTCATCAAATTTCCTCCTACCTAGCAAATTGATCCAAGCCAATCCAAAGCTGCATGGTACAAGGACAATGAGTATTGCAAGTTCCATAGGGTAAACGGTCACACCACCCTTAGATGCATGAAACTAAAATATTATGTGTAGGACCTCATTAATTGGAAAGAAATCACTGTTGGTGCCCAAACCTCTCCCAATGTAGGCTTACAGATTTATCAAAATGCTTTTCCTCCACACAACAACCAAAATCCTGGAAAAACACCTATCCAAAACAACACAACCACCAAAAATTGCCAGCCAAACCAACAACATGAGAAGAACAATGACCACACTTCATTCGATATAGACTATGGTAGCCTTATAGGTTGTATATCTAAGAAAGAGCCTTCTATCAATGTTATCAATATCCGAGGACTAGACAATGAGTGTGCAGTTACCACTCGAAGAGCACGAGTTAACATCGTAGGCCCACCAGTTTCATCAGCACCATCAACTCCATCAAAAAGTTGGTACAATATCTTGGAACACCTTGGGAACATGCCAGACCAAATCTCCATTTTAGACCTTCTCTGCACTAGTCCTGTGTACAAATACATCCTTGACAGTGCTCTCATAGAATCCCGTGTCCCTTCTAATATCAATGCTACTGATTTTTGTAATCTTGTTGGACACCTTTCATCCTCATGTGCCCTATCTTTCAAACCCACCGACATACTTGCTGTCGAGCCAGATCACACCCTTTTTCTTCGCATAGCCATCATGGTATCTAATTTCACTGTGAAAAGAGTAATGATATATAATGGATCAACCTTGAATATTTACACCCTAAAATTCATAAAATAAGCTCGGTATACTGAGGCAGATATGATCAGTGAAGTTATCACCATCAAATCTTATGACAACTTGGCAAGAACCACAGAAGGAACTATTTTGCTACCAATTAAGGTTGGGCCAGTCTTCCAAGAGACAGTTTTCCATGTTGTTGATCTAAACCTACCATTTAAAATCCTCCTCAATCACCCATGGATTCATGCTATGAAGGCCATTCCATCCACCTACCATCAGTGCATCAAATTTCCGCATCAAGGCACTAAGGTGACCATCCATGCCGATCTAGAACCCTTTGCTTACTGCAATACAATTGAAGCTTCATCTAGAAACCATTGCCCTAGCAAAGACATCTGTACAACCATCACCAGCTCATCCCACACTTGTAATGACACAGAAGCCATCCTCGCCTCTGCCCTATCTATCATAAAGATCAACAATAAAGGCTATGGAGAGTATAGTCTATCAGATGCATTTGCTATCAGAGCAATCCCACTTGATCCACATAGCCATAGACAGCCGACATATCACAAAGCTAAGGAGATTCCATCTCCTTGATACAAATAGTTTGGCCCAACAACCTTTGTATCCTCAAAAACACCTCTTCATGAGGAGCTCACTGCAGATATCAACAATTTGTTACATAAGGATGCACCTCCAAGAAATCAAGCACGCCTTGATCACTTCATTAAAAAGTATCCCCAAGAACATAAGCTCATCACTAAAAAATGGAATTATCAAGGTGGTGGTCTAGGACCAAAAGAAAGGGGCATGCAATGTCCTATCGAAGCACATAAGTGGGAAATGAAGGTAGGTCTTGGCATTGGCTTACCCACAACTGGGGGCACCAACGAGAACAGTCACGCTTTTTTAAACATCCACCGCGACCTTGTCAAAATTGAAGACATTCCTGAGGAAGTTGAAAAGAGAGCCTACGACGATATCCTAGACCAAATCTTCCTAGCAGACTCTATTCTCCAAGAACTATCCATCCATCTCATTGACCTACCACTCGTTCATCCACAACTCATAGATTGGGACCAACCAAGCATCATACAGATTGATGAGTTTGCATCAGAGGAAGTGCTTCTAAGATTCATGGGAGCTGAAACACCTCACAAGAAGACAAAGCCAGATTCTCCCTATATCTATAAACTATATCCCTAGGGGTATTTTGGAGAAAATCCCCAACCTAGTTTTGATACACCCAAAACTAGAACTAAGGTGAATCAGGGATTAGCTAAGGCAGTGAAGAGAACCCCTCACTAAGAAAATTGAGAGCCACATGCAGAAAATGAGGATTTAGTATTGGCTCCTCAAGATAATTGACCAGAGGTGTCATTTATTCTAATAGAGGATACTAGAGAAGTCAACATCGGTTCTTCAGAGATCCTCAGACTTGTTCACATTGCTGTATCCCTATCACAAGACCAATTTGATCTCCTCTTTGAGGTCTTATGAGAGAACATTGGCCGGTTTGCATGGTCATATCACAACATGCCAAGACTTGATCCAAAGCTTGTAGTTCATCATCTTGTAGTCGATCCAAAGATCAAGCCTGTCAGACAAAAGCTTAGAAAAATGCACCCCAAGGTGGCATTACTAGTCAAAGCTGAGTTAGAAAGAATGTTAGCTGCTAAGGTTATCTGACCTATGGATTAGTTAGAGTGGATCTCCAACATGGTCCCTATCAGTAAGCCTTCCGGTGACATCAGAATCTGCACTGATTTCAAAGATCTAAACAAAGCTTGCCTAAAAGATGATTTTACCTTACCCAACATAGATATGATTGTAGATCTTACAGCTGGACATGAAATTCTGTCCCTTATGGATGGATTTTTTGGGTATAATCAAATCAAGATTGCAGAAGAGGGTCAGCATAAGACAACATTCACTAACCCTTGGGGAACCTTTTGCTACACCATGATGCCTTTTGGCCTAACGAATGCTGGGGCTACCTATGAAAGAGCTATGACAACCATTTTCCATGATCTTATCCATAGCATTTTGGATTATTATGTGGATGATATCCTAGTGAAATCTCACACCTTCATGGATCATCTCCCTGAGATAGAGAAATTCTTTGATAGGTTAGCCCAATATCATCTCATGCTAAATCCAAAGAAGTGTGTCTTTGGGGTCACATCTGGCAAGCTTCTAGGCTTCATTGTTTCTAAATGAGGTATAGAGATTGACCCCAAGAAGGTCAAGGCTATCTTTGACATGCCTCCTCCCCAAACACTATGACAGCTTCACTCTGTTCAAGGAAAGCTCCAATATCTTTGGTGCTTCATCTCCCAGATTGTAGATAAATGTACACCATTTTCACATTTACTAAAGAAGGATGAGAACTTCAAGTGGGATCCTTTATGTCAGTGTAGCTTCGATCAGCTCAAGTAGTATCTCACCAATCCCCCTATCTTGGTCCCACCAGTTCCTGGTCGTCCCTTGATCTTATACATATCAGCAACACCTACGACTCTAGGGGCACTTCTAGCAAAACTTGATGACTACGACAGAGAAAGAGCTATCTACTATATCAGTAGAACCCTAGTTGGTTATGAACTCATTTATACTCTTATGGAAAAAGCTTGTTTGGCAGTTGTTTTCTCAACTCAAAAGCTTCGCCACTACATGCTAAGTCATACCATCCAACTAGTCTCCAAAATTGATCCTCTCAAGTATATGCTCTCTAGAACAACACTCACAGGTCGGCTAGAAAAATGGGTTATGCTACTAAGTGAGTTTGACATCCCATATGTGGAAAGAAAGGCAATCAAAGGGCAAGCTATAGCAGATCACCTAGCTGATGCACCTCTAGTAGATGCATATCCTTTGCTGACCAAATTTCCAAATGAGCATATTTTCCTAATTGAAGAACAACCCCCATGGAAGCTTTATTTTCATGGCTCATACACATCTCATGGATCATGGGAAAGAATATTGTTGGTTACACCTTAGGGAGATTATATCCCAAAAGCTTTCAAGCTACAATTCCCTAGCACCAATAATATAGTAGAATATGAAGCTCTTGTAGCAAGATTAAAGATAGCTGCAGAATGGAATATAACTAAGTTACAAATCTTTGGTGATTCTCAGCTCATCATCAAGCAAGTCCTAAATGAATATCAAACCAAAGACGAAAAGCTATTACCCTACAAAGAGCTAGTTGATCTGCTGACCCAGCATTTTACAAAGGTTTAGTTTACACAAGTGCCACAAATGCAGAACAAGGCAACATACACCATGGTCACTATCGGCTTGCTCTTGGAAATTCCCCAAGAAGCTACGTAGTATGAGTTTTAATTCGAGTAGCTCCTCACACCCGCCTATGCGAATGAGGATTTAAATAGTGTTTGTATCTTAGTTGGTCCCCAATCCCCTTGGTACCATGAAATTCATGCTTACCTTAATGATGGTATCATATCCCCTCACCTCACACGTACCCAACACCAGAACCTTATTCAAAAATCATCCTGCTATGTCATCATAGCCAATACCCTATATCGTCAGGGTTATCACGATACCCTCTCTCGACATTTAGATGAAAATGAGGCCGCAATGGCATTAAAAGAAGAACATTCTAGACTTTGCGGTGCCCACATGAGTGGTATTGTCCTAGCATGAAAAATACTTAGAGTAGGCTACTATGGGCCTATCATTTAAGAAGACTACTATTACTTTGTCAGAAAGTGTCTCCCATGTCAGTAGCATGCAAATCTTGTGCACGCTCCAGCACAAGATCTATACCCTATTGCACCACCTTGGTCTTTTGCTTGTTAGGGTCTTGATCTAGTTGGAACTATCACACCTCTCTCATCTAATGGACATAAATGGATAATAACAGCTACAGACTATTTCACTAAGTGGGTAGAAGTAGTCCCCCTAGTCTCAGCTACAGGAGTTCAGGTATCCAAGTTCATCTTGCACCACATTTTTTGGCACTTCAGCATCCCATCCACCATCTTCACTGACCATGGAGGTAACTTTGAAAATCTCAACATAGAAGAATTATGCACTTCTCTTCACATCCATCACTGCTTTTCTAGCCCATATTTCCCACAAGGTAATGGCTAGGCAGAGGCAACTAACAAAACCCTCCTCAAAATCCTAAAGAAAGTTGTCAATGATTCCGATCGTGATTGGCACCTACAAATAAATTTGGCTCTATGGGCCTATCAAACTTCCTTCCATACATCCACAGGCACAACTCCATACTCGCTGGTTTATGGTGCCGAAGTGGTACTACCCATAGAGGTTGAAGTTCCCTCATTGCACATATCTTTGCAAGGGCAAATATTAGATGAAGAATACAGAGTAGCTCGACTCACCCAACTAGATCTCTTAGACGAGAAGAGACAACAAGCCTGTGACCATCTCATAGTCTTTCAAACTCATCTCAAAAGAATTTTTGACAAGAAGGTGCCCCCACAACACTTTTAGCTAGGTGACATGGTCCTCAAAGAAAACATAAAAGTCCAAGAAGATCGAGAAAAAAAATGCAAGTTTGAACCTACATGGCTCGGTCCTTATGTTGTCATTGCCTCCTTTGGCTCCGGAGCCTATTAGTTAGCTACACCAAAAGGAGAACTCTTGAATGATCTTAGTAACATCATTGATCTATAGAAGTTCTATGCTTGAAGATCCTTGGTATACCTAGCTTCCGAAAAATACAAAAAAATAATAGTAAAGAGAAATAAGCGTCCAATGGTGAAAACTTGGCAATTCAAGCGCCTTGGATAGGTACCTTAGTGAAAACCTGGTAATTCAGGTGCCTTGCCTACTAAAGACTAATCCATTATGTATCACTATCCTATCCCTCATCCATCCATTCACCATCCCATAACACAACCTACTTTTTCCCTTGGTGTTCCAACCAAATAGCCAAAATCTAATAGAGCTTGTAAATACCTCCTATACAACTTGTAAATCTTGTACCTCAGCTTGTAAATCTTGAACCTCAGTTTGTATATCTTGTACCAAAGCTTGTATTATACCTTGTAAATCTATTACCATAGCTTGTATATCCGAATCTTGTCCAAAGCTTGTACCATAGTCCAGCTTGTAACTAAGCTTGTATCCTATCATGTGCACACAGAAAACCCCATTTTCACTTAAGCTTTTCACAAACCATCTACCTATCCACCTATCACCTATTATAGACATCCCATCCTTCACAAACATTTCCATCTCAGAAAAATCAAAACATGAACAAACTTGTACATTTGTAACATATCTTGGTCCGTCAGCTTGTACATCCTCTTTAGTTTAGTACCATTGTATCTATCTAGCATTCATGTCAGTTCGTCCTTGATCAACATCTTGCACACATCACACAACTTGGGTAGCTATTCTAATGCATCCTTTAGCTAGATTTCCTATCACCAAAGTGTTATCCTTCTTAGTTCAGCTTGCAAGACATGTCACTCATCCAAATCCACTAGCTTAGGTGCTCTCCGATAGGTCCTTGTAGGATATAGCTTTCCTCATGTCTGATCTTGGTCTGTTAGTACCTTGTCCTACCCATCTCTTTGGCAAATGGTTCTCTTTTGGATTTTTGCTTTCTTTTGATTTGGGATCTTCCCTTTTGGGTCTTGAAAATATCTTTTCTAAGCAATCTCCTTGTTCCCTCCTCAAGGTTGCCACGATCTTCCAATAAGAGCGTAAGGTCCTTATCATGTCTTTTGCTTTTTTTTTTTTTGCTTGTGGGTTACCTAATCTCGTTTCCATGTTGCTTCCTCTAGGATTCATGTGTGATACTGGTGCAATCCTTGTGTGTTTTTTTTGAGTCAGTTTGTCAGTCCTCTGCATAGTTGGTGAAAAGGCCTTGATGTTCTTGGTAACCTTGGCAATTAACCAACAGTCCTATAGCAAATCTAGTGCTCAACTACATGGTGGTAGTTCTCTTTGAAGTATCCCCCCCGCTCAAAAAAGCTTCAATAGATTCCCTTCATCTCCATTATCCCCCATTCATATCCAACACCTATCCTAGCTTATGCATCAGTATCTCTTTGAATCACTCCTCACGCTTAGCTTTAGGGATCCACAATCCTAGTCTTAGGGATCCACCAATAAAATCAACCCACTGAGCTTCATCTTTTGAGATCCACAATCCTAGTCCTAGGGATCTCCGAAACCCATCTTTCGCCAATCTAACTCTTTGAAATCCTGTTGCATCAGCTCTGTAATCCCCATCATCCATCTCCCTATCCTGGATTCCTTTTATAGTGCTTCACTCCTCTATTGCCCCCCCCAATCCTGGAAAGTCTTAAGCTTGCTTTATTCTTGTGCCTCTAATTCTCCTTTATCATTCTCCCATAGTGAGAGTTTGAGCTAATTCAGCCCCTTCACTTTTGCCAACCTTTCTCTCAGCTCATCTCAAATTCTTGTAGTTTTTAAGAAGTCTTCGAGCCTCATTTCTCTCCTCGCCACCTTCTTGAGGAGGCATCATCTGAGTCTAGTCTCTTGTCTTCTTATCCGAGACTGGGCCAACATTGTTGCTAAAAAATCTTCCTCATGTCGTCTTCACCCGAACTTCTTTGAAATAGTGTTGTCTCAACACTATGTCAAAGAGGGGCAAAATGTAGACACCTAAATTTGATTACACCGCTTTGGTAATCCTATTTAGTTATCTCTAAAGGCATCATTAATTAAATTCTTATTTAATTAATCATTTGCCATCCCTAGCTGATTAATTTAATTAATCATCTATAGTCCTAATTGATAAATCAAATAACCTATTATTTATCAATTAAATCCTATTCTTCTATCTAATTCCAAAAATCCCCATTTATTAAATAAATCTATTTGATAAATAAAATCCTCAAATCTAAAAACTCGTAACCTATCCCTAATCCTCCATTTAGCCTAATCGACCCCATCCACCCATACTAACCAAGCTTAGCCACTAAATCCCCCACCCTCATTAATGCCATCCACTTGCACATCTCTAACATTCCTAATCTAATCCTAAACCCAAACCCAATCCACCCCCTAATGTTGTAACATTCCGTAGGCAAGTTTAAAACTTTCCTAAACTAAACCAAAGTCTCCCCTCAAAAATCCCAACACCAAGTCATGAGTGCTCTTACAAACCATAAAAGACTCTTACAAGCTCACTCATGACTCTTACATCCATCTTCCACACTCTTCCCTCTTCCACACTCATTCCTCTTACATCTCTCTTACATACTCAACCCCACTCATCGTGCCTTTAACCAACCTTTTACCCTACTCTCTCACACTCATCCTCATTATGACAAGTGTCACCTTCCCATTGGTGCTAAACAAGCACAATCCATGTGCTCTCCTTTGAGTGCATCTTAGCCCTCCTTAAGCCTTCATCTCTCCTTGCATCTTAGCCCTCCATCCCTCAAGCCCTCAGCCTATAAATTGAATCCCCTCCCAAGCCATTTCAATCACAATCTTTGAGCTAAAGTTACCATGCTATTTTGAGAACCAAAGTCATCAATCTTAACCTTATAATGCCAAATTGAGAGCTCACAAGGCTACCAATTTTCCATTACCCATCTCCACCATTGAAGCAATTGGGCAAGTGATTGAGCATACATTCACATCAAAGGACACATCTACAAAATCAAGGAAGCATGGAGTGTTTTCTCTTTTGAGGTTTGCATTTCTTGTTTGCTTTCTTTGTCTAAGCATATATGTGAATTTAGTTCTAGTTTGTGAATGTTTACTTTAATGTTAATGTTCCTTGCACACTAAAATCTTGTTCTACACTCTTCACTTCAGATGTATTCATAATGAAATGAAAATCAATTTTGTACTCCATTTATTCCATCAACTTGAACTTGCATTAATTGTATACTTTGCAAACATGAAAAAGTTGTTAGATAATACTGAGGGGGGGGGGGGGGGTGAATCAGTATTTTCAACCTTTTAACCCATAACTACATATTAGTAATCACTTTATAATGTGCATAATAACATAAACCAATAGTTTTGAGAAATGAAAACAACCATACACAAAGAGAGATCATAAAACCATATTTTGTTAACTAGGGAAACCTTGGCCAAGGGCAAACTATGGTGGGGATGGAACCCACTAGATGATTCACTATATGCATGGATCTAGTTAAGGATATTGACCCTGTTAAGAGTCTATGAAGCATGTATAGTATCTCAAGTCCCTATTAGGAGAATGAGCCTTGTTAGAAGCATTAAACTTATTAGGAGTTGGTGGATCATATACAAATGTGTGCGAGAAGATCCGACTACCCTAAGATGCAACTATATAATAAGTTCTTCAAGAAATGAGTATACATACAATATTGACTTGTTTTCTATACTTTGAAAACCTTTTGATTGATGATTCTTCACACAATAGCAACTATGCACATATCAATCTACATCAGATCTTCACATCACATATCAAAATGTCACATTCAGTTGTTACTCTCATTTCACAAGATCATATCGACTTCACATCACTAAATCGTTTGCTTTTCCTTTCACAACTCACAACTTACTTCACAAGTAAAATAGTTTACTTATATGGAACATCTTAGTGAATTATTCTTTAGTTAGATCATATAAAATTATTAGAGTCATCTCAACAAGAAAATATAACTTAATAAAATAAATCAAATTGTTAACGATATTCTACTGATATGCTCTATTTTGCACTATGTCAGTACTGCATCACTATTTTCATCATAACTCAAGTTTGGTTGTCTATGTGGACATGTGCATTGGTATACATTATCCTTATGTTGTCATGCATTTGTGTTCAATTGTAGAAGAGAATATTCCTAGGGAATATTCTATTATCATCAAAACTGTCCTGTTGTTGTAACACTATTTGATACTTAGACAATTTTCTTCTATAACTAAATGGGGTTAATCTGCAAAAAAAAGTATTTCCATAAATGACAACCATGTCTTAATCTAATTGATTGGAGATATTGCCAACAATCTCCCCCTTTGGGAAAAGTGGCTAAGTTCCAAACATGTTGTCATGCCAATCAAAACAAATAATCATAACATAAAACATTAAAGACATTTGTCTTCATGTTTATAAAAGATTACATTTATTACCACTTCCTATTACAACTTATTGCTCCTCCTTACATACACATTGCAATTCTTTTACAATGCAATTTTCCACATATTCTTCTCCTTTGACATCAATGACAAAGGTGTCAAAAACTATCAAAATCTAGTTGTTGCGTGTCAAAATTTGGAAAGACAATCACCGAAATTTGTCTTTAACTAATGAAATTATTTCTTCCAGCTATCCTTCAGTGCATCAGATACACTGATAAGTGCATATAAAGTATATGCTTCCAATTCTGCTACGTTCAAGTCTATAGCCACAAAATTTTCATATGAAGATTTTTCATATAAGCACTCTTTCAATTGGTTTTATAGTAATATTATCTGAGGGAATAAATGTGCTCTCAAAAGAGTGAACCTTTTTAGGATTTTCTCCTTCTTCTCTTGTATTTCCCTTATATTATCATGAAGTAACTATACTGTAGGCTCAATAGTGTCTATTTGCTGATTTATTTTCAAAAAGTTGTCAGTGACTGTTTGAAGCTCAGTCACTTTATCCTTGATTTGGTCATCATATTGTTTTAGATTAATGTGTGCTAAGTAACACTTAGCATATGCCTATTTTCCTTCCTCTATACATTGCCTCAATGACTTAATACATATGTTCTTGGTTTGTATGTGATTTCTCATATTAGTGTACATGGTGTTTAGGAGTTTACCATCATGCTCAGCCTGTGCTTGCATGGTAGCCACATTCATAAGTGTTGAGAACTCATCATCAAAGGCCTTGCACAAAATTGTTGCACGATGTTGGATGTCTATTAGGGTGTCAACAAGGCTCACTACCTACTTCGCCTGATAAACTGTCGTCTCTGCCTGTTTATGTTGCATTTTCATTTTAGCATATCAGTTGTTGCACTTTTATTGGTTATGTAGGCTTTAGACCATTTTAAGCATTTTTACGCATAGGAAAAACAACAAAAAAGGTTAAATTTTTTTTTTCCCATAGTTAAGCTTTCATTTTTGAAGATTTTGAGTGACTAACTAAATTGCTTTTTTTCTTGTCTCATTGCAGGTTGGAGCACATATGAAACCACTAACCATGTTTCTTGCAGGTTCTCATGTTGCTAAAAAATGAACTTGAATGTTTAATCATTTGTCTTTGAATGCATGTTGCTAAAATGAACTTGAATGTTTAATCATTTGTTTTTGAATGCATGTTGCTAAAATGAACTTGAATGGTTAAACACATTTTCCATTGAATGAATGTTGCCCAAAACACAATCTTGAATGCCATGGATTAAAATCAATTTTTCTTGGAATGCATGCTTAAAACAAACAAACTCAATTTTGAATGCAAAGGATCAATGAATCAATGCAATATCTCACACTTCAATTTTTGGTGCATTAAAAAGAACAAACAAATCTCTCTTTTGCATGCAATTTAGGCAAAGTTTGATTTTTGGACAATTAAGAAACTTTGTTAAGTTAAATAAAAATTTGCAAAAATCAATTTGAGTAGTTCCTTGGACTCACCTCTTTTCTAATCACCCATCAATTCAGCCATTGGTTGCAATCTCAGTGCTATTTATGAGGATGGGTCTACTTGAAAAAGGTGTTAAGTGTTCCACACTCTAACTAACTCACTTGGTTTTTGAACGTTTTCTTTAACTTTATCAAAAATTTTAAATGACCAAAAATCTAGATTAAATCGATCACACTTCAAGTTTGGGCACTAAAATTGAACAACAATTGACGTGGAGAGCCTCCGGGCACGCACTTGAAATCGAATCTCACACACTTTTGTTTTGGGCTTAAAACAAACTCACTCAATCTTGAATGCCTTAAAGAAAATTAATCGATACTTGACATGGAGGGCCTCCAGGCGCGTGAGTTTACTTTTTTTGACCCTAACTCTTCTTCTTGTTTGCATTCTTCGATCGATTTAATTTTGTTGGCACTTCAAGGTTTAATTGAACATTGTCTCTTAAACATGAGTGCTTGCAAAGTCTAGATTAGCACACATAAGAGTCAGTTGGTAAAAGAACAAGCGTGTTTTTAGCCCAAGGTCATCCAAGTCTTCTCTCCCCTTGTCATCTTTCAAGGCCATCTTGTGTGCATAAGATTAGGATCCAAAACCTTGTTTCTTTTTTTAGGAGGCCTGCTTGGGGATTTCATCACCCCTTGGATGACCTCAACTCCAGCATTCCGGCAGAGTATAAGAATCGGGAGGTGAATCGAAAGACACCTCTCTTGGGATCAAAATTTTTTCACTCGGGCTAAGCCTCAAGGAATTTTATACCCTTGAGAAGTGAAAGAGGAGAAGTGAGTTACCACTCCTCTCAGCTGTGTGACATCTTTTTGGTCTCATCTATGGATTTGGGCCTCACGTACCTTGGGTATATCGAGGACTCCCTAGCTAAACCAACTATCAGCCTTGCAAAAAACCATCTAGGGTGTTAATGTGTTTGGGGTGATTGATCAAAACATTTGTAGAACATACACACTCCTTAGTGCAAGTATCACATTCTGAGAACCACAAACTTCTATCTGGGTGTTCCTATCTATTGCTTGATTTTATTTTACTTGTTGAATGAATGTTTGCCAAACTTGGTCAATCCTATCTTAGGGCACACTTAGCGTAGTCACTACCTATTTTAGAAGTTGAACAAGTTGAAGCAAAACAACTGAGATCTCCCAAAGCCAAGCAGATTCAGAAATTTATGTCAAAACAACCCAAACCCAAACAAAAGTTTCACAAAGTCAAACTCAAGCCATCTCTGGCATACCAAGAAATTTCAGCCAAGAGAAAAGAAATAACACCAAGCCCACAAATTTCCAAAATCCACAAAGTAGAGGACAAAGCTGCCAATGAAGCACTTCAAGAGGCCTGGTTAGAGCACACCATCAAATTTAGCCAACATCCAGGAGTTAATCCTGCTTATGCCTTACCAACTAGGCATGATTTCTATGATTAGACACCATTGTTTCTCCACATCTTCTTGGATAAGCTTCACTTTAGAGTCATCTTTGTAGAAAAGCCAGCCATCTTAGGTTATCCCCGTAAGCATTATTAGCTCATCCATCTCATTTAGAACCAAACCATCTAGCCAACAATCCAAAATCTACACATCTAAGCTTTCAAAATTGTTGTCACCAAATCCACCAATCTAAGCAATCTTCCAAATCCACCAATCTCACCAAGGTTATCCCTTTGACAGAGCTTTTTCTAGGATAATCTAGCTTTGTCACTTGTTATACCTCATCACCTTGAGCTAAAGGTTGGGATCCACAAGTGGTCAATCTTGTGTTCTTCCTAAAGGATCATCAGTCTATCCTTAAGTTGACACAATCACCACCAAGCTTGCACATAGGAAAGAAAACCTTTCGTGCTTTGGCAACATATCTTTGAAGTTAGAATCCCCAACCCAATCCTCCTTAGGTTTGGCATATAGCTTTGCCTCAACCTAGGAAATCATTTGCATAGAGAAGCCTTCCCCTTTTGCATCCATCAACATTATTGCATCTCATCCCTAGGAACATTCTGCATCTTCATGCCACCCGTCACTCGCTTAGCCAAGGAGAAAGAAACAACGGAGCACTATCATTTGGATTGAACAACATCACCCCCCTTGAGCACTCAGCCATATTTTAGCCCAAAGAAAGTTATGCCATCACCTACTGACATTTAAACTTTCATGAACCAACCAAGAAATGTAGTATTGGTAAACGCCATTATAGACAAGAACAAAGAGACAATCATGGCTAATTTTTGAAGGGACAATGTAGGAACCTTTGACTTTGGAAGACCCCCTCCATTATCAGATCCATCTCACCTATTGTTTGGGTAGCTGCCACCACCCATAGGCTCTTATGATCCAAATTATCCTTAATATATGCCTAAAGAAGAGCCTCCAACCAATCCATATGATCCAACAGACCCAAACATACCATCATCCATGCAAGTTGAAATCTCCATGCCGAAAGCCAACCCAACCACCACCACTCCATCCTTGGTTCATGCCTCTCCACTCCAAACCCCCTTTACCAAAACACCTCACAATTCACCCCCTTCACTATTGCTATTGCTGCTCCCCAACCCAGCCTTCCAAATCCACCCATCTCCCAAATTAGTGCTAGCATCTTTGGCCAACCTTAGCAATATACAACAGGGATGCCACCCATGGGGCCAAGTAATCAACCTTTCATCACCCCCAACTTGTTCACCACAACCCAAAGCACAATCCCATCATTTCAATTAGGTCTTGGGAGCTCAATACCATCAGCCACAAATTCACAAGCTACTACCTTCACTCCACAAAGCTATCAAATCCCACAAGCTACTACCAATTTTTTTTCCAAGCTCCCGAGTGACCCCAACTCCTGCCACCACTCTACCAAGCTTCCAAATCTAGCCACCAAGCTATCAAACCCCATTAGCTCCATTCCCAAGCTTTCAATTCCCACCACCTCCACCACCAACTAATCCATTACCTCCTATTACCAACTACTTTTCAATACCACTTCTAGGAGGTAATTCACCACCCTAGCCAACCACCAATTATTTGTAGATGCCATCCCAAATGGGTGCGCAATCCACATATATTGGTCAAACCCCACAAGCCCCCTGATCCTTTCCCCAAACTTCACAACCATCTTATACCTTACCTCCACAAAGAAATTCATTTATCCCACAGCTAGCTTATGTTCCTCAATCCCAACCTCAAATCCCATATCAATAGCAAGCCTCAGAGCACATGCAGCAATATGCGCCACCTCCCCCTCAGCATCCCGTCATCCACCATGTAGCTGCCTAAACAATGTACAATCCCTATCAGCAAATCCCTCACAACAATCCATATTCAGTGGCCCCATCTAGCACATACCTACCTCAAGGCACTCCTACATTGGGGGTGCCCTAACCATCACCTATCAATTCAAAATGGGAGCAAATGAAGATAGCTCTAAAAGCCATCCAAGAAGGGAATGATCCAAAGACATTCAAGTTTGAGAATGTGTGTCCTTACCCATTTGACAGAGCCATTACCATGACACCATTTCCCAAACACTTTGAGGTACCCAAATTTGACAAATTCAGAGGAAAAGGAGACCCTATCACACATATCAAAGAATTTTACATGCACTGCCAAGACGTGGCATACAATGATGTCTTCCTCTTGTGACTTTTTCCCAAAAGCTTGGCTGGACTAGATCTTTAATGGTTTTATAGAATCCCCTATGGCACAATTAAAAACTTTACTAAATTATCTGAGGCATTCATAGCCCAATATGCCCATCTTGTTGAAACAGAGCTATCGATAGTTGACCTTGTCCACACTAAGCAAAAAGGTGGCGAAAGCCTTGCTAAATACCTGCAAAGATGGAAAACCCTTACCACCCGCATATCCTGCACCTTGCCAGAGCTCCATGTGGTGAAAATGTTTATTGATAATGCCCATCCCAGCTTGGCTCACCACATGACCATGAACTGTTTGCAGACCTATAAAGATATCAAAGAGAAAGGAATGATCCTTGAAAAAGGACTCATTAAAGATGGTGTGGTCAAAATTTACAAAGAGGCCAACCAAAATCAATCACATTCCAATGACAAGTCTAGGTATTGGAACAAAAACAAGCATGTTGCAACAGATAGGGTTACTAACACCAGACATGTGAATATTGTTGGTCCTTCTCAAAACCAATCTAACCCACCATATCAACCAAACAACCAACAAGCTATCAATTACCAACAACAGAATAACCAAAGCTATCAAAACCACAATACAAGACCCAACTTTCAAGGATCTAGCAATCAAGCTAATGCCATCAATGTAGCTGCAGGGCAAAAACCCAGATTCCAACCCACTCCTAGAAACTATACACCCCTTGGTGAGCCATTGGATGTCATTTTTGAGAAATTGGCTAAGGAAAACCTCAAAAAATTTCCTCCTACCCAACAAATTGATCCAAGCCAATCCAAAGCTGCATGGTACAAGGACAATGAGTATTGCAAGTTCCATAGGGTAAACGGTCACACCACCATCAGATGCATGAAACTAAAAGATTATGTTTAGGACTTCGTTGATCAGAAAGAAATCACTATTGGTGCTCAAACCTCTCCCAATGCAGGCTTACAGATTTATCAAAATTCTTTTCCTCCACATGACAACCAAAATCCTAGAAAAACACCTATCCAAAACAACAACACCACCAACAACTGCCAGCCAAACCAACAACATGGGATGAACAATGACCACACTTCATCCTATATAGACTATGGTAGCCTTATAGGTTGTATATATGAGAAAGAGCCTTCTGTCAATGTTATCAATATCCGAGGACCAAACAATGAGTGTGCAGTTACCACTCGAAGAGCATGAGTTAACATCGTAGGCCCACCAATTTCATCAGCACCATAAGCTCCATCAAAAAGTGAGTACAATATCTTGGAACACCTTGGGAACATGCCAGCCCAAATCTCCATTTTAGACCTTCCTCAAACTAGTCCTATGTACAAAGACATCCTTGATAGTGCCCTCATAGAATCCCATGTCCCTTCTAATATCAATGCTACTAATTTTTGTAATCTTGTTGGACACCTTTAATTCCTCATGTGCCCTATCTTTCAAACCCACCGACATACCCGCAGTTGAGCCAGATCACACCCTTCCACTTTGCATAGCCATCATGGTATCCAATTTCACTGTGAAAAGAGTAATGATAGATAATGGATCAACCTTGAATATTTGCACCCTAAAATTCATAAAACAAGCTAGGTATACTAAGGCAGATATGATCAGTGAAGTTATCACCATCAAAGCTTATGACAACTTGGAAAGAACCACATAAGGAACTATTTTGCTACCAATCAAGGTTGGGCCGGTCATCCAAGAGATAGTTTTCCATGTTGTTGATCTAATTAACATCCTCCTCAGTCGCCCATGGATTCACGCTAAGAGGGCCGTTCGATCCACCTACCATCAGTGCATCAAATTTTTGCATCAGGGCACTAAGGTGACCATCCATGCCGATCCAAAACCCTTTGCTTACTGCAATGTAGTTGAAGCTTCATATACAAACCATTTCCCTGGAATAGATATTAGTACAGCCATCGCCAACTCATCCCACACTTGTAATGACACAGAAACCATCCTCGCCTCCACCCTATCTATCGTAAAGATCAACAACAAAGACTGTGGAGAGTATAGTCTATCAGATGCATTTGCTGTCAGAGCAATCCCACTTGATCCACATACCCATGGATGGCCGACATATCACAAAGCTAAGGAGATTCCACCTCCTCGATACAAATAGTTTGGCCCAAAAACCTTTGTATCCTCAAAAACCCCTCTTCATGAGGAGCTCACTCTAGATATCAACAATTGATTACATAAGGATGCACCTCCAAGAAATCAAGCACGCCTTGATCACTTTAGCCAGAAGTATCCCCAAGAACATAAGCTCATCACTTAAAAATGGAACTATCAAGGTGGTGGTCTAGGACTAGAAGAAAGGGGCATGCAATGTCCTATCGAAGCACATAAGTGGGAAATGAAGTCAAGTCTTGGCTTTGGCATACCCACAACTGGGGGCACCAACGAGAACGGTCACACTTTTTCAAACATCCACCGCGACCTTGTCAAAATCAAAGACATTCCTAAGGAAGTTGAAAAGAGTGCCTACGATGATATCCCAGACCAAATCTTCCTAGGAGACTCTATTCTCCAAGAACTATCCATCCATCTCATTGACCTACCACTTGCTCATCCACAACTCATAGATTGGGACCAACCAAGCGTCATACACATTGATGAGTTCGCATTAGAGGAAGCACATCTAAGATTTATGGGAGCTGAAACACCTCACAAGCAGACAAAGCAAGATTCTCCCTATATCTATAAACTAGATCCCAAGGGGTATGTTGGAGAAAATCCCCAACCTAGTTTTGATACAACCAAAACTGGAACTAAGGTGAATCTGGGATTAGCTAAGGCAGCGAAGAGAACCCCTCAGCAAGAAAATTTAGAGCCATGAGAAAAACATGAGGATTTAGTATTGGCTCCTCAAGATAATTGACCAGAGGTGTCATCTATTCTAATAGAGGATACTAGAGAAGTCAACATTGGTTCTTAAGAGATCCTTAGACTTTTTCACATTGCTGCATCCCTATCACAAGACCAAGCTGATCTCCTCTTTGAGGTCTTACGAGAGAACATTGGCCAATTTTCATGGTCATATCACGACATGCCAGGACTTGATCCAAAGCTTGTAGTTCATCATCTTTCAGTCGATCCAAAGATCAAGCTTGTCAGACAAAAGCTTAGAAAAATGCACCCCAAGGTGGAATTACTGGTCAAAGCTGAATTAGAAAGAATGTTAGCTGCTAAGGTTATTTGACCTATCAACTAGTCAAAGTGGATCTCCAACATGGTGCTTGTCACTAAGCCTTCCTGTGACATCAGAATCTACACTGATTTCAGAGATCTAAAAAAAGCTTGCCCAAAAGATGATTTTCCCTTACCCAACATAGATATGATTGTAGATCTTATAGCTGGACATGAAATTCTATCCCTTATGGATGGATTTTTTGGGCATAATCAGATCAAGATTGCAGAAGAGGATCAACATAAGACAACATTCACTACCCCTTGGGGAACCTTTTGCTACACCATGATGCCTTTTGGCCGGAAGAATGTTGGGACTACCTATGAAAGAGCTATGACAACCATTTTCCATGATCTTATCCATAGCATTTTGGAGGATTATGTGGATGATATCCTAGTCAAATCTCACACCTTCATGGATCATCTCGCTGACATAGAGAAAGTCTTTGATAGGTTAGCCCAATATCATCTCATGCTAAATCCCAAGAAGTGTGTCTTTGGGGTCACATCTGGCAAGCTTATAGGCTTCATAGTTTCTAAACGAGGTATAGAGATCGAACCCAAGAAGGTCAAGGCTATCTTAGACATGCCTCCTCCCTAGACACTGTGAAAGCTTCACTCTCTTCAAGGAAATCTCCAATCTGTTCGGCGCTTCATCTCCCAGCTTGCAGATAAGTGTACACCATTTTCACATTTACTAAAGAAGGATGAGAACTTCAAGTGGGATCTTTTATGTCAGCGCAACTTCGCTCAGCTCAAGCAGTATCTCACTAATCCCCCTATCTTGGTCCCACCAGTTCCTGGTCGTCCCTTGATCTTATACATATCAGAAACACCTACTACTCTAGGGGCACTTCTAGCATAGCTTGAGGACTATGGCAGAGAAAGAGCTATCTACTATATTAGTAGAACCCTAGTTGGTTATGAACTCAATTATACTCTTATGGAAAAAGCTTGTTTGGCAGTTGTTTTCTCAACTCAAAAGCTTCGCCACTACATGCTAAGTCATATCATCCAACTAGTCTCCAAAATTGATCCTCTCAAGTATATGCTCTCTAGAACAACACTCACAGGTCAGCTAGGAAAATGGGTTATGCTACTAAGTGAGTTTGACATCCAGTATGTGGACAAAAAGGAAATCAAAGGGCAAGCTATAGGAGATCACCTAGTTGATGCACCTCTAGTAGATGCATATCCTTTGCTCATCGAATTTCTAGATGAGCATATCTACCTAATTGAAGAACAACCCCCATGGAAGCTTTATTTTGATGGCTCATACACATCTTATGGATCAGTGGCAAGAATATTGTTGGTTACACCTCAGGGAGATTACATCGCAAAAGCCTTCAAGCTACAATTCCCTAGCACCAACAATATAGCAGAATATGAAGCTCTTGTAGCAGGATTAAAGATAGCTGCAGAATGGAATATCACTGAGTTACAAATCTTTGGCAATTCTTAGCTCATCATCAAGCAAGTCCTAAATGAATATCAAACCAAAGACGAAAAACTATTACCCTACAAAGAGCTAGTTGATCAGCTAACCCAACATTTTACAAAGGTTCAGTTTACACAAGTGCCATGAATGTAGAACAAGGCAGCAGATGTCATGGCCACTATCGGCCCGCTCTTGGAAATTCCCCAAGAAGCTACGCAGTATGAGTTTTTAGTCAAGTAGCTCCTCGCACCCGCCTATGCGAATGAGGATTCAAACCGTGTTTGTATCTTGGTTGGTCCCCAATCCCTTGGTACCATGAAATTCATGCTTACCTTAACGATGGTATCATATCCCCTCAATTCACACGTACCCAATGCCAGAACCTTATTCAAAAATCATCCCGCTATGTCATCATACTCAATACCCTATATTGTCGGGGTTATCACGATACCCTCTCTCGATGTTTAGATGAAAATGAGGCCGCGATGACATTAAAAGAAGTACATTCCAAACTTTTCGGTGCCCACACGATTGGTATTGTCCTAACACAAAAAATTCTTAGAGCAGGCTACTATTGGCCTACCATTGAAGATGACTCCTATGACTTTATCAGAAAGTGTCTCCCATGTCAACAACATGCAAATCTTGTGCACGCTCCGGCACAAGATCTACAGCCTATTGCACCACCTTGGCCTTTCGCTTGTTGGGGCCTTGATCTAGTTGGAACTATCACACCTCTCTCATCTAATGGATGTAAATGGATAATAACAGCTAAGACTATTTCAATAAGTGGGTAGAAGCAGTCCCCCTAGTCTCAACTATAGGAGTTCAGGTCTCCAAGTTCATCTTGTACCATATTGTTTGCAACTTCGACATCCCATCCACCATCTTCACTGACCATGGAAGTAACTTTGAAAATCTCAACATAGAAGAATTATGCACTTCCCTTCACATCCATCACCACTTTTCTAGCCCATATTTTCCACAAGGTAACGGCCAAGTAGAGACAACTAACAAAACCCTCCTCAAAATCCTAAAGAAAGTTGTCAATGATTTCGGTCGTGATTGGCACCTACAAATAAATTTTTCTCTATGGGCCTATCGAACTTCCTTCCATACATCCACAGGAACAACTCCATACTCCTTGGTTTATGGTGCCGAAGTGGTACTACCCATAGAGGTTGAGCTTCCCTCATTGCGCATATCTTTGCAAGGGCAAATATCAGATGAAGAATACAGAGTAGCTCGGCTCACCTAGCTAGATCTCTTAGACAAGAAGAGAACACAAGCCTATGACCATCTCACAATCTACCAAACTCATCTCAAAAGAAATTTCAATAAGAAGGTGCTCCCATGACACTTTCAGCCAGGTGACATGGTCCTCAAAGAAAACATGAAAGTCCAAGCAGATCGAGAAAAGAATGAAAAGTTTGAACCTACATGGCTCGGTCCTTATGTTGTCACTGCCTCCTTTGGCTTCGGAGCCTATTAGTTATCTACACCAAAAGGAGAACTCTTGAATGATCCTACTAACATCATTCATCTCAAGAATTTTTATGCTTGAAGATCCTTGGTATACCTAGCTTCTGAAAAATACAAAAAAAGAATAGTAAAGAGAAATAAGTATCCAATGGTGAAAACTTGGCAATTCAAGCGCCTTGGATAGGTACCTTGGTGAAAACCTAGTAATTTAGGTGCCTTGTCTACTAAAGACTAATCCATTATGTATCACTATCCTATCCCTCATCCATCCATTCACCATCCCATAACACAACCTTCTTGTTCCCTTGGTGTTCCAACCAAATAGCCAAAATCTAATAGAGCTTGTAAATACCTCCTATACAACTTGTAAATCTTGCACCTCAGCTTGTAAATGTTGAACCTCAGCTTGTAAACCTTGTACCAAAACTTGTATTATACCTTGTAAATCTATTAGCATAGCTTGTATATCCAAATCTTGTCCAAAGCCTGTACCATATTCCAGCTTGTAAATAAGCTTGTATCCTATCACGTGCACACACAAAACCCCATTTTCACTTAAGCTTTTCACAAACCATCTACCTATCCACCTATCACCTATTATGGACATCCCATCCTTCACAAACATTTCCATCTCACAAAAACAAAAACATGAACAAACTTGTACATTTGTAACATATCTTGGTCCGTCAGCTTGTACATCCTCTTTAGTTTAGTACCCTTGTATCTATCCAGTGTTCATGTTAGTTCATCCTTGATCAACATCTTGCACACATCACACATCTTGGTTAGCTATTCCAATGCATCCTTTAGCTAGATTTCCTATCACCAAAGTGTTATCCTTCTTAGTTTAGCTTACCAGACGTGTCACTCATCCAAATCCACCAGCTTAGGTGCTCTACGATAGGTCCTTGTAGGATATAACTTTCCTCATGTCTGGTCTTGGTCTGTTAGTACCTCATCCTACCCATCTCTTTGGCAAATGGTTCTCTTTTGGATTTGCACTTTCCTTAGATTTGGGATCTTCCCTTTTTGGTCTTGAAAATATCTTTTCCAAGCAATCTCCTCGTTCCCTCCTCAAGGTTTCCATGATCTTCCATATCATGGTATGCTGCAAATGGGGCAATCAAAGCGTAAGGTCTTGATCATGTCTTTTGCTTGTTTTTTTTTTTCTGCTTGTGGGTTACCCAGTGTCATTTCCATGCTGCTTCCTCTGGGATTCATGTGTGATACTGGGGCAATCCTTGCGTGCTTGTTTTGAGTTAGTTCGTCAATCCTCTGGACGATAGGTGAAAAGGCCTTGATGTTCTTGGTAACCTTGGAAATTAACCAATAGTCCTATATCAAATCTAGTGCTCAACTACATGGTGGTACTTCTCTTTGAAGTATCCCCCCTACTCAAAAAAGCTTCAATGGATTCCCTTCATCTCCATTATTGTCCATCCATATCCAGCACCTATCCTAGCTTATGCATCAGTATCTCTTTGAATCACTCCTCACACTTAGCTTTAGGGATCCACAATTCTAGTCTTAGGGATCCACCAATCAAATCAACCCACCAAGCCTCATCTTTCGAGATCCACAATCCTAGTCCTAGGGATCTTTGAAACCCATCTTTTGCCAATCTAACTCTTTGAAATCCTGTTGCATCAGCTTTGTCATGCCCATCATCCATCCCCCTATCCTGGATTCCTTTTATAGAGCTTCGCTCCTTCATCGCCCCCCCCCCCCCCCCCCCCCCCCCCCCCCCCCCAATCCTAGAAAGTCTTAAGCTTGCTTTACTCTTGTGCCTCTGATTCTCCTTTATCATTCTCCCATAGTGAGAGTTTGAGCTAATTCAACCCCTTCACTTTTGCCAACCTTTGTCTTGGCTCATCTCAAATTCTTGTAGTTTTCAAGAAGTCGTCGAGCCTCATTTCTCTCCTGGCCGCCTTCTTGAGGGGGCATCATCTGAGTCTAGTCTCTCCTCTTATTATCCAATACTGGGGCAACATTGTTGCTAAAACATCTTCCTCATGTCATCTTCACTCAAACTTTTTTGAAATAGTGTTGTCTCAACACTATGCCAAAGAGGGGAAAAATGTAGACACCTAAATTTCATTACACTACTTTGGTAATCCTATTTAGTTATCTCTAAAGCCATCATTAATTAAATTCTTATTTAATTAATCATTTTCCATCCCTAGCCAATTAATTTAATTAATCATCTATAGTCCTAAGTGATAAATCAAATAACCTATTATTTATCAATTAAATCCTATTCTTCTATCTAATTCCAAAAATCCCCATTTATTAAATAAATCTATTTGATAAATAAAATCCTCAAATCTAAAAACCTATAACCTATCCCTAATCCTCAATTTAGCCTAATCCACCCCATCCACCCATACTAACCAAGCTTAGCCACTAAATCACCCACCATCATTAATGCCATCCACTTGCACATCTCTAACATTCCTAATATAATCCTAAACCCAAACCCAATCCACCCCCTAATGTTTTCACATTCCTTAAGAAAGTTTAAGACTTTACTAAACTAAACCAAAGTCTCCCCTCAAAAATCCCAACACCAAGTCATGAGTGCTCTTACAAACCATAAAAGACTCTTACAAGATCACTCATGACTCTTACATCCATCTTCCACACTCTTCCCTCTTCCACACTCATTCCTCTTACATCTCTCTTACATACTCAACCCCACTCATCATGCCTTTAACCAAACCTTTACCCTACCCTCTCACACTCATCCTCCTTGTGACAAGTGTCACCTTTCCATTGGTGCTAAACAAGCACAATCCATGTGCTCTCCTTTGAGTGCATCTTAGCCCTCCTTAAGCCTTCATCTCTCCTTGCACCTTAGCCCTCCATCCCTCAAGCCCTCAGCCTATAAATTGAATCCCCTCCCAAGCCATTTCAATCACAATATTTGAGCTAAAGTTACCATGCTATTTTGAGAACCAAAGTCATCAATCTTAACCTTATAATGCCAAATTGAGAGCTCACAAGGCTACCAATTTGCCATTACCCATCTCCACCATTGAAGCAATTGGGCAAGAAATTGAGCATACATTCACATCAAAGGACACATCTAAAAAATCAAGGAAGCATGGAGTGTTTTCTCTTTTGAGGTTTGCATTTCTTGTTTGCTTTCTTTGTCTAAGCATATATGTGAATTTAGTTCTGGTTTGTGAATGTTTACTTTAATGTTAATGTTCCTTGCACACTAAAATCTTGTTCTACACTCTTCACTTCAGATGTATTCATAATGAAGTGAAAATAAATTTTGTACTCCATTTATTCCATCAACTTGAACTTGCATTAATTGCATACTTTGCAAACATGAAAAAGTTGTTAGAAATAGATAATACTGAGGGGGGGGAGTGAATCAGTATTTTCAACCTTTTAACCCATAACTAAATATTAGTAATCACTTTATAATGTGCATAATAACATAAACCAATAGTTTTGAGAAATGAAAACAACCATACACAAAGAGAGATCATAAAACCATATTTTGTTAACTAGGGAAACCTTGGCCAAGGGAAAACTGTGGTGGGGATGGAACCCACTAGATGATTCACTATATGCATGGATCTAGTTAAGGATATTGACCCCGTTAGGAGTCTATGAAGCATTTATACTATCTCAAGTCCCTATTAGGAGACTAGGCCTTGTTAGAAGCATTAACCCTATTAGGAGTTGCTTCAAACCTATTAGGAGTTGGTGGATCATATACAAATGTGTGCAAGAAGATCCAACTACCCTAAGATGCAACTATATAATAAGTTCTTCAAGAAATGAGTATACATACAATATTGACTTGTTTTCTATACTTTTAAAACCTTTTGATTGATGACTCTTCACACAATAGCAACTATGCACATATCAATCTACATCAAATCTTCACATCACATATCAAAATGTCACTTTCAGTTGTTACTCTCATTTCACAAGATCATATCGACTTCACATCACTAAATCATTTGCTTTTCCTTTCACAACTCACAACTTACTTCACAAATAAAATAGTTTACTTATATGGAACATCTTAGTGAATTCTTCTTTAGTTAGCTCATATAACATTATTAGAGTCAGCTCAACAAGAAAATATAACTTAATAAAATAAATCAAATTGTTAACGATATTCTGCTGATATGCTCTATTTTGCACTATGTCAGTACTACATCACTATTTTCATCATAACTCGAGTTTGGTTGTCTATGTGGACATGTGCACTGGTATACATCATCCTTATGTTGTCATGCATTTGTGTTCAATTGTAGAAGAGAATATTCCTAGGGAATATTCTATTATCATCAAAACTGTCATGTTGTTGTAACACTGTTTGATACTTAGACAATTTTCTTCTATAACTGAATGGGGCTAATCTGCAAAAAAAAGTATTTCCATAAATGACAACCATGACCTAGTCTAATTGATTGGACATATTACCAACAATCTCCCCCTTTGGGAAAAGTGGCTAAGTTCCAAACATGTTGTCATGCCAATCAAAACAAATAAGCATAACATAAAACATTAAAGACATTTGTATTCATGTTTATGAAAGATTACATTTATTACCACTTCCTATTACAACTTATTGCTCCTCCTTACATACACATTACAATTCTTTTACAATGAAAATTTCCACATATTATCCCCCTTTGACATCAATGGGAAAGGTGTCAAAAACTATCAAAATCTAGTTGCTGCATGTCAAAATTTGGGAAGAAAATCACCGAAATTTGTCTTTAACTAATCAAATTGTTTCTTCCAGCTATCCTTCAGTGCATCAGATACACTGATAAGTGCACATAAAGCATATGCTTCCAATTCTACTACGTTCAAGTCTATAGCCACAAACTTGTCATATGAAGATTTTGCATATCAGCACTCTTTCAATTGGTTTTATAGTAATATTATCTGAGGGAATAAATGTGCTCTCAAAAGAGTGAACCTTTTTAGGATTTTCTCCTTCTCCTCTTGTATTTCCCTTATATTATCATGAAGTAACTGTACTATAGGCTCAATAGTGTCTATTTGCTAATTCAGTTTCAAAAAGTTGTCAGTGACTGTTTGAAGCTCAGTCACTTTATCCTTGATTTGGTCATCATATTGTTTTAGATGAATGTGTGCTAAGTAACACTTAGCATATGCCTATTTTCCTTCCTCTATACATTGCCTCAATGCCTTAATACATATGTTCTTGGTTTGTATGTGATTTCTCATATTGGTGTACATGGTGTTTAGGAGTTTACCATCATGCTCAGCCTGTGCTTGCATGGTAGCTACATTCATAAGTGTTGAGAACTCATCATCAAAGTCCTTGCACAAAATTGTTGCACGATGTTGGATGTTTATTAGGGTGTCAAAAAGGCTCACTACCTACTCCATTTTGTCCCAAACTATGGCCAAAGTCTTCTCAAGTGACTTGACTAACTTCTTCTTTTCAAGAATTTTGCTCAAAGATGATATAAGATTCTTCACCTCATCTTCTTCAATAGATTGAGCTGCATCTGCTATTGGTTTTTTTTGGGTAGGAGGAGTGGAAGTTCCTACTACTATTTTTTTTATCAAAGGTGCACTTGTGGCACCTACTATAGTAGTAGTTTCCATCTTTTGTGTTGTTTTTTCAGTAGTCTTTTGATCCTCTTCATTGTCAGAGCTACTGTAATCTATAATATTGCCAACAATACTGGCACCATAATTCTTAAATGGGTCCTTTGATTTCCCAGTAGTCACTTTGGTGTTATCTAATTTCATAAAGTCACTACCAATAGTAATGTGAGGAGGAGAGCTTGGTGTAGGTGTAGGTTCAATATTGTGAGGAGGGTTGTCAGCTATTGGAATATCCTCCTTTGTCTGCACATTCTCCTTGGCTTCTACTAATTGCACACTCACTTCAGGCATTTGTGCACTTCCTCTAGGCATCTGGCTGGCCTCTACTGACTACATACTATCTCCAATCATCTATGCACTTACTCCAGGCATCTGGCTTGCCTCCATTAACTATGCACTATCCTTAGGCATAGTAGACATGAAAGAAACTATGGCTTCTTGAGTTTCTTTTTATGATTTCCTCATAATTACCTCCCACAATGAGGACGGATCTTCTCTTATGCCTTTGTATTGGTTCTATACCTTTCAAAATTTCTTTTATATCTTCTTCACTATTTACAATACATAAATTTCTTATAATGTTTACTCTTTTCTATTTGTCTTCTTCTATAACTCTATTTTTCCTATTCAGCAGTCTATTGTACAAGTCTTCGGGTATTTTCCCCTTTATGATATCAAACCTTTTATCTTTCAAAATCATATTTCTAACTAGAACATTTACTAGCTATCTCCTATTCATGTTATTATACAATTCATAATATTTATTCAACTGTACAAAATTGTTATCATTAATAATTGGCATGTTAAGGTTTTCTACCTTTGGCTTCCATGCTTTGCATCCTACTGATGTTTTGAGTTCTTGATCAGTTGCTTCAAATGGTTTGTCACCAGTTTCTTCCTTAGACTCAAATGAGCTAATCAGTAGAGTTTTCCTCCTTTTACTTGGGGCACTAATTATCTAATTTGTTCTCCTTGTAGACTTTCTTTGTAGATTTTTCTTCTGTGTTCACTAGTTTCCTTGGTGGTTGCTATTGTGCAACTATTGCATAGGGCACATAAGGAGTCTACACACTTGTTTGGGCAACTATGACCTCTTCTTTAGGTCTTGCCACTGGAGTGGGTGTGGGGGTTAGGAGCTCAGTTTGGCCACTAGCTTTTATCTCCATGGCTATTCCCTTTACCTCATCAAACTCTTTCCTTGACATTCTAGATTCCTTCAAGATGGAATCAGTAACTTTCTATACCTTCTTCTTGGAGTCCTTCATGAGTTGACTAGTTTTTACTTCCCTCATTTTCTCTTTATATGTTCCCCATATGGGATAGTTAGAATCAAATTTAGAGTGAAGGATTATCTACACATACCCTTCAATTAGGTTCTCACTCATTTCATAACCCATTATGAATTTCACTTGAGGAACTACTACCTCCATGCATGTGAAGTCTATTTCAACAATAAAACATATTTCATCCTTGTACTTTTCTACAAGTGCTGGAGGTATTCTATACCTCTTCTTCATTTCCATTTGAAAAGACTTCATGATTCTATCCAATTCACTATCTCTAATAGCTTCAGATCTATATCTATAGGCTTGAGTGATCTATTGCATTGCGCACTCACTCTCACTACAAATTGTAATACTAGGAAACTTCTTGGTAGCATAGAAGAATATATGTGTCAGAAGGGATTCAAATTTGAATACTACACTTCTCTACTTCTTTATTCTTGAGATATTGTCCAACAATTGAGTTCTAACAATATCACACATGTTTACTTCTTCACCTCTTATAGCTAGGTAACCTACATGTAGAAATCCTAGAGGGATTGAATCAATTCTTGATCCATGGTTATACTTATAACCCAAAATTTTGCAAATAAGTCTTACTTCATCATCTTGGATTGAGTTGACCTTCATATTCCTTCTATCAAAATATGTGTTGACATTTACCTCAACAAGCTTGTGCACATTCTTGATATTTACTGGATTGCTACCTTGATTGCTTAATCTTGTGACCTTGTGAATTAGGTCAATATCAGTCACAAAAGATCATCATGAACTCTGCTAAGAATTATTCTTGTCCAGTCATTATTATCAAAGTTTGTATAGAACATATGCTTAACTAGGTTAAGATATTCCATAAACTTATGTTCGGATTTCAATGAAAAATCATTGTTGCACATCTTTTCTAATTCCTAATGAATCTTAGAGTCACCTATACTTTCAATCTTATAATTAATGTAACCTCTTATATCTTTTATATGAAGAACATTTTCTGGAATTTGTGAAAATGCTCTAATGAGGTTAGTGAGCAAAGAAACAAATGGGTACTTCTTAAAATTATACCTAGGTTTTCTACTTACATTATAAACTTCTTTCCTTGCCATTCTTGAAGGATTATGCTCAACAATTCATAAAAATACCTCAATTATGTGCACTAGGGATTTTGGTGACTTCACATGCTTGTAGGGTTCTTTAATTCTTCAAATCTCGCTTCAATCTTATGCATAAACTTCAAACAAACAAATGATATATGCAAGTTAGTTCACATCCTTTAAATCTTACATAATTTGTATTGTGCAATAAATGTGTATCTACCACTAGTTTAGTATACTGTCTCTTTGTGACAAAGAGTTTGATCCTTTCATATCTCCTCATCTTGATCATATCAGGAAATGTGCACTTTATTGTAGACTTATCTCAATGTCTACTACCTTCTATGAATTGCACAACTCTTAATACCCTCTCTAGCATCAATTATCAATAACTAATACTTTGTTCCACTGGAATGCTTAATTCTGGTGAGAAGAGTCATTAGCAATAAGTGACTTCATTAATTTTTCAGGTACATCTTCTAAAACTATATAAGTACTTTCTAGTTCCTTTACTTTCACAAATGATTCCTTTAATTCATCTGTCTACTCTTTTACTTCATTTCTTCTATTGTTCCTTCTATAATTCTGATTCCTATTTAGATCTCTTCTATCCATCCTATAAAACCTTTATGTGTGTCCAAAGTTATTACATAACTAACATACATGTACATCCTTTTTGTGTTCATTCAACTTGTCATCAAGTGTTCTGCAATTCCTTGCAATGTGTCTAGGATTTTTTCATCTGTAGCAAACAATTTGTCTTCTTTCTCCACTTTCATTACTGTAAGATCTTCTCCTATTTCCTACATGGTTAGTGTTCCTATGCATCCTACTATTTGCATTATCACTATCAAATTTGGGTTTCTTACAATCTACTACATAATGACCATATCCATGATAATTATGACAATAAAATATTGAAATAGGTTTGAAAGACTTACCTTAGCAATTGGCTTTAGTGTCTTCAAGTTCATCACACCAGACAAAAGATTCCTTTCTAAACATATCTTGATTAGATTCTTTGTCCTTCTCTAAGTGAGCAACATTAACTTTGTCCTTAGATGTATCATCTGTCTTACTCAGGTCCTTATTGACTTCAGGAGTCTTAGGTTCTTTTGTTTCAATAGGTTTCTTGGTAGATTGACCAAGAAAGAATCCAAGTCCAGTCTTATCATAATTGGGTCTTTGTACACATATTTTCTCTTCAATTTTATCACTGCTAGTATGCAATTTCTCAAGTTGTTTCTTGGTTTGTGCCAACTCACCTTTCACAATAGTGTTGTAGTTTTTCTAATTTTGCATGTTCTAACTTAATAGATTCTAGTTCTGATGTTACCTTGCTTAACTGGGATCTTAGATTTGCATTTTCAACTTTTAATTGAGAGTCAATCTTACCTCCATTTTTCTTAAGATTGAGCTTAAGTTCAACTATCTTCAACTCATTTTTTAGGATCTCATTTTCTTTCTTCATTTCTTTAATATTGTTTAGTATGACCTTTCTATTTTAGGTCATCTTCTTGTCCTTCAATTCACCAATGTAGGCTTTTACATCCTTGTATCTGTCTTTGAGACCATCTCTTTCATCAGTAATAGAATCAATCTATTCAAATGCTTCTTCAAGGTTTTTCTTCACTTGTTCCATATCCATAGGGATCTTGTTCAAGATGTTAAGTCTTTTCTAAATAACTAGGCTCTAATACCAATTGTTAGAAATAGATAATACTAAGAGGGGGTTGGGGGGGGGGGGGGGAGGGGGGATGGGGGGGGTGAATTAATATTTTAAATTTTTTAACTGACAATTGAGTATTATTAATCACTTTATGATGTGCATAATATCATAAACCAATAGTGCTAAGCAATGTAAATAACCATACACAAAGAGAGATCATAACACCATATTTTGTTAACTAGGGAAACCCTGGTGGGGATGGAACCCACTAGATATATATGCATAAATTTATTCACACAATATATATATGGATTGGGTTAAGAATATTGACCCTGTTAGGACTCTATGAAGCATGTATCGTGTCTCAAGTCCTTGATAGGAGACTAGGCCTTGTTAGAAGGCTCAAACCTATTAGGAGTTGGTGGATCATATACAAATGTATGCAAGAAGAGCCCACTACCCTTACATGCAACTATACAATAAGTTCTTCAAGAAATGAATATACATACAATGTTGACTTGTTTGTTGTACTTTGCAAACCTTCTGATTGATGATTCTTCAGACAATAGCAACTGCACACGTATCAATCTATATTATATCTTCACATCACATATCAAAGTGTCACATTCAATTGTTACTCTCATTTCACAAGATCATATCAACTTTGCATCACTGAATCATTCGCTTTTCCTTTCACAACTCACAACTTACTTCAAAAATAAAATACTTTAGTTATATGGAACATCATAGTGATTTCTTCTCTAGTCAACTCATATAACATCATTAGAGTTGGATCAATAAGAAAATATAACTTAAAACAATAAATCAAATCATTAACCATATTCTATTGATATGCTCTGTTCTGCATTGTGTCAGTACTGCATCACTATTTTCATCATAACTTGAGTTTTGTTGTCTATATGGACATGCACACTGGTATACATCAACCTCATGTTTTCATGCATCTCTGGTCAATTGTGCAAGAGAATATTCCAAGGTAATATTTTGTTATCATAAAAATTGTCGTGCTACTATAACACTATCTGATACTTTGACAATTTTCTTCTGTAACTGAATGAGGTTAATTTGCAAAAAAAAAATATTGCCATAAATGACAACCATGACTTACTTAATCTAATTATATTTCCAACAAAAGCTATCAATTATATTTTGTAATCAAATAACTTCTCAAGATCATCTATTTGATCTTTAGATGCCACCCGAGGTTTACTATAGCCTCCTTTTATTATGAAAATGCTCCTCAAGACTTTGCTTCATGAAATTTTCTACAAAACATAGTTTTCATCTTCTGTTATAGAATTAACCTTTTCTATAATACCAATAACTCTTGATTCCTTCATAACTTGTTTAGATAATCTCTAAATTGCAAGCGAGATTAGGTACCATCTAAACATAACTCAATACACTTTTTCCCAACTTCACTATCTCTAATTCAATCTTTGAATGAAGGTGTAAAATTTTGGTGTTGTAAAAAAGCCTAATTCAACTTAATTGAATCAAAATCAATAACTGATTTTGATCTACCTATCTCATCATCATCTATCTTTTCTTTTGAGATATATAATCCTTTTACAAATGTCTCATTGAGTTCTTCTCAAAATTCACTGACTACATTTCTTTGTTCCTCATTGTCTTTGTTAGTTTTAGAGTTCCTTTCATGGTTCCTTTTATCATTTCCAACATTTTTTTCGTCATTCCTTCTCTCTCCAAAGTTTCTTCCATTATTCCTTCTATCTCTGAAGTTTTTGTCCATTTTGAAATACTTTTCTATATGTCCGAAGTTGATGCATAACTAACATACTAATGGTCTGCTTCTAGGATTCTATTGATTATTAGGTGCATGAGAATTCCAAACAATGTGTCCTAAGTTATTACACTTATGACACATGATCTATCTTCAGTCTTCATAAGGTCTTCCTTCTCTTCATGTCCTTTCATTGGATCTTCTTCTCTCTACAACGTTAGTATTTCTAGACATTCTACTATTCCATCTATCATTATCATACTTAGGTTTCCTAAAATCAATTGCTTTATGACCCATACCATGAAAATTATGAAAATAAAAATCTTTAACATGATTAAATGACTTATTTGTACAATCTCTTTTTATGTGACCTATTTCATTACATGAAAAACACTTACCTCTAAATTCAAAGCCATTTTCCTTAAGAGATTCCACTTGTTTTGGTTCATACAAAATTTCTACTTCCTTGTCTTGTCCAACTTCTTTAGGCTTGTTAAAAGATTGACTAGATTCAATCTTATCATCAGATTTAACCCTTTTTAAAGATTTGATCTAATCTCAAGTTTCTTAGTAGACATGCTAATTAGATAACCAAGACCAATCTTATCATAAGTAGGTCTCTATATTGACATTGAATCATCAAGATTTTCTCTTCTAGACTAAAAGCTTCTCAAGTTGCTTCTTGCACTATGTTAATTTACCTTTCACAATATTACTATACTTATGAAGTTCTTCATGATTTTCTTTGCCAGACTTTCTCTAAAATCTGCATTCTCAATCTTCAAATCACATTCAACTTCACTAGGATCATTTCTTAAAGTCAACTTTAGATTCATAATCTTTAATTCATGCTTCAAGATCTTTTACTCTATCTTTAACTTTTAATAATCATCATCACTAGTTTCAGATTTAGTACATTCAGTCTTAGATTAGAGATGTTGAATCTTTCCTTCAATTGTCCAATGTACACTTTGGAGTCTTCATATCTGTTCTTCAGCTTATCTCTTTCTTCCATAAGGAGATCAATTTTTTCTAGAGCCTCTTCAAAGTTTTTCATCAACTATTCTATATCCATAGGGATCTTATTAAAGTTTTTAAGGCTCTTTAGAGTAACTATGCTCTGATACCAATTGTTAGAAATATGAATTACTAGGGGGGGTGAATTAGTAATCTACAAACTTTAGTTGCCAACTAGATATTATTTCTTACTTTAAACCATGCATAACAAAGTAATAAAGTAATGTTGAATAGTAGTATTAACAATAACCATGCACAAAGATAACACATAACATCGTATTTTTTTAACTAAGAAAATCTTGTCCAAGGGAAAACCCCAGTGGGGATGATACTCATTAGATAATATATTGATATATAAGTTTCTAGTTAGAAGATGGACCTTGTTAGGAGTCAATGAGAAAATTCAGTATAAGGAGTCCATGTTAGGAGACTTTGAATCCCTATTAGGAGATTCCAGCCCTATCAGGAGTTGTGCCAACCTTGTTAGGAGTTGTAATACTATAGATGCAAGATGAGCACACTCCCCAAACATGCACTTCCAATTACAAGAAGAGCTCACTACCCAAACAAGTAATCATACTTTTGGAATATAGGTACCATAACTTCTTCCTCAATTGATCTCTGATCACAAAATAGCTTTCACAAAACTTCACATATATTGCTTTCACAATGGTCCGCATACAATTCCTCAACATCACAACTAACACATATGATCACCACTTCTCATTGCAAGATGTCCTTTGCATGAATACAATGCTTTTACACAAATTGCTGCTAGGTCAGCAAATACCATAATACATTTTTCTAGATTAGAGTAAACATATAGGATGTGAGCCCTAATTGGACAAGTAATTATTTTATAAACAAAATAATCCTTTCCTTCAATTCTGCTGTCCTATTTTTCTAAAACACAAATATCTCTTTTGCATACAGTCTATACTAACTTTTGAGGTTATACATGTCATCACCAACATGTATACTATCTCCATCTAACTTCACTAGACATAATATGACCTCAATAACAAGTTATAAACAAAAAAATACACATCTATATATCAAATTCCATACTTAGACAATTTTCTGATTACCAAAAGCTAAGTATCTTTATTTCTAAGGTTTCCTATAAGAATCTTCATCATGTGTTACCACAAATGACAATAATTAAATTTTTCCATTAGCAAATTGTCAACAAAGACATCTTGAAAGATTATTGGGAAGTGATTTGCAAGTGATATGCAAAAGTTGTGAATGCAAATTTTTGTATCATATGCAAAAGTGAATTTTGATACCTTGATTTTATCATCTAAGTTTGAGATGAGGTTAGAGATTAGCTAAAAGTTTTGTATTCAACAAAATTTCATTACTTTTTAAGGAAGTGAGCTCTTCTTGCACACATTGTACCACAACTCCTAATAGGGTTGGAACCTCCTAAAAGGGATTCAAAGTCTCCTAAAAGGGACTCTTATGTACTAAATGAGTTTATAGACTCCTAAAAAGGTCCATCCTCTAACAAGGAAAATTTATATTAGTACATTATCTTGTATGTATCATCCCCATCGGGGTTTTTCCTTGGCAAGGGTTTCCCTAGTTAATAAAATATGGTGTTATGAGTTCTCTCTATGCATTATTACTTTTACTTTTCAACATTTCTTTTTTACTTTCTTATGCATGGTTTAGAGTAATAAATAATATCTAGTTGGAAACAAAAGTTTTTAGAATACTAATTCACCCCCCCTAGTATTCCCTATTTCTAAAAATTGGTATCAGAGCACAGTTACTCAAAATAGGCTTAACAACTTGAGTAAGATCCTTATGGATATGGAACAATTGATGAAGAACCTTGAAGAGGTACTTGAACAAATTAATCTCCTTACTAAAGAAAGAGATAAGCTAAAAGATATATATGAAGAATCCAAAGTATACATTAGAAAATTGAAGGACAAGATTGAACATCTCTATTCTAAGCTTGAATCTACTAAATCTGAAACTGGTAAAAAATGAAGACACAGTACAAGATCTTGAAGCATGAATTGAAGATTACCAATCTAAAGTTGAGTTTGAATAATAATCCTAGCAAAATTGAATCTAATTTGAAGACTAAAAAGTTAGATCTTAGAGTGAATCTAGCAAAGAGGACATATGAATTTAAAACATTAAAAATAAAATCATGAAGAACTTCATAAGTACAAAACTATTGTGAAAGGTGAACTAACTCAAAGCAAGCTAAAACTTGAAAATAATTATTCTAGAAGAGAATATTGATGAATCAATGTTAATACGAAGACCTACCTATGATAAGACTGGTCTTGGTTTCCTATTTAACACATCTGTGAAGAAACTTGAAAGTGGATCATAGTTGAAAGAAAAAGATAAATTTGATGATAGATTGAATCCTTTCCGTCTTCTAATAAATACAAAAAGTTGGACAAGAGAAGGAAATTAAGAAATTGGATGAACCCAAGCAAGTGGAATCTGCTAAGGAAACCATGTATGAATTTAGAGGTAAGTGTTTTTCATGTAATGAAATAGGTCATATGAAAATAGATTGCACAAATAAGTCATTTAATCATGTTACAAATTTTTATTATCATAATTGTCATGGTATTGGTCATAAAGAAATTGATTGTAAGAAGCCTAAATATGATAATGATAAATGAAATAGTAGAATGTTTGAAAATACTAACCCTATAGATAGAAGAAGATCTAATGAGAGGACATCAAGAGAAAGAAGACCTTTTGAAGAAAGAAAGTAGATCATGTGTTATAAGTGTAACAACTTTTGACACATAGCTCAAAATTATCAAGCACTTATTGATCAACATAATCCTAGAAGTAGAACCCCAATATGTCAGTTATGTAACAACTTTGGACATATAACAAAGTATTGTTGAATTGATAGAGGGAACAATGGAAGAAACTTTGGAAATAACAAAACTAATCATGAAAGTAACTTTGAAACTAAGAAAGACAATGAAGATCAAAGAAGTGTAGTCAATGAATTTCAAGAATAACTTGATGAGACATTTTTAAAGGAATTAACTATTGGATTTGAAGAAAAGTTTACTGATGCAGAAAAAGGAAGATTGAAGTTAGGAATTGAGTTTGATTCAACCAAGTTGAATTAAGCTTGTTCATAGAACCAAAATTTGAAAACTTTATTTAGAGATCGAACTGTGAGTAGCAAGGTTGAGAGAAGATGTATCTTGATGAGTTTAGATTGTAGCTAAGCTTGCTTACAATTTGGAGCTTATCATAACAAATTATGAAGGGAATAAGAGTTACTATTAAAACAAAGAAAGTTTACTCTATGAAAAAAGATGAAATCTATGTTTTCAGAACAAATTTCATGGAGAAATTTTTTGTGGAGCATTATCATGGTGAAAGGAAGCTATGATTGACCTCAAGTAGTATTTGAAGCTTGGATAGATGATTTTGAGGAGATATTTGATTTCAGAATATAGTTAACAACTTTTTTGATTTGGCAAACTATGCAATTAATGCAAGTTCTAGTTGGATAAATAGAGTACAAACTTGATTATTTCCATATTGTTATTATCTCAAAAATGATTTGACAAGGTGATTTCAAACTAAACCCTACTTTGGAAAAAGGTATTTTATCATTTTTCACATAGAATTTCTTTGATAAATTTATATTCAATGAAATCATGGATATATCAGTAGTTCATAATGTTGAGGATGATGAGAGACCCTAGTTGAAGGTTACCCTATGAAGCCCTTAGAAGGAAACCTTAATTTGGCTCTATCAACAACTCCAAACAATGCAGTATATTTCGAAGATGTAGGAAGTTATTTAACTAGAAGATTTGAAACTATTGGAAGTGAGTTTATGAACAAGGATATGGAAATTTTTTTCAACCATGATATGAATGTGAAGCCTGGATTTGAACATTTCAAGGATTTAGACTTATTTAGATATCATTTCTACCATGAACTAGACAATGAAGAATGGACTCAGATCATATTGAGCAGAATTCATAATGCAAAGTTATGGATGGGAGATAATGTAGTTGAAATTTCAGGCAACCTTATTCATGAGGTTACTAGTCTTAGAAAACAAGGCAGTGTACCTATTGGTAAGAAATTAGTTAAGAAAAAGGTTGAAAATTATACTAAGGCAGTTTATAATGGTAAGGCAATGGTGATCAATACCATTACACTACATGATGTAAGATTCTTGAGTAGAATAATTGTATATTCTATTTGTGCAAGTTCTAAGAGTGATGAGTTTTCATAATACTTTATCTATGTAGCCTACAAGATTTGTGTTGAGAAAGAAGAAGTGAATTTGAGTGAGATTTTAAGAGTACAACTAATTGAGAATCTAGAGAAGGTTAAGAGAACTAATAATGGTGTATTCAGAATTCAATCACTAATCAATCACATTTTCTTCAATGTACTTAAGAGATTTCTATTTCTATTATTATAGAAATTAGGAGTAGCGAAAGATGTACAGTGGATAAGATAATAGATGTATGCATAAGGCATCCTAGAGATAAAATCTTGTATAGTGGATACCTAATTATGAGAACATTCTAGAATGAGATGAAATAAAGATTCAAAATTGCACCTACAATTGTTGATAGATTTAAGGATTGTATATGTTAAATGGTAGATACCGATCTAACTCATATTGAAGTAGTAGAACCTCAAGAAACATTTCTCAATGCCTTAGGTTATGATTTGAGTGATCATGTAGCTATTGGTTACATTGATCTATTGTTGAACTTTGGAAAGGACCAAGCATCTTACATATTTGGAACATATGAGGAGATAACTCAGTCAACCTACCATGCATCCTTGGAGAAAGCATCTCATAAGAAGAATAGTCCTATAATGAAGAAAGCATTAATTGATGCTGGTATGTTGGAAACTGAATCATAGGAAGTTAGGCAAACTATCTCTTGACTAAAGATAATTGGTGAACAAGGTGTGATGTATGTAACACCTTATTCAATTGGTAAAGAATTAGGTATGTCTATTGTAGAAGCTCCTATAGAGAAAAGCATTCCATATGTTGTATCAACCAAGAAACCTAGTGAACCCAAAAGGAAGTCTTAAAGGTTATTAGAAGTTGAGACCCATAAGATAGAGCATTAAGAAACTAGCTATTGGACTTGAGGAAAGGAAGAAAATGTTGTTGAAAATCAAAGACTCTAGTGAGGAAGATGATGAGGAACAAGAAGTCAATAGGCCTAAAAAGGTTATTGTTTCTAAGAAGTCAACAGTTAAAATAAGGCAATCTTGGAAGCCTAATATTGAAAAGATTAACACAACTACTGCAAATGAAGGCAACTTTATGCAAATGACTAAGTTTTATGATTTGTACAATGATATTGAAAAAGATTGGATTGATATCTCTATTCTGAGATATATGATTCTTAATAACTTTAAACTTGAAGATATCGAAGGTATTGTAAATTAGAAAGTCTATGATAGACTTATAGCTAAGAAGGCACTAGTTCATGAAGAAGACATGGACCTTCAGAAATTAATGATAAGGACTATATGTAAAACTAATGATGAAGGAGAAATAAAGAAACTAATGAAAAAACTAGCACCTTAAGAAATAAGATGAGGCCATTTTTGTTTATGGGAGGTGAAAAGAATGTTATAAGAAGTGAAATAGCTACAACCATCAACCAAATGATGCTTGAATCAAAGGTAACATCTACCACAACAGAGAAAAATTAGAAGTGTTAGTAAGTGGTGACACCACACAAATTGATTAAATTAATGTTACTATTAACATTGATGAGAATCCTTTTGAAAGCTTTAATTAGCTTGAGTCTCCTTCTGAGGACGTTCAAGATTAGTTAAAACTAATTGAAGAAGAGAAGAGGTAGTTAGAGGAAGAAGAGAAGAAGATTGAATAAGCGAAGTAGAAATTGCTTGAGGAAGATAAGAGGTAGAAAGAAGAAAAGAAGAGGAGAGAAGAGGAAAAATAGAAGAAGCTAGAAGAAGAAAAGAAAGAATAGGAAAGGAAAGGAAAAAAGGAGAAATAAGAAGAAGAGACAAAAGAAAGGGAGGCAACAAAAAATAAACTAAAGGAAGATGAGACTAAAGCATCTAGCTCATCCACTCCACTATGTCTTGCTGATCTTATAGGTGATGATGATGATCAATCTAACTTGATCTCATCTTTGAACAAGCTAATTGAGAAGAGCAGAATAGCCAAGAGTCTACAAAGAGAAATAAAAGATGTGATTGACAGATTCAAAAACACTCTAGAAACCAAACATACAGAAGAAAACCTTGAACAAAGGGCCAAAGTAGCAGTAAAATAATTTTATGATTAATTTACTAATTTTTTGAATGTTTTTAAGTCTAAGGTACAAATTTCTCATGATGCTAATCTTTTTAGCACTGTGTGTTAGAACATAAAGAATGACCTGTTGAGTCTTGATACTTATATCAAGGAGCTCTGAAGATGTCAACAAGATGGCAAGGTATTGTACATCACATGCACTTTATCTCACAAGTTAACTAAATTTTTGGATAATAAGATGGAAGGGAAGGTGTTTGAGCTGGAAGCTTTGACAAGTCAGTTTCAACAACCCTCTAGTAGAGTTGATGAATTTGAAGGACAGGTTACCAATGCTCACACTACCATCAGAAAAGTACAACTTGAGAAAGAGATAATTTTGAGAAGAATACTGTATTTGAGAGAGTCTATAGCTCTTAAAATATTAGCCATTGAGAGACAATTGGAGGAATGTGTTAAAGAAAATGACACTTATTCCAATTTCATATACTCTGACCTTAATGTAGTTGAGCTTGCATCATATGCCTTATGCGAAATTCTCACCACTACTAAAGTAGTCAAGGACACATGGAAGAAAAGTATCAATAGTCTAAAGGAAAATTTTGATGACTGTATGAAGATGATATCAGCTTGAGGCGGTGAGATAGATAAATTTTGACAGTTTTTTACAGCAATGAGTAGAACATTTTGATAGTTTTTTGGACATTCTGACCTTTTTCATTGATGTCAAAGGGGGAGAAGTTGTGTGATAAAATTTTAAGTAAGTTATGTATTTTTTAGTCATGTCAAAAAGGGGAGCATTTTTCATGAATGTAGATGAAGATGAAGTATTTGTAATAGATGATAAGTATAGTTATGTTGTAAGTTTTGGAAAAGTTTTTGATACTTAGCTAATTTTCCTAATTTTTTGCCATCAATGCCAAAGGAAGAGATTACTGACAATTGGCTATATGTAGATATGTAAATTTTTTCATTAATGGATATATATGATGTACATGCTTGTAGTAAACCTCAAAAATAAAGATATTTAGGTTTTTGGTACTCAAGAAATTGTCTCTATATGGAAATGGTTTATAACAGTGTATTGTTTTATGTATAACTTGTTTATATGATGTTATTCTTGAGATAGAAGATATATGGGAACAATATACATGTTGATGATGATGTGTATAACCTCAAAAATTAGTATAGATAGTATGAAAAAGAGATATCTAAGATGTACAAAACACCTGAATGAAAGGTAAAGGAACTATTTTGTTTACAAAATAATTACTTGAAAAAATTAGGGCTAACATCCTAGCTGGTTACTCTAAGTTGGAAAAGTATATTTTTGTCTTGGCTAACCTAGCAAAAATTTGTGAAAAGGCATGGTATTTATGCAAAGACATCTTGCTAGATTATTGGGAAGTGATTTGGAAGTGATATGTGAAAGTTGTGAATGCGAAGTTTTGTATCATATGCAAAAGCGAATTTTGATAACTTGATTTTGTGATCCGAGATTGAGCTAAGGTACCAAATCAACTGAAAGAAGGTACAACATCCATACTTCTATATTTGAGGAACTTTAATTACTTGTTTGAGCAATAATATCTTCTTTTAATTGAAAGTACATGTTTGGGCAGTGAGCTCTTCTTGTATACATTGTACCACAACTCCTAACATGGTTGGAATCTCCTAATAGGGATTCAAAGTCTCCTAATAGGGACTCTTATGTAATAAATGAGTTTATAGACTTCTAATAGGGTCCATCCTCTAACAAGGAACACTTATATTAGTACATCATCTTGTGGGTATCATCCCCATTGGAGTTTTCCCTTGGCCAAGGTTTCCCTAGTTAACAAAATAGGGTGTTATGAGGTCTCTCTATGCATGCTTACTTTTATTGTTCAACATTAATTATTTACTTAATAAATAATATCCACTTAGCAACAAAAGTTTTTAGAATAATGATTCACCCCCCTCTCAGTATTCCCTATTTCTAATAGAATTGTGTTCTTTCTTCTTTTTCAGATGATCAATAGTTAGGGTTCCAATAGGATCAACATGCTTAGTAGTGGTGGTCAATTGTGCATAGTCTCCAAGACTTCCTAGATGTAACTTCATCAAAATTTCCATGCAAGAAAGATTTCCTTGTTTAGTTTGGTCACCTCCTTTCTATACATCTTAATCTTTTAGTGTTAGTACCTTCAAGGTAGTTCCTCTCAAGAACCAAAGCTTTTATACCAATTGTTGGAATTCTTTAGAATAACTAAGAGGGGGGGGGGGGGGGGGGGGGCATGAACTAGTTATCCAAGGTACATATGTAAAAATAATTTTTTTTAGTTCTTAACAAATTCATATCCATAAAACCATAATATGCATGCATCCATTAGATCATACAATACCTTAAATTAGTAGGTTACTATCCTAGGTCAAAATAACTTTGCAAAAATGTAAATGTGAAATACCATAAGCACATTCATATAATTTGACAAAAGGATCTTACGTGGAAACCCAATTTGGGAGAAACCACAAGTAACATGCTACCCAATTTTACTCTTTTGAAGTGATGCCCTATGAAAAGCCAATACTGTTAAAGGTTACAATACACACTGTTAAATGTGACCTAGTTAAAGGATTTCAATCACCTTGTTAGAGGAATTTAGATCATTCCATTAAAATGTCACCCAGTTAAAGGAATTACAAATGACTATAAGGTCAACCTTAATCCAAAGGATTTTATCCACACTAGTAGAGTTGTTAGAAAGAAACAATAGGACTTGATCTGATAAAAAATTATAACTCACTTGTAGATTACATATCTTTGGTTTAGTCCACCATTTGGCTTGGCATTTATACTCTTAAGCTTTGATAGCTTGTTCACCCTTTAAGCATTCATCTCCTTAAGCCTTATTTCTTTGTATGCCAACTATAGTCCCTTCTATTCAGCCACTAAATGAAGTAACACCCTAGAACCCTTGTCTTCCTTAGGTTCTCACACATGAAAACTATTGGTTTTGGTGAGATATCTCTATAAATAGAGAATTTAGATCTTTATTGCTTAACCAAAATCATCCAATTTAGGGTTAGGAAGGATTCAATGAATCTACCCACTTTTCCATTTGAGTTCCACTAGAAACTTCCTCTGCATTCTTCCTTAAATTCACCTCAAAATGGTCTATCTTGAATTTTGTGCCACTAGCTCATCATGGTCATCTTTGAAATGCTTCACATAATTTAAGAAATCAAATTAATTAGCTTAGATTTGTCAAATCTTTAATTTAACAATGTTTGATGTCACTTGACATCTATATTGTTTTGTCACTTGAGCAACACTAGTTCACTTGGAAACCACTAAAGTTTTATGATGCTCGACACTAAACTTTACTTGGTATATAATAAATTTCACTCGATTTGCAATATTTGTCTTCATTGCTCGACACTTATTGATCTTCATCCAACTTCTACTATTTTCTTCCTAGCTTACACTAATTGCTCGACAAGGCTTGGTAGACACTTTTCTGACTTGATCTTCTTCTAGTGTTTTCTTGAGTAATCTTTCATTTCAAACTTTAGGTAGATAAATGTAATATCCCATCCCCCAAGATAATTATATATCAAAATCTTATTTAATATATAAAATAATTAATATTAATTAAATACCAACAAATAATAATACTATAAATTGTTATTAAATATATTATATATATAATAAAGAATGAAACATTAACAATTTGTAAATGAGTCAATATTATTATCATCTCATGAAACAATAATAAAATTATATAGCTATAAATATTATATTATATTAAAATATAATATTTTTTTATAAAGATAATGATGGACTTGAATTGATACAACCTTAGAGAGACATCAAATAATATATAATAGAGTTATACAAAGGGGAGAGAGACTTCAACAATTATCATCATAAGAAAATGAAGAGAGGATATTGTTAGTAGACAAAAGAGCGATAATCACATTACACCAGCAATGGGGAAGTAATCCAACAATACATAAGAATCTCAATGAATCTGATAGTCTATTAGAAAATTATGGAAGCATCGGCTTGGAAAAATAATAAACAAAGAAACATCACTACAACATATAGCCATCAAGATATCAAACACCAAGAAGGACGGTTATAGGGAAGATTGACTAAGTTGCCAACGAACAACATCCCTAAGGCACAAACGATCAAGGAGAGAAATGATAAGTATGTAGAGGGAAAGACATGAATACATACCCATCAACATGGAAATGTAATATGATATAGCCATTATACAATAGGGATATCAAAAACATGGACAAAGACATTAGGAGGATAGCATAAATAATAGAAAACAAATTGATAGAGGAAAGAAAATAAGATCATGTCTCATGTCAAGGACACACACACACACACACACACACACACACACACACACACACACACACATCAATAGTGAAGGGAAAATAAAAAAGAAAACTTTTGCAATGGACTCATGAAACACAAACTAATCTAATAGCTTGTAGAGAATTTTCCATTGCAAAAAGTAATGAATAGAAGGATATTATTATCCCAATGCAAAAAAATCTCGTTCTCTATTCACATAGGTGTTGAAGATCATCAGTAACATATAAAATGTTAGAGAGTGAGAGGAATAAGGAAGAAACTAAAAAATGATCCAAATAAAAGTTTTATCTACTGATTCATAAATGATGAAAAGTGGGAGTGAATCAAATACTACATGAGAAATGAATAATATCAAGTGCATAGTTTGACTAAAATGCAATGTAACTATTATCATTAAAAGGTGAATTACCTACCTAGGGAAAAGAGTAGGAGTGACATAGTCAACATATTGTTAATGAATGGTGATAGAGAAGTAGGAAGATGAGGCAAAACTGATAGCAGGGGACTAGACACCTTGCACCTATAGCTTAGCCAAATTGGGGGGTATAAAATATTAATATCACTAAGACAATCTCCGAGCCATCATAATTCTATAAACAAATCATCAACAAAGTATGAAAAAGTTAAGGAAATAGAGTGTAGGTCATTACTTCTAGTGATAGAGAAATACTGAACTTTATTCACTTTATGGTTAGAGCAATAAAAAAATAGTCCTTGAGAGTGAATCCTATCAAATAGAGGCCTATTATAAGATGAAATTTGTAGAGACCATGTTGATCTTGGTAGAGGGCATCCATTAGTAGATGTTGAGATATCTTCAAATAACTTAGATACTAGAGGGAATTCATAATTGTATGTCAGAATTCCAAATTGGATTCTAGAGAGGGATTTATGGAGAATCCCTTAGAGACAATATATATTGTAGTGGTCAAACATATGCATATGTTAGAGATAAGAGACTTGTTAGAGGTAGGATCTCTATAAAGTAGTGTTACCAAAGATCCCAAAAAGGCCTAAGAGTGAAGCTCTTTCTATGACAATTACCTAATTGAGATGTAGTTCTCACCAGAGGGTTAGGTGATTGGAGAAAGGATCTCTCCTAAAGGATTAGGAAGGGTAGCTTGGGTAGTATTTAGATTAGCATTTACTTAAACCTAATGTTGCTAATATGTTTACATATAATTTTTTGATATTGTACTAACAAATGGTTGTAGGTTACAACTTTCAAACCTAATCAGAAAAAGGGTACATTATAGTGGTAATCAAAGCATGATTTTGCCATCATGTAGAGTAAAGGAGTCAATATTTATAATTAACATTTTCCCATCAAGTTTAATTCTATAGTTACACATGGTTTTGTTGTTAAGTTCAAACTTGGAAATGAACAAGAATCATGAGTTGGTTGAGATTTGATGAATTTCTTGAGGACAAGCAATCTTGGGAGGGTAGGATTGTAATATCTTGTCTCCTAAGACAATTATATATGAAGATTTAATTTAAATATATAAAATAATTTATTGATTAATTAAATATCAAAAATCATAATAATATAAATTGATATTAAATATATAAAATAAAAAATAAAATAAAATGAAACATTAACAATTTATAAATGAGTCAATATTATTATCATCTCATGAAACATTAATAAAATTCTATAACTATAAATATTATATTATATTTAAATACAATATTTTTTTAGTAAAGATAATGATGAACCTAAACTGATATGACCATTAGAGAGACATCGAATAATAAATAATAGAGTTATACAAAGGGGAGGGAGACTTCAACATCTATCATCATAAGTGAATGAAGAGATGATAGTTTTAGTAGACAAAAGAGCCATAATTAGGCTACACCAACCGAGGGGAAGTAATCCAACAATACAAAAGAACCTCAATGAATCTAATAGTCTATTAGAAAATTATGTAAGCATTGGTTTGGAAAAATAATAAACAAAGAAACATCACTACAACATATAACAATTGAGATATCTAACGCTGAGAAGGATGGTCATAGGGAAGATTGACTAAGTTTCCAATGAACAACAAAGACATCCCTAAAGCATAGATGATCAAGGAGTGTAGTGATAACTAAGCAAAGGAAAATACATGAATACATACCCATGAACATGGAAACATAATACAACATAGCCATTGCACAACAAGGATATCACAAACCTGGAAAAAGACATCATGAGGATAGCGTGAATAATAGCAAACAAAACAAAAAAGGAAATAAAATAAGATCACTCTCATGTCAAGGAGGGATTATATATATATATATATAGAGATATATATATATATATATATATATATATATATATATATATATATATATATATATATATAGAGAGAGAGAGAGAGAGAGAGAGAGAGAGAGAGAGAGAGAGAGAGAGAGAGTGAGTGAGTAGAGGCAATGTACTCATGAAATGCAGACCACTCTAATAGCAAGTAGAGAATTTTCCATCATAAAAAGTAATGAATAGAAGGATATTATTATCCCAATGCAAAAAAATCTCATTCTCTATTCACATAGATGTCCAATATCTTATTAAATAACATATAAAAATGTTAGAGAGTAAGATGAATAAGTAAGAAACCCAAAAATGATCCAAATAAAAGTTTCATCTACTAATTCACAACCGATCAATATTGGGATTGAATCAAATACTACACAAGGAATGAATAATATCAAGTGCATAGTCTAAATAAAATACAATGTAATTGTTATAATTAAAAGGTGAATTACCTACCTAGGGAAAATAGTAGGAAGTGACATACTCAACATATTGTTAATGAATGGTGATAGAGAAGCAGGAAGATAAAGAGGTAAAATTGATAGTAGAGGACTAGACACCTTGCACCTATAGCTTAGCCAAATTGGGGGGATCACTAAGACAATCTCCAAGCCATCATAATCTATAAACAAATCATCAACAAATAATGAAGAAGTTAAGGAAATAGAGTATAGTTCATTACTTCTACTGGTAGAGAAATACTCAACATTTGTTCACTCTGTAGTTAGAGCAATAAAAAAATAGTGCCAAAGAGTGAATCCTATCAAATAGAGGTGTGTTATAAGATGATATTTATAGAGACCAAGTTGATCTTGGTAGAGGGCATCCATTAGTGGATGTTGAGGTGTCTTTAGAGAACTCAAAGACAAGATGCCATTTGTAATTGAATGCTAGAATTCCAAATTGGATTCCAGAGAGAGATTTGTAGAGAATCCCTTAAATATAATATATATTGTAGTGGTAAAAAATATGCATATGTTGGAAATAAGAGACTTGGTAGAGATGGGATCTCTACCAAGTAGTGTTACAAGAGATCCCAAAGAGGCCTAAGGGAGAAGCTCTTTGTATGACAATAGAATCAAGATGTAGTTCTCACCAGAGGGTTAGGTGATTCGAGAAGGGATCTCTCTTAAAGGATTAGGAAGGGTAGTTTGGGTAGTATTTAGATTAGTATTTACTTAAACCTAATGTTTCTAATATGTTTTACATGCAATTTTTTGATATTGTACTAACATATGGTTGCAAGTTACATCTTTCAAACCTAATAAAAAAATGGGGACATTACAATAAATAATACACTATAATATCAATAATTTATTTGGTATTAGTGCTCCATTTATACACTAAATAACTCAAACTTTCTCTAGGTTCTCTTGTTATCTCCTCTTTTCAAATCCTCTTCATCAATCAACCAAATGATAGCATTCAGGCCAAAAAGAAATTGTCATAGCAGTAGGTAACAACTTTGACATCATTGAAAAAATAATTATTGTTCCATCATAGGTTCTAAACTTCAAAACAATCTCATTTCAATACCTACCTCTTACTGCGGTAGGGAGCACACCTATGGTGCTATGCTAGCACCCCATCTTGGAGGCACTACCCTTAAAATTGTTAGGAATAATAGTCCACCAAGATAAATGAGAGGGGGAGGGGGGAGAAAATCAACTATCCAATTAAAAAATTTATCAACCTTAACTAATCTTAACCATGTAATGAAAGTAAAAAACAACCATAACAAGATGTACACACATAATCTCACCAGATTTGTTAACTAGGGAAACCCTTGATCATAGGGAAAAACCTAGAGGGAATGATGCCTAAAAGATATATTGATATACATGTTCCTTGTTAGAGGATTGACCCTATTAGGAGTCTATAAACACATTCAATACATAAGAGTCCCTGTTAGGAGTTGTACAAGATAGAAGGACCCACTGTCCAAACAAATTCTGGAACAAGACCACTGAACTTCACCATCCAACTAAGCTTTCAACTATTCCTTACACAATAAATGTTTGTACTATACTTTATCCTCTTTCATTTTTCCTATCAACAAAACCAATCACTTTCAAACCTTGTAGACTAGGTTACAAACCTCAAATTCAAATATCAAACCTTGGATCTCAAAATAAAACCTCAACAATGAAGTTTTCTCCAACTTCTCTCTATTGTGCTTATCTTCACATATCAACCTAACTAGTCAATATTCATATATTTTCTCCTCTTTTTTCTCTTCTTACTTACTTCTGTATCAAAGGAAAGTGTCCTTCCTTTATACCAAGTCCATAAAACAATTCCCTTGAGTCAACTTGTACACCTTCTCAATTAATTATTATAGGACTTCATTAAGAACAAATTTTACTTAGTGATAACATCAATCTATCACCTTGTAACTTGAATAAATTTTCATACGTGTAATATTATGATGAGTAAGCTTAGACACATCATGTCCAACATGTATTATACATGTCTGTAGCCTCTCTTCTCAAAATAACAACTCTACTAAGATATATATATATATATATATATATATATCTTAGTAGAGTTGTTATTTTGAGAAGAGAGGCTACAGACATGATATATATATATATATATATATATATAACAAGTTTACCAAAACATGCTTCTATAAACTCTATCTTTTAATAGTCTTCATAAAACTTGCATAACATCTTCTAGACTTAATATTTTTGCACCCAAGGTTAGCTGCATATACTAAACACTTATTAGTATCTGTCATTAACTTCACTAGTGAAAATACTCAACAATTTTTCTGTATCAACTTAATATTTACTATTGTTCTTTTGTTAGATACCACATAAATATACTATGTTGAGATCAATAATAAACACAGTCATGAATGTAACATATCATCATGACAATGATCTACTCATGTTTCTACAATAATTCCCCATAGGAATATCATCAGCATTCATGCTTCCAACAAAAATCCTATAGAAATAATGTGGGGGGAACCACACCGAATAAACCTCTTTGTCTTATTAGTTTCCATATCACAACAATATCTAACTTGGAGAATAATCATACTCCACAACAATAAGATTTTTTCCATGCTTTTATTAATCCCCTTTCTTAGTAAATGATATGAAATTGGTATAACCTAGCTCATTATTGTCATGAGGTCTTCTTTTTGCTCTAAGATGTTCATCGAGTTGACTCACAACGTCTCCAAATATATTCAAACCTTCCATGATTTTATTTTTAGCTCTTAACTCAGCTTTCAGTTGATTGTTCTAAAATCTCAGATTTACAATCTCTTCCACTTTTTCTAGAAATCTCATGATTGGCACTTAACAACTAATTGACCATATCAAATTAATTGAGAGGTGACCTCTATACTTCAATGATCCTTTCATCAAGACTTGTAGCCATTTTTCTTTTATCTTCATCAACCATCACCCTATATTATTTTACCTTTTTTCTTTTGCTTAGTAACTTCACATATCCTCATTGATTGTATTTCATGTTCTCTTTTTAATGCTTTTATTTCTTCATTCACATTTTTTCTCTTCTTAAATACATCTTCTATTGCTGCATTAGTCTCACTAGATCTGAATTTATCACATAAGTCCTTAATGCTTTCTTCCTTGTATTGTATGTCATTTTGCTAGATTTTCATATCCTTCCTTCTCTTTAGGGATTTCTTTACTTCCTCATTTGCAACCATAACTTGTTCAAATGCAAGTTTTAAATCAAGATTTTGATTCTAAATCACCTTTCCCAGCTTGCAGGCTTCCATCTCCAAGATATTTTATTCTCAATTGGTTAGACTTCAATCTTAGAGAACTAAGCTCTAATACCAATTTTTGGAAATATAATAGGGAAAATGAGATACTGAGGGGGGGGTGTGGGGGATAGTGTGAATTAGGATATATAAAAATTTTACCACTTCAAATATGAATCACATTCAAATTTAATTAACCACACATCTTAACCTTAAACTTTATCTTGCAACACTGTATATCAACATGTAATGTCAGACTTAACATCTAATAACATGAATAACATATATAAATAATAGATCAATACATGACACTAGACATGGTAACCTAGAAAACCTCCAAGGTGAAAGTAAAACTATTGTGGGGATGAAAACCACAAAATCCTATGTACTGCAACACTAAAGTGTGTTTGTTAGGGCTACAAATTTTGATCGCTTCTGATGATCTACCCTATGAGGGCTCTTCCCTATTAAGATCTTACAAGACTATTAAGTCTACCTTGATTATAGTATTTTTACATCACAATAAAGTGAGCAGTCTATTAGGAAATTTATAATAGGTATGTTAGGACCACTCTATTAAGAGATCCATCCAATATACTGGTTAGAATGTAATCATTACCAAGATCCTTTACTTTGCACTTGATTACTAATGATAGATGTTCTCTTTCCAAATTGTAATCACCTCACTATGATAAATATGTAATATCTCCTCTCTATGCTACTCAGTCACCTTAGTCTTTCAACCTCTAATTCACCTTCAATTGCATAATCCTCTCTCTAACAACTTCAACAATACAAATTAGGTATAAAACCATTCTTAAATAGCCATGTGATGAATCTTCTAGATCTTGATCATTGATTAGGATTAATTCATTTTTCTATTTGACCTTTTTATTTTTCTAATTGGTTTATCACATAACATACTGATTAATGATCTAGAATTAGATATGTAACTGCCCCCATGATTGAATCCTCAAACTTGGAAACCTCTTTCCAACTCAAAAAAAATGGTCTACATAAGAGTTTGTGTCATTCAAAACAAAAATACAATAACCACACTACTTGGCTCATATAGCTTCTGGCACTCATCTTTGCTAGTTATTTCATGTTGTCCCTCGACATGAACTTGACTCAGCCATAACTAAAATTACCTCATGAATTTCTTAGTGCATGTTTCCTTTTGAATCACTCAGAAACCACTAGAATTCTCCATGACTATGGACTTCTCAGTGGCACTTGTGTGTATTGAAAAATTAGAACTACCTTAATAGATAATGAATGTATTCACTTTTTTCTTGCACAACTCGACTTATATAGTGGCTCGGTCATAGTGATGACTGACTAGCACTGTCTAGTAAATGACTAAGTGTTTTTCACTAATTTACAAGATTTTCTTTAGGATCAAAGATATACATTCACACACACACACACACACACACATACATACATACATACATACATACATACATATATATATATATATATATATATATATATATATACATATATGCATATATATATATACATATATGTATATATATATACATATATGTATATATATACATATATGTATATATATATATGTACATATATGTATATATATACGTATATATATACATATATGTGTATATATACTTATATGTGTATATATATACATATATGTGTATATATATACATATATGTGTATATATATACATATATGTATACATATATATATGTATATATGTATATATATATACATATATGTATATATGTATATATATATATACATACATATATATATATATATACATATATACATATATACATATATATATGTATATATATACATATATATATATATATATCTATACAGATATTAACATACATATAGATGTAGACATAGATATATATACATATACATATACATATACATACACATAAAAATACATTGATATTATATATTGATTTTGGTTCATGACACATTGATGTGACATAAGTGAGCTTAGATGGATTGGACATACATTGGTTGTTGTGATCTAATTTCTTGAAGTCATGCATATCTAATGGAAGGAATGAAAAAGGTCATATGTTCTTTGTTGAATTAATGTGTAGTTCAAATTGGTGATCAAGTGGATTTGGTAGATGATGAATTATGGTTTGATAATAAATTTTAATGGATCGTATATAAAATTCAAGTGTACAACAATTTGGTTAAGGTGGTGTCCTCCCTAAGGACTAAAGTATGTATTTATATGATAAAATATTGCAGCAATAAGTGTTTAGATAGTGGATAGTGTGTGTGATCAAGTTGTTACTTGAATTTGTTAGGATTAAACCATAGACAAAAATAAAAATTACATACAAATAAAACAATAATAGAAAATAATAGATCACACATAAAATAATGCAAGACACCAAGATTTAACATGGTTCACCCAATCCTAGGCTACGTCCACAAAATAGAAAGTCTAATATTATTACGATCCAATGATTACAACCTGATTAGAATATGTAATCCCTTATAGGTCAATACCACCATAAGAACCAATTTTCTCATCACAAAAATGAAACAAACCCTAACCCTAAGCCATTTTATACAAGTATTTTTACCACTTTAGGGTTATAATTAATAATTACATGTTAGCCCAAAATCCTTATAAAATAGGGCCAATTTTTTTTATGAAGTATGTGCAGTACTTTCTTGATTAGTCACCACAAACTAACCAAACTTGTGTAAATAGAAGTAGATTTTGAGCTAAATTACATCTATATGTGAACTTAAGAAATGTTAATTCTAGATCATTTTCCTTTGTTGAATCCTAATAGACTCTCCAAGTCTAAATCCTTTAATTGGGTCACTCCTAAAAGGTTGAGTGAGATCCTAATAAGTCTAAAGATTAATTCCCTTAACTAGGTTCTCATTATCTTGAGTTAGAAATCCTCTTATGAGGTTATTCCTAAAAGGGTAAAGCTCCTAACAGGGATCGAGGAAAATCCTTTAACTAGGTGACACCTAATATAATCTTCTCCTAAGAGTGCATTATTGCAAGATCCTAATAGTATCATTGCATTTGAGATGAATAAATATGGTAATAGTATTCCCAAGGTTGAATAATATTTCAAGGTCTCCTTATTATTGACTCTAATGAGTAACGTTAAAGAAGTACGAGATCTTGATTCTTTATTTGATGAAGAGAAAAGGCAAGATGATATTAAAGCTCTACTTGCAAGGAAACTACCTAGAGGTATCAATAAGTATAAAGTTAAATTATCTCTAAAAAAATTTCATGCAATAAAATTGGTCATAGTGCTTGTAGATGTCCAAAAAATTATCAAAAGGACAAGAAAAGAATATTTAAGAAAAAGGGAAAAAGAAATGCTATGTTATAGTTATTGAATAAGTGACTGATGATAATCACAAGATAATGATCAATACAAAGTGTTGTTTTTTGTTGTCTAGGAGGAGACCATAAAATATTAAGGAGAGAAAGATTCACTATCACATTTAAATCACAATAATGATTGGGTTATTGATAGTGGATTCTCTCATCAAATGACTAGTAATACAAGAAAGTTAATCAATATTAAAGAGTTTGATGGTGATGTACTCAGATTTGGAAATAACACTCCATGCTTGGTGGAAGGTAAAGGTTTTATATCTTTTAATGGTGAGAGTAATATTTATGATGTGTATTTTTTTCAAGGTTTGAAGCACAATTTTCTTAGTATTGTTTAACTTAATGATAAAGGTTGTCATCTAGAGTTCAATAGAGGTATATGAAGGACTCTAGGAATCTCAAGAGATTTGATTATTACTAAGGGATAGAAAAAAGGTAATTTATTCTAATTGAGTATTGTAACTAACAATTATTTCATTGAGAACATTGAAGATAGTTGGATATGGGATAGAAAGTATTGTTATGTGAACTATAATGGCTTGTTGAGATAAACAAGACTAATGTAGCTAGAGTTCTAACTCCATTATTAAAACCAAACAATATTATGTGCAAGGAATCTTAATTGGGTTAGTTGATAAGCACTATTTTAGTATCAAGTCTTATTCATCTAGGATTTCTTGGATTTTCTCTATATTCTCTTGCATAGTCTTGTTAGGACTGGGACATATCATTATGATGAGTATTTCATGCTATTTTTTAGTGAATACTATAGAATGATGTAGGTAAATTTGTTGAGAGATAATTTAGAAGAATTCCATAAGTTCAAAGTTTTTAAATATTTAACAAAAAATTAAATTGACAAGAACATAAAATGTTTAAGATTTGAAAAAGGTAGAGAATATACTTCTTTAGAATTTGTTGACTATTGTGATAGGAATGAAATCCAGAAGCATATGTATGCTCTAAGGAGTCCATAAAAAGATGGGATTTCTAAAAAAAGGAAAATGGACATTATAGATAATGCTACAACCATTTTGATTCAAGGTGATATTGAAAGGATATTGTGATATTTCTATTAGGATTTAACTATGTAGTTTTTTGATTCAATCTCATTGACTCATGTTTCATGAGTAGTGATTCAAACGAATCAATCTCTCATGACAAAAAATGGAACACTTAGCACTCATTGGATCTAGGTGATGCTCATAGAGGTGAAGCACAAAGACTTCCAAGGAGGTCACCCATCCTAGTACTACTTCATCTCAAGCACACTTAACTATAGATTTTCCTTCATAATTGATTGAAAGGATATTCTACAGAGAAGCAGTTAGTACTATAGTGTACAAAGTAAACTTGGTACAAGTGAAGAAAGGGACAAGTAAGACTCCTTATGAATTATGACATGATCATATTCCTAATATAATGCATTTCTAAATTTTTGAAAGTAGATGTTATTCAAAATGGATTACTTCACTTCAAAATTTGATCCTAAGAGTGATGAAAGAATTTTCTTAGGATATTCTACCAAAAGAAAAAAATACATATATTTTAACAAGAGAACTAACAAAATGCTTGAGAGTGCCAATGCAAAGCTAGATGAATTTCAAAATATATCTTATGCACATGATGATTCCAAGAACTATGAATCTAAAATTAGATAGAATAATTTCTATGTACAACTAATGGAGCAAGTAAATATTGTAAAAACTAATTAATAAGAGGAAATTATAAAATTGGTAGAAGATGAACAACCTCCAAGGCTTGAACTAGTAATATAAGGGTATGCAAAGTTGAATCATTTTGCAAACAAAATATTTAAAGATAATAATGAGTGAGTATGAATTGGAAGTAAGGTTAGAGAAAGAACTTTTTTGATTTTAGAATTTGAACCAAGGACCACCAATGAAGAATCAAAAAGTGACTTTATTAGGTCAAGGCTATAGAAGAGGAACTTGATCAAGTTAAGAAGAATGGTACATGGAAATTAATTCCAAGACTTATTGAGAAAAATGTGATAGGTATAAAGTGGGCATTTAGAAAAAATTTAATGATATGGTGTAGTAATAGGAAATAAGGAATTCGTAGTTTGCAAATAATATACACAAGAGGAAGGATTGTATTATGTAGAAACCTTTTTGTTGGTGGATAGTCTATTGGAAATCCAATAGGGAAAGTAAATTTTGGTGGGGGGTAGGGGGTGAATCAATTATTCAAAACCTTAACCATAAATTTAGTCATCGCACATCCATCACACCTTTTGCATGTAAACTAAAATAACTAGCTAAACATATTCATCCATAGTATGAAAGAAAATAAAATTCAACACATGTATGACACAAGATATTTGTTTACCAAGAAATCCTCCAATGATAAGGTAAATCTAGGGTGGGGATGACACCCAAAAATCTCCACTACTACAATAATAAAGTGTATCCAAAGAAGGTTACAATGTTTGATCATGAAACATGATCTACCCTACGAAAGGTCTTCCCTATTAAAAGCTTACAAGATTGTTAGATCTTACCCTATTATAGGATTTTAACACCCTTTTAGAACTATTCTTGGTAAAAGGACTTTAACTTACAATGAAGTAAGCACCTTGTTAAAGGATTTACAATATTCTATTAAGACTACTCTATTAAAAGATATAACTGATTCACTTGTTAGAATGTCTCAGTAATGATATTGTGATTAGCAGTTTGCTGCTAGATAATAGATCACCTCTTTCATGATTGTACTTAATTCTCCTTTGATCAAATGTATCTCTTTTATCCTTTAACCTCTTTTCTCTATTCTCTTCTAACTAATTCTACAATGTATCTCAATTCACAATACCTTAGTCACCATGAATGCTCTGTTTGTGCATGCAAACTTCTCTCTTCACTCCTTCCACATTCCTAAAAATTTTAGGGTTTGTCCTCCTTAATAAGACCTAGGTGACTTAGGGTTAGGTATGAATCAATGATTGTAATTCATCCATCTAGCCACTTAATCCTTCCATTTAATTGATTGGTTGCATGTACTTCATAGGGATTCTCAATAAAGATTAATTCTTATAATCTAGCATCACAAAAAAATCCTCAAGTTAGATCCAAAATGGTTTACATGGTAGTTTGTGCCATTACAAATAATTATGTCAAAATTGTATAACTTAGTGCTTGAAGTCCTTGATGTTCGGCATCATCTACAACTTCAACATTGTAACTCAAATTTGAATGACTCAGCATCCATTGGTTACTTAACATCTCAATCACTCAACATCATCTATCTTCTTGACACTTAAATGACTTGGCACAAACTATTTACTTGACATATACTAAGTATCTCATTTGACATGCACTATCTAACATGTTATGCTCAACATGCATTACTTGATCGGCATGAACTGAGTTCTAACTTGTAAATGACTTAAGTGTATAGACACACATATGTCAAAACCAATTTGAGATTAACATAGTTTTGAAGGTATAATGAGGCTACTAGCCTATGCAGCCTATTAGAAGTATAAAGTCCTCTAGATGGATGTCAAATATTCTTTCTTGGATGGTATACTAGAGGAAGAAGTCTACACTAAATAACCTGATGGACTTGAATTACCAAAAGACAATGATATAGCTTTCGAATTTCAAATAGATTTGTATGAGTTTGTAATATGGTATTCATACTTAATCAAGTTTTTTTCAAGAGAACCAATAATGATCGTAATGTTTATTTGAAGATGGAAGGTGGTAGGTTTTTGATTGCTAAAGTGTTTGGTGATGAAATTATCCTTTGTGGTGATGATAATTCAAGCATAAAATTCACAAAAAAAGAGTTTTAAATGTCAATGATAGTTGAGATAAAAGTTTGCATTGGCTTGCAAGTGATGAAACTCTAAGATGGTATTTCAATTTGTCAACATAAAGATATGAAAGAAGTTTTGAATATTTTAGGATAGAAGATTCCAATCCACTTGGAACCCCCATGGTTATAGGATGGAAATTTCTTAAGGAGGATGATTCAAGTTCAATAAATGAGACACTTTATAGGTCTATAATTGGAAAGATTCTTTACATTATTCATAGAAGACTAGGAAGCACTTATTTAGTTTGGATTGTTTCAAGATTTTAGTCAATTCCAAAGGAAACATGCATGATGATAGTGAGAATAATATTCAAGTATCTAAAATTAACAATTCATTATGGACTTTGGTATCCTCATAAATATAAATTTACTCTAAGTGTGTTTACTTGTGTGGATTGGGAACGTAATATTGATGACAAAAATAGAACATGTTATTGTGTACTTTTCCAGGTGGAAGAATTTTGCCTTGGATCAGTACAAAGTAGAATTGTATTTCACAATCCAAAACAAAGTAGAATATGTAGAAACTTCCAATAATTTCTCACAAACTATTCTTGGGAAATGTTATGATGGAAGATTAGTGAGTAATCAAATGAAGACTATGTTTGGTTGTCATTGATGACAAATATATTGGTGATAAACATCTATAAAGGTGGTGTATGCTCTTGAATGATTTACTTGTGTGGAACAAGCTTAAACAATGTAAATGGTTAATGAAAGTACATGTCTATCAAAGTACAAGCATATTCATGAAATATTAACTTGATCTATTCAATTTTAATCTAACATGATATGCTAAATCAAATTGAAAGCTCAAAACCATCTCATGTCTCCTTAACTACAATGGCTAAATTGCTCTCAGATCAAGCATCTCAATGACATCTTAGGAAGGGATATTGTAAATACTAGATGAACTAATGCAAACCTATCTAACACAATGAATGAAACTATGAAATTGTATGTAAATGACTAAATCTCAAGATCCTAAAAATGACTATAGCAACAATATATGAAACTTGAATTATCTCGACAAATGCCTATAAAAATGATGCATAAAACTTGGATGATTTTGCTCTTGAAATGCCTTGTATTTATAGATATTTCAAGGGGTTGAGGTGAGGTTTAAATGAATGAGAAATAATAAATATCCATGTTTGAATATCAACCACCTTCTTTGAATATAAATCTCCATTTTTTACTATAAGTCTTCATGTTTGAATAGAATACTCCATTTTGAATATAAAATGATTTTAGAGACATTTTATAGATTTATGATAATAAAGCTCATTTTATTTTCTTTAAAATTGATTTTCATGTCCAATATTTCAAATGGATTCAAATAGTTGATTAATTTAAATTTTTTATTTAATTCAATTATTTATTTATTTAAATTGATTTTTTTAAATTTTTGATGCCAAATTTTGGGTGTCTAAAAATTCTCGTCTTTGAAGTGATATGTGTAGCATTTTGGTTCAAAGAATTCTCTTGAATTGTTTGATGGTAAGAAAAAAAAACAAACTTTGATGCCCGGTTTGATTGGCCAATTAACTGGAGTAAATTAGACTGAATGGTTGAAGTACTCGAATGAGAAACTTAGATAGATGATGGTTGTTGCTGATATGTTGCCCCCTTAGAAATGAAATTGGAAAAATCCAATTATATTTTTGAAAAATGAAGATGAAGAGATGATGGATCATGACAAGAATGGCTATGTTGAAGAGTTAGATTACACAAAAATCTGAAATAACATAACAATATAATTGCCAAGTGAGAGGGAAGATCAATCAAAATATGTCAAATAGATGAAACTATCCCATCTCAGATGTAGAGTTAGGAAAACTAACATGTCTACCCTCAAGATATAGAGTTGGACAAATAACCAGTCCAGGATAGAACCATTAGCTAGATAGCTAGATGTGGTTGACTTAGATTGATGTAGGATAATCACTTGCTATGAAAAAATGATGCAATTTGTTTGAATTTTGTGTAAAAAATATTATGGAGAAAAACTTAGGTGCTCTAGTGCAGATATGGCATGTAACATATATTAAATCTAATGTGGCTAATTTGGATGAATCTGGTTTAGATAATGGTGTCATCAATGAAATGAGAGAGAAGGCAATGCTCGATCATTCATCCTCTGCAATGGTTCAGGATTGGTGTAGTAGAAAATAGGAGAGAGTTCTAATGAGTTAGGTGGCACCAATCATATAAGGTATATGAAAAAATGATGAAGGTGTGGGTACCTCTAACAAGAAAGAATCTACATATCAAACAAAGATTTTTTTGGGTGCCCCTTCTCATTAGATCCAACGATGATAGTAGATATATGGTGTTGATTGAGCATGGATGCACCATAGGGTGTGTTGATGAATTGAGTATATGGGGCGTTAATTGGATAGATTGATAAACTGATGATGTTACTATTGATCAAGATTGTTGAGGTGGTTTCAGGTTTCCTTGGGGTCATGAATAGAGTGCAAACCACAAACAATATACCAACCCATTGAAAATAACTTTTGGATGAGGAAAAATGAGAATTAAAAGAATGAAATGAAAACCTAATGCAACATGAAATGCTATGCAAACCTTGGATGCAACTAATTGTCACATTTTAAGGAGATGACAATTTAATTATCATTCTTGAGCACCTAAAATAAAAAGTGACAAAGTACAACCACCACTAGCTCAGCTATGGTGATATGAATACTATATCACACCAAGAAGTACAACCAAACACAATCAATGTACATGAAAGATATGAAAAAATTTATGGCCATAGTAAATGAAAATAGGCATGCAAATAGTTACATGTTAGATAAAGAACCTCACCTAAGATATCATGCAAAACTTGTTGAGGTACACACGTCCTTCTAGACAAGAGGAGGCACTTACAAGTGGACACCTATAATACATAAAAGTAGAGGATCATTGGAGATAAACAATGAAAACCAAAGGCAAAAAAAAGATCATGATTTCATCCTAGTACCTCTATTCAAAGCATCATCAAGGTACTAGAAGCTCATAATAGCAAAAAAATCATTATTTGTAGACCAATGGTGCTAACAGTTTTGTGCAATAGTGTAAATTTCATTCAATTCTCCTTTGATAAAACTATTGTAGTTGTTGGAAACAAGTCATGGGATGTGTCAGTGGAAAATATATAGTGGAATGCATGGGGATTGTGTTGGCAGATATGCATTGGTAGGGATTACATTATTGGAATGTCAGAGTTGAGCAATAAGAGTACTTGGTATTGATGTGATAGGATGTATAGAGTAGGTGCATGGTAAGGCTAGTGAAGTGTGAGGAAGGACTAGTGATGATCATAAATAGGTGAATAATATGTAGGTGAAATGAAACATGGTAAAGACTAAAATGAAAATTTTGAGTTTATTGAGAATTCTAAGGAAGTGTATAAGTGAAACAATGTCAAGCTTGCTCGATCAATCATAGCAAGAAGATGATGTTAGCTAGGGGGGATGGCTCAAAGATGATAATGAAAGCCTAGTGGATGGAAAGTTGCTGAGGAGACAAAGGGGAAGAGACAAGAATAGTTGACAAGAAGTGGGTGAACCATCCTCTCATTGAACTATGCATTAGTGTGAGTGGGAAGCAGTAGGGGAAAACCAAGGTAATTTGACCCATGAGTCTATAGAAGAAAAAGAGGTGGATCCTACCTTATGAAAATTGTGAGCAAAACATGTGATGCAAAGAATAGAAGAGAGAAAATAATGAAGGAGATGAAATATCCAAGGGTGAGGGTATTGACAAAAGGAGTGGATGTAGAAGATTATCCACCTATGGAAGAGAATCTACTAGAAGTGGAACTTAGCTCTATGGTGAGGCCAATAGTTGAACTATGGAGGAAGTGAAACAACATCCTGGGGGACACGAAAAAATCCCTGAAGAACAAATAGATAAAATAGTGTTGTTTGCATTTTGAACTTTTGAGTAGTACAACCTTATGCTATAGTACAAGTGGTGCATCATGTAGTAGAGGTGATGGAAGAAGAGTTGAAGAAAGTGTTGGTGGTTGAAAAAGAATGGGATGACTAGGCAGAGAAAGATGTTGAGTTCTTTCAAGGCTTGATTGAAAGGGCTTGAGAGGATGGTGCATGAATGGAAGCTAAGTGCCTCGAAACAATGTTGTTAGCTAGGTGAACATGAGTAGAGACTATCAAGGTAGTTGTGGCTACTAAGAGAGCTATTGTGGAGATAATCCATAATGAACTAGTTTTTTTGTGGTCTCAAGTTGAAGAATTTAGGGAGACAATGGTAAAGACCAATGAGATAGTGTATAGGTCTCAAGAGTAGTTAAATGTGAGTAATGCATAGATTAATTGGTACCAAGATTAGTTAAATGTGGTGAAACATGAGAGGGAGTTGATGTAAATGCTAGAAAATAGGTATGAAAGGGAATGAGATATTGCACAAAGGACAAAAACACTTCCTAGGATAGAAGGACTGCAAGCGAAGATGAAAGATGTTGTAGAGTAGTCTGTCAAGGCTACATGAGAGGTGACATATTATATGGGGTTATATCATCAAGTTGTCCCTTTGGAGAAAATGAGAGGAGTCATCTACTCAGAGAAAAAATTCATGGAGAAGATGAACATTCTGTTGAGGTATAGCAACATCCTAATTTAGATGGATACAGTCTAGGAAGGTTCAAGGATGACTCAGAGGGCATCATCATTAGGGACTAGGCAAGTGGTAATGCCCTTGGATGGAAACCCAAATGCTCTATCTCCACGAGGAGGTCATTTATGAGCAATGCATTTGTATTTTGGCTTAGCATGTTTGTAACCAACACTCTTTATTAAATAAATAAAATTGTAGTTGGTTTTGTACTCAAAACATTTGTTTTGTATGGTGTATGATGTATTGAAAATGCAGGTTTGTTGTAATAAAGTATTTCAAGAAAAATAACATGAGACTGCCCTGATGTTTTTGAAATTGTTGGGAATTTTTGATTTTTTTTTTGTATATATTCAGATGTTTATGGAATTTTTGCAAATATTTGGAAGGTGGTCAATATCCATAAAAGAATAAATGATGGAATATTTAGAGGAAGATTGACCTTCACTTATGTGGGGTAATTGAATAGCAATGTGAGATCACGATGAAAGATGAGTACAAACTTGTGTACCATTTGGAGAGCCTCGATGTGCAAGGTGAAAAAAAGCAGGAAGTGTTAAACAACAAACTACAAGGCATAATTTTGTATATGTTGATAGCCTTTATAGACAAGCTAAGAGCCAAAGATCAAATGTTTCTCTAGGTTTGTGTCAAGATAGATACTTATGGGGCCTATAGAAAGGTGTTTTAGCCCATAAGAGGCTCTAATGGTTGAAAAAGGTGCTAAATAGGCTTTGAAAAAGGCATTTGGGCTTGAAAAGGGTGAAATTGGGCCTTGAAAAAGTTGTTTAGGGTTTGAAAAGGCAAAATCAGGCCTTGAAAAAGGTGTTTGGGGCATGAAAAGTCAAAATCAGGCCTTGAAAAGGTATTTGGGGCCTAAAAAGGCAAAATCAAGCTTGGAAAAAGGTGTTTGGACCTAAAAAGGCAAAATTGAGCCTTAAAAAAAGGTGTTTGGGCTTGAAAATGCAAAAGAGAGCCTTGAAAAAGGTGCTTGAGAGGCCTAAAAAGGTGAAATCGGGCCATGAAAAAGGTGTTTTTGCATAGAAAGTTGCATGGGATCACGATGATCTCTCAAACTTATGCTTACTTATTTTGTACCCCCTTTTAGGTGATGATGAAAGAGTCTAATGGATATCTGGGCCTTTTGGGATAGCATTGATATATTTGTTGAAGTGATCCAGATCAATCATGGCCACTAAAACATAAATAAGACTAATAATTTTTCAAGAATTATTTTTCTTGATACGAGAGAAAAGGGGACTCTACTAGTTCCTATTGTGCTATTCGCATTGTGCTAGATTTTCCAAAGCCTAGGAAGATGTTTCAAGACATAACTATGGTGCTTCTTAATCAAGTGAGGCACTTGTTTATTATTTTTGTCAAAGGTAATAAGGCTATAAAATATGCCATAAAATATTTAAATAATTTTCTATGAACTAGGCCTCACCATTGATTCCATAAAAAACCAGTCGAGGTATTTAAACCTATCTCGAAGGAGCAACAATTATAGACAGACACCAACTCGACATGAGATCTAAGGTTCATCGGTTTGAAAAATAAAAAATAATTACTGAAAAATTAAATAGCCTATTTGAGATGACTTTGGTGATAATTGACTTGAGTTTTGGGCTATTTTTTATATTTTTGGGATTGTTTGATTGTTTTTGACAATTTGTAACAATTTTTGAATGTTTTTGAGATTTTATAATAGCTTTTGAATTTTTTTGAATTTTTAAAATATTTTTCAACTATTTTAAATAATTTTTGACAATTTTTTGTAAACATTTTTGATAAATTTTAATAATTTTTTATTGTTTTTGACAAATTTTGAATGTTTTTGACAATTTAAAACATTTTTTCAACTACTTTTCACAATTTTTGAATGTTTTTGATAATTTTAAACATTTTTTTGACTATTTTGATAATTTTTGACAATTTTTGAATGGTTTTGATAATTTTTAACATTTTTCAATTATTTTTTACAATTTTCAACATTTTTGTTTATAACAATTTTTAGATCTGGTAATTGGTGAGAGAGGATGTGAGTGAGACTTGTTGGAATGTGGAGATAGCTTGGGTCTATTGGAACACATAAAGAGTCAAGGAGACCAAAAGTGAGCTGTGAAGGCTAAAAAGGAACTTAGAGGGTTATAATGGGGACCATGGAGACAAAAAAGAATTTTTGAGACTTCAAATGGGGTGTTTGAAGGCTAAGATGGATGTTGGGGACTATTGATCATAGCAATTTTTTTGAGATGTGCATTGATTTTCATGTAATTCATTTCTAGGATATCTTAGAACATAATCAGACTCCATGTTTCCTTTGAGTTGTCTATCTACCTCTTTGCTATTGTTTTGTTGGCTGTATCTATTGTGAACTATTTCTAATGCCAAGAAACCAATAAACTATAACCCACAAGTGTTTCTCAATTGGGTATGTGTGAAATTAACTCAATTGTGCTAGGTAGTGTGTCAATATAGAGTGAAAAGGCCACAAACAAGAAAAAAATTTCAAAGAGGGAGTTGTTTGAGCCATGGCCTATTGTATTTTCACATTGAAGGACTTGTGTTGTTTAGGGAAGTCCAAAGGTGTTAGCTCTCTCTCATTTTAAAGTGAAGGCGATATTTCTCAATCCTTTTTGTTTTTGTTTTGTTTTGTTTTGTTTTTTTAATTTTTTTTTTTTTGTGAGATCCATTTTCTACTATACAAGTGGTGGGACTGTTGTAGGTTCTAAATGTAACAACATTTTAGATGAATGCTATTGAGGGGTTCTTGTAGTTTCTCACCATCATAATTGGCCAACTTATAAGTTCTAGTCCCAAATGACTCAACAATAATATAGGGACCTCTCCAATTAGGTTCCCACTTTCCTTTCTTTTCTCTCTTAGCTTATTTTTTGGATTCTCTATGAGGACTAGATCACCAACTTGAAAGACATATGCTTTGAACCTCTTGTTGTAGTGTCTAGAAAACCTATTTTGATACACTTTAATATGTTCATCTGCCATGTTTTGGTGTTTTTCTAGAAGTTCCAACTACTCCAAGTGAGCCACTCTATAGTCTTCATCAATCATTACATCATGTAATGTGAATCTAAGGGAGGGAATTTTACCCTCTAGTGGAAAAACTACTTCACTTCCATAGAGCAAGGAAAATCGTGTTGTTCTTGTAGGAGTCCTCACACTTGTGTTGTATGCCCAAAGTGTAGGATTTAGTTGGAGGTGTCAATCTCAGCCAGAATTATCAACAGTCCTCTTCTGAATGTCGATGATTTTTTTATTTGTAGCTTCATCTTAACCATTTCACTAGGGGTAATATGTTAGGATAAACCACAGACAGAAATAAAAACTACATGCAAATATAACCAATAAAAAAAATAATAGAACACATAGAAATGAACACAAGGCACCAAGATTTAACGTGGTTCACCCAATCCCTGGGCTACGTCCACCAAACAGCAAGTCCGATCTTATTACAATCCAGTGATTACAACCTGATTACAATCCGTAATCCCTTACAGCTCAATACCGCCACAAGAACCAATTTTGTATCACCACATATGAAAAATACCCAATCCTAAGCCCTTTTTATACAAGTATTAAACCGCTTTAGGGTTATAACATGTCGGCCATACGTTGGCCATATTATGTCGGCTACCATGTCGGCTACTTCCAAATTTTTTTTTTTTTTATGAAGTATGTACATTACTTTCTTGATCAGTCACCACAATCTAACAATCTCCCACTTGGGGACTGATCAGGCTCCACACTAAACAACAATCTCCCACTTGGAGGCTGATCCTGTAGCAATACAACTACCGAATGGGACTCCCACTGGATCAAACCACCCTGGACTCTGCTGTTCTTTTATTCACATTTAGTCTAAAAGACCAACTGAAGCTGAAGAGGAGTTCAGCTTCTCCCTTGTGACAACCTTTGTCAACATATCTGTTGGATTTTCATTGGTATGTATCTTCTCCAGCTTTAACTGTCCATCCTCAAAAACTGACCGAATGAAATGGTACCGCAACTGTATGTGTTTGGTCTTAGAATGCAGAGCTGAATTCTTAGCAAGATGAATGGCACTCTGACTATCTGTGAACAAAAAATTATCCTTCTGAGGATGTCCCAATTCTTCCAAGAAGAACTGAAGCCATATCATCTCTTTGGCTGCCTCTGTAGCAGCAACATACTCTGCCTCTGTAGTGGAGAGAGCATTAATCTTCTGTAGCCTAGAAACCCAGCTCACGGTTGCCCCACCAATAGTAAAGACATAACCTGTAGTACTCCGCCTGGTATCAATATCCCCAGCCAAATCTGAGTCAACATAGCCCTGTAAATCAGTAGTAGAGCCCCCAAAGTGTAAACACTTATTGGATGTTCCTCTCAAATATCTGAGAATCCACTTGACAGCATTCCAATACTCAAAACCTGGATGACTCATATACCTGCTAACGACTCCCACTGCATGTGCAATATCTGGCCTAGTGCATACCATAGCATACATCAAACTTCCTACAGCTGAAGCATAGGGTACCTTGGACATCTTATCCTCCTCTTCCTGTGTCTTGGGACACATCTCCTTAGTCAATTTCAAATGACCAGGTAAAGGTGTGCTGACATCTTTAGCATTCTTCATAGAGAAACGTTGCAACACCTTCTCAACATAATCAGCTTGAGATAGTGTCAATGTTCTGTTCTTCCTATCTCTGCAAATCTTCATACCAAGGATTTGTTTTGCTGCCCCCAAATCCTTCATAGCAAATGCATGTGCTAACTGGCATTTTAGCCCCTTAATATGATGCATGTTAGACCCAGCTATAAGCATATCATCAACATATAGACATAAAATAATGTAGCTATCATCATCCAACCTCTTAAAATAAACACAGTAATCTGAATGACACCTCTTATATCCATGCTCATGCATAAAACTGTCAAATTTCAGATACCATTGCTGAGGTGCTTGCTTCAGGCCATATAAACTTTTCTTCAATTTGCACACTAAGTTCTCCTTACCTTTGACCTCAAAACCCTATGGCTGAGCCATATATATTTCTTCATCCAAATCACCATGAAGAAAGGCTATTTTAACATCCATCTGCTCTAAATGCAAATCTTCAGTAGCCACAAGACTTAAAACAGTACGAATAGAAGTCATTTTAACAATAGGAGAAAATATCTCATCAAAATCAATTCCCTTTTTCTGTGCAAATCCTTTTACAACTAACCTGGCCTTAAATCTTTTCTTACCTCCTTCCTCTTCTTTCAACCTGTAAACCCATTTATTCTGTAAAGCCTTTTTACCTGCAAGCAACTTGCACAAATCCCATGTCTTATTTTTCAGCAAAGAGTCCATTTCATCTTTCATTGCAGACTCCCACTGAATCTTAGTATCCACCTGCACAGCTTCATCATAGCTTTCAGGTTCACCAGCATCAGTAAGTAAAATAGAATACAAAGAGGGAGAAAACCTTTTTGGAGGTCTAATTGGCCTTGTTGACCATCTAACATTCATTGGTGTGTGTGGTATTTGTTGTTGCAGTTGTTGCACATCATGAGGAATGGCTGGAACATCAGCTTTTGGAGTATCATCCAACACTACATAATCATCTTCTTTCTTCTCATGTTGCTGCAACAGATCTTTGTACAACACTTTTTCATTGAATATGACATCCCGGCTTCTTATAATTTTATGATTTTCAAAATCCCAAAGCCTATAGCCAAATTCATTAATTCCATATCCAACAAAGACACATTTCTTTGATTTAGCTTCTAGCTTGGTTCTATTTTCAGAGTCTATATGAGCAAAAGCTTCACAACCGAAGGTCTTGAGAAAAGAATAACTCACCTTCTTACCAGTCCATGCTTCCTCTGGAATACCACAGCCCAAAGGAGTAGAGGGACCTCTATTAATCAAATATACTACAGTATTGACAGCCTCCGCCCACATGTGTAAGGGAAACCCAACATGCAACCTCATGCTCCTTGCGCGCTCCATTATAGTCCTGTTCATGCATTCAGCCACTCCATTTTCTTGTGGAGTCCTTGGAACAGTTTTTTGTCTATGAATACCATTAGTGGAGCAATAATCTTCAAATTCATGACTGCAATACTCACCACCATTATCAGATTTGAGACATTTTAATTTCTTACCAGTCTCATTTTCAACCAAGCATTTCCATTTCTTAAAAGTTTGAAATACATCAGATTTCTGTCTAAGGAAATAAACCCATACTTTTCTAGTTGCGTCATCAATAAATGTAACATAATAATGAGAGCCACCAAGGGAAGATACCTGAGCCGGTCCCCATACATCTGTATGCACAAGCTCTAATTTCTCCTTTTTGTTTTCCTTCCCTGTCTTTACAAAACTCACTCTCTTTTGTTTTCCATACACACAACTTTCACAGAAATCCATATTCACACATTTTAGACCTAGTAAAACTTTCCTTGAATGAAGTACTTTCATACCTTTCTCACTCATGTGCCCAAGTCTATTGTGCCACAGCGCTGTATCAGAATCTACAGCAGCTATTTGTTCTCCCTGCTCAACTACAGTAATTGTTCCTGAATATTCATTTTTCTCTGAAACAATCAAAGTAGAAGGAACAATATGACCTGTACAAAGATATAAGGTGCCTACTTTCACACCTTTTGCTACTACAAGGGAACCTTTTGAAACCTTCCAATTTTTATCATTAAAAGTAATTACACAACCCTCATCACCGAGTTGCCCTGCTGAAATTAAATTCCTACTTAGCTTTGGAACATGTCTTACCTCATGTAGTAGCCAATGATTCCCATTCTGCAACTTAATCTTATTTTTTCCCTTTCCAACAATCTGACAGGGTTCATTATCCCCCAAATAAACAAGCCCAAAATCCCCTTGGACATAATCAATGAAATAACCTCTGTGAGGTGTAGCATGAAAAGAAGCACCAGAATCTAAAACCCATGAATCATCAACACTCTCTAAAGACAGAAGCAAAGCATCCTATTCGGATTTATTAATTACCACATTTGCCTCTTTGTCTCCATCTGATTTATCTCCTTCATTTTTCTTTCGAGTCCGGCAATCTTTCTTTTTGTGCCCTGGTTTCCCACAGTACCAGCAATCATTTGGTCCTCTCGATTGAGACCTCCTCCCCTTTGACTTTCCTCTTGATTTCCCACGATTTCCAGAGTTACTTCCTCTTTCAGTCGTTCTACCCCTGCTTTGTGCATTTAAAGCAATTCCTGATGTAGATCCACCTGAGGATTTTCTATGAGTTTCCTCACTTAAAATAACACCGATCACATCATCATATTTTAGGGTACTTGATCCAGGGACATAATTACTCACCGCCATTACCAAGCCATTCCAGCTTTCAGGCAAAGAACACAAAATCAAGAGAGCCCTAATTTCTTCATCAAAATTGATACCCACAGAAGATAATTGACTAGTAATAGTATTAAACTCATTTAAATGATCTGCAATAGATCCACCTTCTGCCATTTTCATATTAAATAAACGCTTCATGAGAAATACCTTATTTGAAGCGGAGGGCTTTTCATACAGTGTCGCTAGGGTTTTCATCAAATCTTTTGTCGTCTTTGATTTTGTAATATTAAATGCCATCGATGGTGCCAAGCATAACCAAATGCTTTCGAGTGCCTTTCTGTCCAAAAGATCCCATTCAGCCTCTGACATAGTTCCCTGATTCTTGGCTTTTCCTTCCAACGGCTTCCATAAATCCTTCTGATATAAATAGTCTTCCATTTGCATCTTCCATAACTGGAAGTTCTGCCCATTAAACCTATCAACCCTCAGCTTACCATCATTTGCCATTGCTCCCACTCAACCGTGAGACTTCCACTTAACCGTGAGACTTTCCTGTAGAGGATAACTGAAAAAACAACTAGGCTCTGATACCACTTGTTAGGATAAACCACGAACATAAATAAAAACTACATGAAAATATAACCAATAACAAAAATAATAGAACACACAGAAATGAACACAAGGCACCAAGATTTAATGTGGTTCACCCAATCCCTGGGCTACGTCCACCAAACAGCAAGTCCGATCTTATTACAATCCATTGATTACAACCTGATTACAATCCGTAATCCCTTACAGCTCAATACCACCGCAAGAACCAATTTCGTATCACCACATATGAAAAATACCCAACCCTAAGCCCTTTTTATACAAGTATTAAACCGCTTTAGGGTTATAACATGTCGGCCATATGTCGGCCATAATATGTCGGCTACCATGTCGGCTACCATGTCGGCTACTTCCAAAATTTTTTTTTTTTCGGGGCGATGCCTCAAACCCCACTATTTATGAAGTATGTACAGTACTTTCCTGATCAGTCACCACAATCTAACATAATAAATGGAAGATGAATGGTGAACAATATGGAATTTATCACATAATTCATTTACAAGTTGATTTTTGAAATACAGGGTGTTATCTGTCAAGATTACATGGGGTATATGAAATCTATAGATAATGGTACAATATGGATAAAGAAATTTGTTTTTCTCTAGCATTCATGAGTGGCACTACTTCTACCCATTTGATGAAGTATTATGTTGTTGTAATGATCCATTTATGTCTATTAGAAGGATGGGGATATATCATACCAATCAAATCAAAACCCCATTGATAAAAGGGCTAGGGTGTTGACAAAGGATGAAGACTTTGAGCTGGTGCATGAATCAAGTTACCATGGGTTTGACATTTTTTATAGGTTCTAACAAAATCAATAGAATCATTTTTCATAGTTGGCTAAAAATAACCCATTCTAATTATATTTTTGGCCAAAGTAATCCCACTAGAATGTGACCCTCAAATTCCCTCTTGTACTTCTTGCATAGTGGTTTTAGACTCCTCACTCTCTGGACACCTAAACAAAGTCTCGTCAAGACCCCTACAATACAATGTTTCAGCTATGAGAGTCTAATGAGAGGCTTGTCTTATAAAGTTTCTCTTTTGGATTTGGGAGTGGTGGTTAGGAAAAGGTTATCTTTGTGGTAGGTATAAATAGGTTTTTACCAAGATGATCTGGGACATCAAGAAGGCAAACAATGTGGGATTCAAGTAGAGAAAATGCAAGTTGAACCACATCCTCTACCAAGAATTCAAAATGTTTATTTTGATCTAGTGACTAGAGTAAAGAAGCCAAGGTATCCATAGCATCTACCACTTTTTTTTTCTCTCTTAGAATATGCTTAAATGTAATGATAATAAAACATTCTTTTAGTGCATCCACCATTTTTTTATATGGCAACAATTTATCATCTTTTGTTTGATAAACATTGTTTACTTGGTTTATAACCAATTGAGAGTCTCCATAGACTTCTACTGTAATGAGCTTTTATTCCAATGCTAACTTGATGCCAAGTACTAGAGCCTCATAGTCAGCCATGTTGTTGGTACAATTAAATAAGAGCTGTAATGATTTAGGTATAGTGATTCCTTGAGGAGTAATTAAATTTTTTTTGGCTCCTAATCTATTATGTGTATGAGAACTGTCAAAATATATAACTTCCATGTTATTAGTTCTAGATGAAGGATGTGTTCATCTGGGAAGTCTAACTTAATGGGATAAAATCCCTTCAAGGGAAATTTAACCAACTAATCAATAATAACCTTCCCCCTAATATCTTTTCTATCAACATATTCTATATTGAATTCACTCAAAATCATCACCCATTTAGCTAACCTCCTAGTCAATGTTGTTTTACTTAGAAGATATTTTCATGGATCTATTTTGGTAATTAGTTTGACCTTTTGTGCTAGGAGGTGATGATAAAATTTTTGGGAAGAAAAAACTACTACAAGGCATGCTTTCTCTGTGTAGGTGTAGTTAAGCTCGTAGCCCAGTAGAGTTCTACTAATGTAGTAGATTTCCTTTTCCTTGCCTTGGTCCTTTTCTTGTGGCAAAAGTGCCCCTTATGACCTATCAGTTACTGAAATATATAGAAATAAGGTTTTTCCTAGAATGGGTGGGTGGGTTCATCAAGTACTATTTGAGAAAATTGAAGGATGCTTCACACTATTTATTTCATTAAAATACTATATTTTTATAGTTTCATTGAAATACTATATTTTTATAGAGAAGATGAGTGAAATGACTATATTTTTTGGACAATTGAGAGATTAATCTCCATACTGACTAAAGTCTTCCTTGTAGGGATCTTAACTTGGTGAGGTTTCTAGGTGCTTTCATTTCCATGATTGCTTGTACCTTTTTGGGGTCAATTTCATTTCCTTTAGTAGAAACAATGTAACCTAAAAATTTTCTAGACTTAACTCTAAGGGTACTTTTCTTTAGATTTATCCTATCATTGAATGCTTCTAGCCTTGTAAATATTTGAGTTAAAAGCAGAAGGTTTTATTTTCTTCTATGTGACTTAACTAGAATATCATCCACATAATCTTCCATTATGTTATGGATCATATCATAAAAAATGGTGGTCATGGATCTTTGATATGTGGCCCCTACATTTTTAGACCAAAGGGTATAATATTCAAACAAAATGTTCCCCAAGAACAAGTAAATGTGGTCTTTTCTAGGTCTTCTAGAGCTATTCTTATCTAATTGTAACTAGAAAACCCATCCATTAAAGAAAACATGGTATAGCCAGCTGTGAGATCTACTATGTTATCAATGTTGGGTAGTGGAAAATTATCCTTAGGGTAGGCCTTATTTAAATCTCTAAAATTAATACAAATTTGGATACTACCATCCTTCTTTGATATTGGCACAATACTTGATATCCAAGAAGCATAGGCCAACAATATTATGAATCCTATTTGAAGAAGTTTTTCCAATTCTAGCTCGACTAGTAATGCAATGTGAGAATGCATTTTTCTGAGTTTCTACTTCACGAGTTTTTCTCTAGGTGCAATGTTGAGATGATGTAGATTCAAGTTATGATCTAAGCTTGGCATGTCAACATATGACCAGGAAATTTTTATTTTCCTTTCTTTAGAGAATTTTATTAAATTTTCTCTTTCCAAAGATGTTAGAGAGACTACTATATGAATAATTCTGGTGTCTTCTACCATTCCAATGTTAACTTTATTGAGATCTAATTGAAAAGGTCATTATTGAAGAGAGATTATTGAAAGAGGGAGATTGTTGAAGAAGACTATGTATTTCAATCATTGTTTTGTCATTGATGTCAAACTTGCTATTTGTTGGTAAAACAATTGCTTATAAGATTCAAGTACTATTATTTAGTTGATTGATGTAGAGGATTTCATCAATAAGATGTAACAAAATCACCTAGAGGAAAGGTTGAGATTTGAATATATAATGAAGTACAAGGATCAATTAAGACAATGATGACATGGTGTATTGATAATCTACTTAAGGTTACAAATATTGGCTACACTAAGAAAGTTTAGAAGAACAAGTTGCACAAATTTTGTCTGCCAAGCTTGACCGAGTGGATAGTAGGTGCTAAGAAAAGGCAGTGCAAGACAAGAAAAAACTTAGTTGGAGTTGAGTGAAAGAAAATTCTAATGGATGCCAAGCAAGATAGTTGATGCCGAAGAAAGTTTAGTTGATGTCGAGTGAGTTCACAATAGATGTCGAGCAACGTAGTATGTGCTGAGCATTAAAAGGTTGATAATGTTGGGGTGCTGCATTATTTTAAAGATAAAAGATTCACCAAATCTAAGACAAAAGTCTATTTTCTTGAATGCTGTGAACTAGGTGGAAGATAAGGATGATGATCTGGTGGCATAGAATTTGAGGTAAACCACTATTGAGGCGAATTCAAATGGATTGGAGAAGTTTCTAGAAGAGATACAAGATATGGGGTAGATACATTGTCCTGCCTAATCCATCCAAACCATAATTTGGACAATGGAAAATGAGTGGAAAAGTATCCTAATTTCCTATTTATAGGAATGCTTGGTCATGAAGAAAAGTTTTCATGTGTGAGAACCTAAGGAAGAAAAGGAGTCAATGGTTTTGCTTCATCAAGCGACCCAAGAGGAGAATATGCAATGGCATGTTAAGCAAGAAGGCTTAAGGAGATTAATTCTTGAAGGGTGGACAAGCTATTAGAGCTACAAAGTATGAAGGCCAAGTAGAACGAAGGACTAAATAGAGGTCTATAATCTACAAGAGAAGTTGTAAGTTGTATCAAATCAAAGCTCTACTCTTACGCTCTAACAATTGTATTAGTCTAGGGTAAGGTTGAGCTAATAGTCATTTATAAATCCTTTAACTTGGTGACATTCCAAATGAATGGCCTAAAGTCCTCTAACAAGGGTCACTTCTAACAAGGTGATTAAAATCCCTTAATCAGATCACATTTAATAGTGTTTATTGTAACCTTTAATTGGGTTGGTCTTTCATCAGGCATCACTTCAAAAGAGTGAAAAGGAGTAGCATGTTACTAGTGGTTTTTCCCAAATTGGGTTTCCATGTAAATCATTGTGTCAAGTGTGTTGATGAATTTGTTATGTTTCATGCTTTACATTTTTGTAAGTTGAATTGACAATAACCTACAAGTTGTAAGTGATTGTATAATCTTATGGATGCATGCATGGATATGAATGTTTTGTGGGTTCATTAAGCTATGAAAAGTTTTATTTATACATCTGGACCTTGAATAACTAATTCACCTCCCGACCCTCTCAGTTATTCTAAAGTATTTCAACAATTGGCATCAGAGCCATCTACATAAGAGAACTATTTTTAAGGTACTAGAAGCACAAAGATTGAAATTTCTAAAAGAGAAGTACCCAAGCTCAATAGAGATAACTTTCTTGCATGGAAATGTTTGATGAAGCTACATCTTGGAGGACTTGGAGATCATGCACAATCTACTATTTCTATGGAACATGTTGATCTAGTTGGAGTCCTAACTGTAGAAGATATGAAGAAGAAGAAAGAACACAATCAAGCAATGTTGGAGATTGCCTCTGCCCTAAGCTATGCTAAATTTGATGATATCAAAGGTCTTGATGGTGAAAAGAAAATGTGGGATGCCCTAGCCACCATCTATGGAGGAGACAAAAATGTTCAAAGAGCCAAATCTATGTTGGAATTGGGAAACATATACTTCTGAGAGGGGGGTAGGGGGGTGAATTAAAAGTCCTAATCTTTAACCAATAAAAATTTTAACTTCAAAAAAATGCATGCATGAACATATTGAAATAACATGTAAAGTAAATGCATCCACATAAATACTTGACACTAGATATGATTACCCAGAAGCCCTCCAAATGATAAGGTAAAACTGAGGTGGGGATGACACCCACAATTCTTCACTACTACAACAATAAAATTCACCTGTTAAGTTTACATAGTTTGACTATTTTCATGATTTGCCTTGTGAAAGGCCTACCTAGTAGTACATTTTTGGGTGATATGTGACTAGGTGATCAGAAATTCTAGTCATGCAACAAATTTTTTAGTCATGTGACTAAAATTGATCACACATCACTATTTCCTTATAATAGGTGATCAAACAAGTGACTAATTTGGTCACATATAACTATTTCTTTGCAATTTATAGCTATAGGTGATAAAAAAAAGTGACTAATTTGGTCACCTATTAAAGTCACAAGGTTAAATTTTTAAAGAATTAACTTTCCAGTTGAACATGGTCAAATTTAACCTACCTGTAGGGCCCATTTGCCATTCCACCAAAAGCCATGACTGTTAGTGAACATGGAACACCACATAATTAACCACCTGTGGGCAGGGGAGCGCGTCGCATCACCCAACAATCTCCCCCTCGACGTGCATACCAGGTGCTTACGTGGGTTGGGAAGGCACCGGGGAGATTTGAACCCATGACCAGGCCAAAACCAGGCTCTGATACCAATTGTAGGGCCCACTTGCCATTGCACCATAAGCCATGACTGTTAGTGAACATGGAACACCACATAATTAACCACCTGTGGGCAGGGGAGCGCGTCGCATCACCCAACACTACCATGATCAATACTTATAATTGTATAGCTTTCATCAAACATGTATTTCTACAATATCTTTAAATATAATAGCTTTTAGCACATGTGTGTAATTAATGAGTACCTTATATAAGAGATCATACCTAATATAAACCTTTGTGTACAATGGTTATATAGTCTAGGAGGTCTGTAGGTAAATTAAGAAAAATAATAGTTGACCCTATGACATTAGGAATAAGATCATGTCATGATGTATTGTGCACATGAAGTTTTGGAAGTTTATTTAGGCTAAAATTTGATGTTTTTGCATGCAATTGTATAATACATGAGATGAATAATTAGTAGGTCAATTAACAAATGATATTATTTGTGAATAAAATTCTCAACAAAGAAGTGATTGCAAAAACTTATTTAATAATTTTTATAAACTAAAAAAAAAGCACCAATTTGTATATAAACTAGATCATCTAAAATTAAATAAATTATTTATCATAGTTACTAATTAATTCAAAATTAAAACTAATTGATGAGAAAAAAAAATCAATTAATTGATGAATTTTTTTTTGAGTTTGACTCAAAAATTAAAGAATTGAATCTTGATGGAAATATCACAAAAATTAATCAATTAAAAGTTATTAAATAACGAATCTTATTATTAAATTAATTAAATCCCAATAAAAATAAAAATAATGATATTCATCTTGGTTTCCCAATAATTTCAAAAGCCAAAATTTTCCAATTTTGCCTCTTGCGCAAGCCAAATTTCCCCAATTTTTCTTCCTGCACATGCAATCAAGGGTTTCCTAAGACACAAAACAAAGCTTAAAATTTTTTGAGAGCTTTAATTTAGCTGAACATACAACATATTGCAACAACAACTTATACATCAACGAGAGGCAATAACAGAAGGCGTAATATTGCTTAGTGGGTAGAGTAGTTAAAGTATTGGGAGGCAACATATTCTATTTATCTACACTACATTTCAGTTCAATCTTCAAGGTAATCAATTTATTCCCTTTTCTTTCTCAAGATTGAAGGATTCACAATATATTGGCCAAGGATTTCATTCATCTCCATTATTCTTTGGTTGAATCTTCAAGGTAATTATTATGTTCCTGTTTCTCTCTCAAGCACTGGTCTTAAGTTCCCTTTTCTCTTTCAGATCAGATTAAATTAGTTTAAATGGTTTAAATTGATGCCCTATCTGGGCTATACAGTGCATTTTCTTAGTGTTTGTGATTCATTCAATATGTGATTAATTCATTAATATTTACAATGATCCAACATCCTAATCAAGCCATGAGTATAAAAAACATGGGACTTAAAATAAATCTAATATCATTTAACCTTACCTCACCTGCCCAACTAAGGTTGGCCAAATACTCAAAAACCTAAAAATACCCCCACAACTACCACAAATTTGATTAGCATCTTAATGATTTAAGTTTAAGATGTCATTTGAGTTACTTAGCATACACAAGAAGCTCAACCCCCATAACTACCACAAATTTGATTATAAGTTTATAATGTCATTTGAGTTACTCAACATACACAAGAAGCTCAACCCCCACAACTACCTTAGATTTGATAGATTTGATCACATAGGTTACTCGACATAGGGGCCATGCAATAAAGGTCATTTCATGTTTGATTTAAATACCAAACCTCGTCCTCTAGACATGAATCCTCTTGTGCTTGTAGATCTAATGATTTAGCATTTGAACCTTACATCACCTACCCAATTAAGCAATGCCAAATACTCAAAAACCTAAAAAACATGGTGCAGAACAACCACAAATTTGAATAGCATCTTAATGATTAAGTTAAAGATGTCCTTTGAGTTACTCCACATAAGCAAGAAGCTCAACCCCCACTATCATGGGTTTCATTAGCATCTTAATGATTAAGCTTAGGATGTCCTTTGAGTACTTAGCATACACAAGAAGCTCAACCATGTCAACTACCCACTACTACCATCAACTAAATAAATTTAGGTTGGTCGGAATGTTAAGACAAATTTTCTTTTTTTTTACATGTAAGCCCCAACCAACATGGTGCTTATACATCACTAAACAAAAAAAACATTTTTCACTTTGTCTTTCGTGCACATGGATTCATTTTGGTTTTCTATGAATTTTCACATGCTTTTTGTAGAGGGTAGGGCTGGTGTTGAAAGCAAATCCAGACCCTGCTATAGCTATAACAAGATTAGTGTCACACCCAATTCCATTGCACTACTCCCTTATCTCAAGGTACATTAATCCTCTACTAATCTTTTGATCATATCTATAATCCAATCATGAGTACTTGTATTAGTGGTTTGATCTAGCTTTAGATGGATGATTCAGTATAACAATGATCAAAATGAGGTAAAAAGGGCATTCAAAGTTAATTTCTTTGCACTTGCAAAAGTAGAAATAAATTCTAGTGTTCAAGTTCTGGTATTTAACCTGATTTAAAAACTCAAATGTTTGAAAAGGTAGGCTTTAACATTTTTCTGAGAAATTATTATTTTTGATTGAAATACAAACACAAATTATGTCATAATCAGGTATCCTCAGGATGACTATGATCACTTCTGACAAATCAATAGTAAAGGGGATATATATAATAGTAGTCTTGTTGTAAATAGAAGTACTATAGCAACAATTTCTAGTGACAATAGTAGCAACAACTGCCCTCCTAGTGAGGTCATGCAAACATAAATAGTTGCAAAAGAAAACATCGGCTAGTTGCTTCTAAATGTGATAGAAGTAAATCAAAAGACATTAATTTCCCTGTATTTTGGAGAGATTGAAGGAGTGAACACCTCTCAATCAAGGATTTTCAATGTTACAATAAATGGCATTGCAATTGCCACTATAAATTTCTTTATGGATAGTTACATAATTAAGAAAGAGGTTACTTTAACAAGTATACAAGCAAGAGAATTAATAATATCTCTTGATTCAATTAAAGGGTAGGGGAATTCTAGCCATGGGCTTCTCATAAATGCTCTGGAGAACTATAACATTATTGATACAGAACTTGAGACTTTTGGAGATGATGGTAAGACAATTGCATCTCTATCTTATATAATAGATCTCTTGATAACGTCACATGAATCTCTCAATTTGTATTGATAGAATATAAAGAGTTATACCAAATGTATAGTTCTTTCAGTTTCTTGTTACAACTTTTCTTTTTGAATTTTTTTTCTTAATTTATTGATGTTGGAAGCCCAAAATCTCTAATGGCGTTATTTTATTAATTGCAGTTGGTGCACTTCCAAGTATGAAAAATGAATTTTACATGACCGACTGGATATCTGATCCTTGCTTTGGTATTGAGTGGGATGGAATCAAGTGCACCAAAGATAATCTAGTTAGAATATAAGAAATGTATTTTCAACGGCTTTCCAAGTTTAAAATGTATTTAAGTTTAACAAATTGATTACTTTACCAAGAGCTGACAAATATTTTCTTTTATATGAAATTAGTGATTTGTCTGCAAGGAATCTATCAGGGTCTTTGAACTATGTAAGATCATTCAAGACACATAACCTTTGTTTCCTAAATTACTTCCACCTCTTTCTCAATTTTTTTCTTTCCTAACAAAAAATAATGTTTTAAAATTTGTCTCTCAGACATCTCCAAAATAGTAGGTTCAATGGCCCTATACCACCATGTCTCTCCACACTATGTAACTTAAGGGAGTTGTAAGTTTCTCTTACTTAATATGTGTGCTTGACATGAAAAGAAGTCGCATCTAATTGGAAAGTATTTTTGTATTAAAACCTTCTTTTTTCTCTTTTTGACAACTATATACAAAACGATAATTTTAGTGGAGTAATTCCTAATGGTCTATTGAATTGTAAATTGGATTTCATGTAATTAGGGTCTACTCTAAATTTTATATTGAAAAGTTTCAAGGAATGCATTTTGATTAACAATGAACCAAGGAGGTAGTGTTATGATCTTGTAAATTTCTTTTCTTGCTGCTACTAAAAATACTTCACAATGTGCCCTCAAAATGTTTCCTTTTTGCAAAAGCCTAAATCCAATTCAATCATGAAAAAATTTCCCCAAAAATGTACAATTCAAAAATTCTATCACTCGCAAAATAAAAATTTTTAAAACTAATGAGGGGGTCCTCTGGCATTTACAACAAAAACTAATTTTATTCTTGGTTTCCTGTCCATGACATTTTACATAATCTGTAAGAAAATGGGTTTGGTGGATACATTTTGAACTATTTTGTAGCAATGTGTCTAGATTGTTGGTGAGTTGTCCCAAAACAAATAGTTTAGAGTAGAAATTCTAATAGCACTGCTCAATGGAAATCAAAAAACATAAATGAAGTTTAGAAACACAATGTTGTAAGTGCAATATTACCCTACAGAATGTATGACGAAGTGTGCTTAGACATGGTTGTCTTGTTTTGTTCAGTTGTAGCACACTTAGAATTCTATCCTGATGTTGTTAGAATTATTTAGAATAACTAAGAGGGGGTGTGAAATAGTTATCCAAGGTCCAATGATGTCCAATAAAAGTTTTTCTTCTAATCCTTAATGACACATAACTGAGATTATCATGCATGCAATTGAACATTAAACAATCATGAAAAGTAAACATGCATCACACCATAACACTAAGGATTTTGATGACCTAGAAACCCTCCAAGAATAAGAAGGTAAAAATGGGGTGGGATTAATACCCATAAAATAACTGCACAATTGATTTCAACCACTTCTGATGGTCTACTCTATTAAAGACCTACCTTGTTAAAACCTACAACACATTGTTAAATGTGACCCTGTTAAAGGATTTAAGAACATTCAACTTAGAATGTCACCCTGCTAAAGGATTTACATAGAGCTGTTAGGCTCACCCAAGTCCATGGGATTTTTAGTCACTTTCTCAAAAGAATCTTTCATCCCTCTCTAAGGATCTGCTATCCTCCTCCTAAGGATCTCTTTATCCTTCTCCTAAGGATCTCTTTATCCTTCTCCTGAGGATCTTTTTGTCCTTCTCCTAGGGATCTCTTTATCCTTTTCCTGAGGCTTATCCACCTAGCTATTAAGCTAACCTAACAATGTATGATTTCAATATCTAATACAACAATAAGAAAGTATTAGAAGGGTTTTGATCTGATATAGATTGCAACCCTAACTTTGCAGATTTTAGATCACTCTTCAATTCTTTTCTTTGCTTGGCTTTCCTCCCTTGTAGTGCTGATAGATTGTTCACCCTTCAAGATCTATCTCCTTGAGTTCTTCCACTTGTTATGCCAATTTATTCTATGGTCACTTGATCAACTCAGAGTCATGATGCTCTATTCTTACTCCTTTTGGCTTCTTCGCATGATCACACTTATGACTGATTCCCTCTCATGCATGTACATTTGATCTCTGACCTATAGCTCCTTATAAAGAAGTTCTATTCTTCATTTCTTGCTCAAATATTAATTTTCTCTTGAGAAAATGTATTTTTTTCTCTCCAAATTGTTTCTTCTAGAAAATTCATGATAAATCCATTAGAATTCACCTTGAAAATGGTTTGCATGGATTACATAGAATTTTGTGACATCTACTCATCATCCTTGTCATCCAACCAATTCACAAAATTTGATGTAACAACCTTATCACTACTGATCTAGTGAATCTTTGACTTTAACAAATAATGTAGTAACTCAACATCATTAGTTTATTGATGCTTGACTACTTCTATGTTACTCAACTTCTATTGTTATTTACTAGCACTCAACACCTGAAGAAATTTTGTGTTACTCGACACCTGATCTTCACTCGACACCTAATCTTCACTCAGCACCTGATCTTCACTCAGCACTTGATCTTCACTAGGCACACACTAAGTTGAACTTGCTTAGCTTCAACTGAGAATATGTTTGGCACTTACTAGCTAGCTCAGTTCTCTCCAATGAGCTTAGTTAATCCTTACATCTTTGATGTGTCTTAGTGTGTCCATCCTTTGTATCTTAGAGTAAGTCATCAATACACTATTTCATCAATGGCTTAGCTCATCCTTATATTTCATTACAACATCATAACTTCAACCTTTCTCTAGGTACTCTAGTTACATGTTATTGATTGCCACCTCCTTGTCAATCAACCAATTGATAGTATTTGGATCACTTAAGCAATTGTCATTCTTGCAAGTAGCAAGTTTGACATCAATGAAAAAATAATGATTGAAACATTCTTTACTAGTTCCATTATTCTTCATTCATGATCTTTTCAATCATTTCCAACAATCTCCATCTTTGGCATTGATGGCAAACAAAACTAATCAATTGATCAACTTAGTTACCATACATTGTCTACTTGGTATATAACTCAGTCTTTTGCTGATAAAAAATTAATCCTCTATTCTACTTCTCCCTCTAGACTGTTGCATCCTTATTCTGTATTTTTGATCCTTCATAGCTGCTTGCTTAATCTTATCTCTTCTTGAATCTCCCTCTTTCATATACATCTCTCATATATATCTCCCTCTAACTTTGTATTGATTAGTGTCTCATATATCTCCCTCTTTGACATAAATGTAAAAGATGTAGCATCTTCAACATGCTAAATATAAGCTTTGCATGTCATGTTTTCTCCCTCTGTCACCATGCTTATGACTGATCTAGAGTTTTTTTCTCTTGTTATCATCCTTTGCAGCATTCTTTTGATATTTCAATGATCTACTCCTATTGATGTAGGGTAGCTTCTATGTTTCTTTAGACTACTTGAGTTAGGGGCATTACCCCCAACTTGCCTCTAACATATTCATAAGCATCCTTGGAAAATGGTTTGGTGAAGATATCTACAGTTTGTTCCTTTGTGTTAATGTACTCCATCTTCACTTGTTTGTCTTCCACCAATTCTCTGACATAGTGATACTTGATTGAAATATGCTTGGTTTTTGCATGCATTATTGGATTCTTGGATATGTTTATAGCACTTGTATTATCATAATATAGAATCACACGTTTGGTTACCTCTTCTTTCATTCCTTTCAATAGATGTTTGAGCCACACAATGTTTGTGCAATTGATTGCTGTTGCCACATATTCTGCTTCTACAGTGGACTGAGATGTGCATGTTTGTTTCTTGCTAGTCCAAGTAACTAGCATTTTACCTAAGAATAATGCTCCTCCACTTGTGCTTTTCCTATCATCAATTTTGCCTCCCCAATCTACATTTGTGTATGCATTGAGCTCAAACTTCTCATTCCTTTTATAGTATAGGCAAAAATCATCAGTTCCTTTGAGATACCTCATTATCCTTTTTACTACTATGAGATGATTTTCTGTAGAATTAGTAGAGAATCTAGCCACTATGCCAACTGCTACTGCTATGTCTAGTCTGCTATGTACAACATATTGTAGTTTTCCAATCATGGATCTGTACATTGTTTGATTGGCTTTAGCCGATTCATCATTTTTAGATAGCTTATGTCCTATTGCCATTGGTGTGCTGATAGGTTTGGAGTCTTCTAATCAAAACTTCTTGAGTATATCCTTGATGTATTTTGATTGTGTCACAAATATACCATGTTTTAGTTGATGTACTTGCAATCCAACAAAGAATTTGATTTCTCCAAACATTGACATCTCAAACTCATATTTCATTTTGTCAGCAAAATTTTTGCAATGTACTTCCTTTCCTCCAAAAACTATATCATCCACATATATTTTAGATACAAGAATATCCTTACCTTCTTCTGATTTGATGTACATGTTTCTATTATCATCAGTTCTTTCAAATCCTATTTGCACTAGATACTTGTGAAGTCTCTCATACCAAGCTCTAGGGGCTTGCTTTAATCCATATAGAGCCTTATGTAATTTGCATACCTTATTTTTGTTCTTTTCATCAACAAAACCTTTTAGTTTCTCTATGTAGACTTCCTCTTCAAGTATACCATTTAGAAATGTGGAATTAACATCCATTTGATAGAATTTAAATCCTTTGAAGGCTGCATATGCTAGTAAGGTCCTTACTCCTTCCATTCTCGCAACTAGAGAAAAAGTTTCTCCATAGTCTAGTCCTTCTTCTCATGCATACCCTTTGCAAACTAGTCTTGCCTTGTTCCTTGTGATTTCACCATTCTCATCTAACTTGTTTCTAAACACCCACTTGGTTCCAATCACATTCTTGTCAGCTAGTCCAGAGACTAAGGTCCATGTCTTCTTCTTCTCAATTTGTTCTATTTCTTCTTTCATAGCATTGTACCAGTCATCATCTTTGATGGCTTCACTTACTGTTCTTGGTTCCATTTTGCTAAGCAGAACATTTCACTTCTAAGTCTATTCCTTGTCATTGGTCCTGCCTCTTTATTTCTAATAATTTAATCTACAAGGTGATATATTTTCACATACTTTGCCAATACTAGTTCTTTCCTTGTTTGCATGTTGTCTCTTTCAGAATCTGAATCCTCATGCATATTTTCATTAGGTATTTGTTCATTTTCTTCATGTTGGCTATTCTCAGAATCTAAATGAACATTTTTTGCATTCTGTAGCTCAACTTCTGAATGTGTTTTCTATTCGGCATTCATTGTTTGTGACTTGGCAGATGCTAGATTTTGTTGCTGATTGTCATTCTAAGTTTCAACTTCACCATTGTTAGGTATACCTTCATAAAAGTAGACAAAGGTTTTGTATTCTTCTGCTTTCTTGATGTCTTCAACCCTTTGAACTTTTGAAAGTTCATCAAATTTCACATTTTTGCTTTCTACTACTTTGTTAGTGTTAACATTCAAACACTTATAAGCTTTACTTGTAGTAGAATAACCAAGAAATGTGCCTTCCTCACTTTTTGCATCAAACTTTCCATCTCTAGATTCTTTATATATATAGCATTTGCATCCAAATATTTTAAAATGTTTTACATTAGGAGAATGTCTACACCATAATTGAAAAGGTGTTGCATTTGTACCTTTCTTAACTTGAACTCTATTGAGTGTGTAGACTGCAGTACTTATAGCTTCTCTCGAGTACTTGAGTGCAACATTTTTCTCCATCATTAAATTCTTGGCATAGTCAATAACTAATCTATTCATTCTCTCTTCTAGACCATTCTAAGGTGGAGTCCTAGGTGCTGATGTCTGCCTTTTGATTCCTCTTTCATTATAGAACTCTTCAAATTCTCTTGATGTGAATTCACCTCTCTATCAGATCTGAGACATTTTAGACTCTTTCCAGTCTCTTTCTCAACTCTTGCCAAGTACCATTTGAACATTTGGAATGCATCTAATTTTTGTTTCAAGAACATGACTGTCATCATCCTTGAATAGTCATCTACAAATAACATTATGTATCTGTCACCTTTGTAGCTTTGTACTTCAATAGGACCACACAAGTCAGTATGAACTATCTCTAATACTTCATTGGAAGTATAAGTCTTGCTTTTGAAATTTGACTTGGTCATCTTCCCTAGTTGACATTATTTGTGCATGACGTTATCAGGTTTCTTTAACTTTGGTAGTCCTCTAAATTTTTTCATTTTGCTAATGCTTATTAGATTGTCAAAATTTACATGACATAGCCTCTTGTACCATAACCATACATCATCAGTTTGAATAATTAGAAAAGAAGCATCTTCCATGTCAAGGTAAAACAAATTACTCTTAGTCTAATCACTTTTTCCTATTAGAATTCCTTGAGAATAATAAATCTTAGCAACTCCTTTTTCAAATTCAACCTTACATCCTATGTTTCCTAACTGTGAAACACTTAACAAGTTATAATTCTATCCTTCAACATAGGATGCATTATCACATGATATCTTTTCAGTAAGCTTGATACTAACTTTCCCTTTGATCTGACATGGTGCATTGTTACCAAATCTAACACTATTTCCTTCATATTGAGTAAAGGAAATTAACTTACTTTTATATCCAGTCATGTGATGAGAGCATCCACTGTCTATGATCCATCTATCATTCCTGTTCATGCAGGTTACCAGGGTAGTTTCTTTATCTTCATCTGATTCATCTTTCATAGCCACATAGACTACTTCATCATCATTCTTGTCAGAGTCTTCTTCAGCAATGTAGCATATTTTGCCTTTACCTCTGTAGTCCTTGTCCTCTTTCCTATTCTTGATGTTGCCTCCATCCTTGTAATTTTTCTTTTGTGTGCATAAAGCTGCAATGTGACCAACTTCATTACAATTAAAACAAATGATTGGTAGCTTACCTTTGAATTTTCCTTTTCCTCTATGAAATCTTCTTGCTAGTAATGCCTCCAATTGGTCTACATCATCTTCATCAGTGCTGCTGCCACTAGATACATACTTTCCTTTTCCATTCTTTTTCTTTGTTTGCACCTCATCATTGTCTTTTATCTTTATCTTGGCTTTGAATGCAAATTAGTTTTCTGGCTTGTAGTTGTCAAAGTTGGATAGCTCAAAAGCAATGAGTCTTCCAATTATTCCTTCAAATGTCATTGTGTTTCCTGGTACACACCTTAGTTCTTGGATGGCTAATACTCTTAAAACATATATGGGAAGCAAAGTTCTCATGTATTTTCTACATATTGTTTCTTCTACTAACTGTCCTCCTAGACTTCTTATGGCACTGACTACTTCCTTCATTCTTGCACCGTATTGAGCAGCATTTTCTCCTTCTTCCATTTTCATGCCATCAAATTTTCCTCTTAGGCTCTTTGTTTTGGCTCTCTTGACATTATCATCTCCTCCATAAATTCTTGATAATGTTTTCAACATCTGATGTGAAGTATCACATCCTTTGATGTCATTATACTTGGCATAGCTTAGTGCTGAAGCAATATCTAACATTGCTTGATTGTGCTCCTTCTTCTTGCTCATGTCATCTGTAGTGAGCAATTGTACAAGGTCTACATGATCAACTGTGATTGAGGTTTGTGCATAGTTACCTATTGATCCGAGGTGTAGCTTCATCAGACTTTACCATGCAACAAAGTTGTCTTTGTTTAGCTTAAGAAGTTCTCTCTTGGACATCTTGATCTTTCTACTACTAGTACCTTGAAACAAATCAATAGTGTGCTCTAATACCAATTGTTAGAATTATTTAGAATAACTAAGAGGGGGGGTGAATCAGTTATCGAAGGTCCAATGATGTCCAATAATTTTTTTTCTTCTAATCCTTAATGTCACATAACTGAGATTATCATGCATGCAATTGAACATTAAACAATCATGAAAAGTAAACATGCATCACACCATAACACTAAGGATTTTGATGACCCAGAAACCCTCTAGGAATAAGAAGGTAAAATTGGGGTGGCGATGATACCCACAAAATAACTGCACAATAGATTTCAATCACTTCTAATGGTCTGCCCTATTAAAGGCCCGCCCTGCTAAAAGCTATAGCACATTGTTAAAATGTGACCTTTTTAAAGGATTTAAGAACATTCAACTTAGAATGCCACACTATTAAAGGATTTACATAGAGCTATTAGGCTCACTGAAGTCCATGGGATTCTTAGTCACCTTCTCAAAAGAATCTTTCATCCCTCTATAAGGATCTCCTATCCTCCTCCTAAGGATCTCTTTATCCTTCCCCTAAGGATCTCTTTATCCTTCTCCCGAGGATCTCTTTGTCCTTCTCCTAGGGATCTCTTTATCCTTTTCCTGAGGCTTATCCACCTAGTTGTTAAGCTAACCTAACAATGTAGGATTTCAATATCTAATACAATGGTAAGAAAGTATTAGAAGGGTTTTGATCTGATACAAATTGCAACCCTAACTATGAAAATTTCATATCACTCTTCAGTTCTTTTCTTTACTTGGCTTTCCTCCCTTGTAGTGTTGATAGCCTGTTCACCCTTCAAGATCTATCTCTTTGAGTTCTTCCACTCATTATGCCAAAGCACTCTATGGTCACTTGATCAACTTAGATTCATGATGCTCTATTCTTACTCCTTTTGGCTTCTTCACATGATCATACTTATGACTAATTCCCTCTCATGCATACACATTTGATCTCTGACTTATAGCTACTTATAAAGAAGTTCTGTTCTTCATTTCTCGCTCAAATCTTAATTTTCTCTTGAGAAAATGGTATTGTTTTCCCTCCAAATTGTTTCTTCTATAAACTTCATGATAAATCCATTATAATTCACCTTGAAAATGGTTTGCATGGATTACATAGAATTTTGTGACATCTACTCATCATCCCTATTATCCAACCAATTGACAAGATTTGATGTAACAACCTTATCGCTGCTGATCTGGTGAATCTTTGACTTTAACAAATAATGCATCAACTCGACATCATTGGTTTATTGATGCTCGGTTCCTTCTATGTTACTCAGCTTCTATTTTTATTTATTGGCACTCGACACCTAAAGAAATTTTGTGTTACTAGGCACCTGATCTTCACTCAACACCTGAAGGCTACTCGGTACCTTAAGATCACTCGACACCTAATCTTCACTCGGCACCTAATCTTCAGTCAACACCTGATCTTCACTCGACACACACTAAGTTGAACTTGCTCAGCTTTAACTGAGAATCTATTCAACACTTACTAGCTAGCTCAGTTCTCTCCAATGAACTTAGTTAATCCTTACATCTTTGATGTGTCTTAGTGTGCCCATCCTTTGTATCTTAGAGTAAGTCATCAATACACTATTTAATCAATGGCTCAACTGATCCTTATATTTTATTACAACATCATGACTTCAACCTTGCTCTAGGTACTCTAGTTACATCTTATTGATTGCCACCTCCTTGTCAATCAACCAATTGATAGTATTTGGATCACTTAAGCAATTGTCATTCCTGCAAGTAGCAAGTTTGACATCAATGACAAAACAATAATTGAGACATTCTTTACCAGTTCCATTATTCTTCATTCATGATCTTTTCAATCATTTCCAATAGATGTTCACACCAAATCAGTTACCAAAAATTGGTTTCAATTATTACATTATTTTATTTCACAATTAAATGATATAATAATATTGTGATGGTTAATTTATTACCTTTACCCACTTAGCTCTTAGCTCTTGTGTTACTTGATTCACTAGGTATCAAACTCCACCAAGAATGTATCTTAAAGCATCTATTTTCTAGAGCTGACCTCTTGGTAAGACTAGCCAAATGGGTCATGATGTTCTTTGAATTCAAATTTAAGTTTATTACTTACAAGTCAGTTAAAGAACAAGCGGTCTTTGATCAATTATTTGAGGCATCATCACTTGATACATTCCCCATGTGAGACTGATTCCTTGACAAGAATTTATTCACCATTAATCATGATCCTATTTGGGATATGTATTTTTATGGATCTAGGTGTCAAATAGGTTTAGGAATGGGTTTCATTCTGATATTGCTTAGAGGGTTCCTTTTTCATTCTATTTTAAATTTTTTAGCACAAACATCACTAAGCATGAAGCCCTCAATTCTAGGTTATGTGCCATGATTGTAATAGAGGTTGAACATCTCTTTATACACGAGGATGTTGAGCTAATAGGGAATCAAATTAGAGAAAGTATAAGGCAAAAAAATCTAAGCTATCCAAGTATAGATAATTGGCTTTGACCTTATTGAAGCACCATAGATAGCATTCCTAGGAGAGAAAAAATGGTATGCAAATGCAATGGAAAGTGCAACTTCCTTGGTTTGATCCAAATTTGACACAAAAGTAACACTTTTTAGCACATGTGTTATGATCTTTTGTGGTATTTGACATACCCTACCGCTTGCAATCTTGTGTATACACATGTGGATTCAGGAGAATGGTTTTCAAACATCTATGCCTAGCTAAAGAGCAAAATTTTTGCTGATGACATTAAAAAAAGTGCTTGCATTAGGATAAGGAAACTTTCTTCTCACTAGCTAATCTTGTCAAATGTCCTATATTAGAGGTCATATAAAAATCTTCTATTATGTTGTTTGATTTACCAAGAAATACCCCTTTCCCTTTGAGAAGCCCATTTAGGTTCCAGTGGAGGGCACACTAGTGGAATATGAAAAATTTGCATGTATCAAATTACTACAAAAAAAAATGATCTCTGTCCATATGTATATACAAAAGAATATTGTACATCATGAAAAAAAAAAGAGCATCCCAACCAAAACTATCAAGCCACTACCACATGGGTTTTGAAACTAGATGGAGTTGGGGGTATAGAATAGTTGCATCACAAATGCATGGAAGGTATCTGTAATGAAATTAGATTGAAGGGGCTTGACTAGGAGAGAGACTTTGAGCATGATAGTATGGATTTATCTTTTGCCTTGAAAATGTTTGTTTCAAATGTAAACGTGTGGTTAAAAGAAAATATGTTGAGTCCATTATTATACCAATTCAATTTAGCTCCAAACCATGGATTTTTATGTCAGGAAGGAGCAATGCAAAGAAGAAACCTTGATTATAGTGCTACAGTAGCAAGGGCATACTTTGAAAACTAGGAGAAGAGAAAAAAATATGATGCAAAACATGGAGAAGATGCTAGAAAGTTTGGCATAGTAGAGGACAATCAGAAGGAAATGGAAGAGACACATGAAGAGAATAGTAACTGTACTGCAAATGATATGGGGCTAGTTAAGTGTCCACACATGGTTCAACCAAATAAAGATCTATGAGAGAGGACAAGTCATGCATTTACCAGCATTAAGCATCCATCTATAGATTCCATTAGTCTATCTTTGACAAGGCTTGAGCATGTTCCATTATTGGATTGAGGTGGTAGAGTGGAAGGTGAGGAAACAAAGTCACCTGATCAGTCTTTGAAGCATTCATTTACAAATGACATAGATAATGGAAAAGGGCTTGTCTATGAAGCTGTAGTTGAGCCTAGTGAATCCTGTGAAACAAAAAAACTCTGTAAATCTAGCGAGAATCATTTTGAAAGAAGGGGCAAGGAATTAGCAAAGGAAAAATGCATGAGTGAGAAAAGATCTGCTAATTACTCTAATACCATGGACAGTGTATTGCAGAAGGTAGTTGTGGACATAAATAACAATTGTTTAGAAGATGTTAACATTGCAAGACTTGATCCATTTGCAAATATATGTGACAATTCATTTGGGGAATTACATGGACAAATGATCACCACTAAAACAAATAGAGAAAGAGAATGGAGTGATAGTGATATAACTTGGGGTTCATCTCCTGTGCTTGGAAGTTTAAGAGCCTCTAGAGATATGGCCTAGGAAAAATCTACAGTTGATAAGAGTTCTCAATTTTATACACTAAAGGGAAACCCTATGACAACATTTTCAGGTAAGTTCATCACTTGTGTGTAGAGAATCAATAGATACATATGAAACAACTTCAAGAAACTTGCCACTAAACTTGAGTTAGGTGACCAAAAAAGAGTATGCATTGAAGGGCCAGAGAAGCTACTACCAGTTTACATAGACTTTGTCTTTTTCGGGGGTGGAACTCTAATGCTATTAGGATATAGAGATAGTGAACCTAGGTTTGCAGCTATTTATTCTTCGGATTTTTTTATTTTAGAACTTTTTAACAACCTTAAATTGTGATGTTTATAATTTCTTTTGTTTGCTATTTTCTTTGGTTCTTCATGGACTAATTGTGTGTCTAGTAAAATGAATACTTTTATGATGTCCTGTGAAGCATCTAGTGTAGGCTTTGAATTTCCATCTAAATACTGTTTGTCCTATTTCTTATTATTTGAGTTTTTTCTTAGTGTTTTATTACTTTCTTTGTCAAAACTTCTTTGCAATTATTGGATAACTAAATCAGAAATAATTAATATGAAGTGGTATTTTAGATGCCTAGCTATCAGTCCTTGTGAGTGTGGCTATTTCTGAAGATGATTAGTACCATGTTGAATCACAAAAGGTGTTTTTATAGATAGCTATTTGAAGAGGCTTTGCAATGCATGATTACCTTGGTTACTTTATTCTAAGATTATGAGCCAGCTAACATTTTTTAAAGGTTTAGTAAAATTTTTTGCACAGTATCTTTACAAAGATCCCCTTATGTTTGTACTACTTGATCAAGAGACTGGTTATATATCTATCTCAAGTGTCTCTAAGTGTACCTTGGTGATTCATGAGATTAATGATCTATTATTTTGGTAAGCTTGGATATTGATGTGTATGGTGTATGTGCTTTATGTAGGGTAATGTAGAATATTAATGCACACCTTAAATTTTGAAAGAGATATGACCAAATGCATTTGAAATTAACTCGGATGCCAAAGGAGTGGTGCACTAGTTATCCATCGAAAGATGGAGGGAAGTTGTTTATAAATGTGTTTGTTAATTTCAAAAAAATAGTTGTGAGTACAATTCATTTTTGAACAATTGTTAGTGATGTCATTGACCATGAACAACTTTATGTCATATTATTTTTTATCTTATTTTTCAAGATGATGTGGATAATCTCAGGACAAGAAAAATTTGAGGCATATTTTTTTGTTAGACTATAAATTGTATTTTTCCTCCTTTGCTATTAATGGATTTTGGATATTTTTGAATCCTAATTTAAAGTTACTTAATTCTTTTTCATTTAAGTCATTTAAAATAGTCTTGAGGTAAGATTGAACTATAGATTTTAGCTTTTTGGATTCCTAAGTGTTGTTTCCTATCTATGCAGATTTGAGTAAACTTGGAGGCCTTTCTGTTGTTATTGAAGAATTCAATAGATAAGAACAAGAACAAGAACAATTGCTGGATGGGTTCTTGGAAAAGCTAGTCATACTAATCCCATTGTTAAAAACAAGTATTATTTTAGTTTCCTTCTCTTTAATTTTAATAATGTTAATGATGTTGTAGTCGAGAACTTCAGTGATTGATCTTGTTAGTTTTCTTAGGTATATTAAAGAAGTCAGTTTGAAAAGGGAATCATTCTCTGAAGCTTTAGCTAATAAATATGAATTGATTTTAGATACTTGAGCTAAAGGCCTTACCCAAATTAATTCAACTAGTGAACTCAAGCTTTTCTGAAGAAACAATTAAAGCTCTTATGCAATTTCAGCTTTAATTAGAAACAATCCAAATGGGTAGGCAATGTTTTACTCTGAAGGTGGAGCTCATATGCTTTAGGTAAAAAATAATAGTTTTGAAGTTTTCCTTCAGTCTTAATGCTTAAATTACAAATAAATGAGATTGCATTGTGAGTGGCTTTCTTGTTTGATAGGTTATCATGAGAAATGTTAGCAATGATATGAGGTTGCATAAGAAGTCTATTTTCTTGGTGGTCGACTTAGTAGAAGAATAGTTGCAATCTAATTTGTCTCCAGTTGCTCTTTAAGATGATAAAGAATGTCTAAAAGTAGTGGTAGATCTCAAAACAGTGCCTAATTTAGATACAAAAGAGATGGTTTGTTCACTAATCTTACCTTATTTAAGATTTTAAGGTTATAATTGTAGATACTATTTTGTTAGTTGATGGGATAACATTCTCATGGGGAAATTTTTCCTACACATATTAATGTATCTTTTTAGCTATTTAGATTTGTGTTGTTGGTTTGATATACTTGAAAGTCTAATGTTTTGATGGAAATTAAAACCACAAATATCAAAACTTCTTCACTATGGGAATGACAAAAATTTTGTATTTCTCTCATTTGGGCTCTTTTGGAATTTTGGGACAACTTGGATTCACTAAATGGTGTTATAAAGCTCCACGCACCAAACTTATTTTGTGTCCTAGAATAACAAACAATCAAGAAGCTTGACACTAGAGCCTATAGAACATCTTTGCACAGTCCTTTGTATGGAGAAACATATGGACCATGCAATGCAAATAGTAGAAAGTGACAACATGCAATCGCTATCATGCCACCTAACTATTAGATAAGCTTTAGTTGTGATCAAAATGTGTTGAACTCCTTTTACTTGTATGTCAATATTATTTATAGTTAGTAAAAAATGGACCCTAATTACAAGGTCACTTTTTCTATGTCTATATTTCTTTAGTTTTTGCTTTGATTCTGTAGACTTGCATAGGCTTAGGCCTGCATACATAAACCATTTATTTAAATGCTTTATAGGTGCAAGTCAATAATAATATAAGGCTAGGTTTTTTGGATCATTTTACAAAAAAATGAGAGGGCCTTTACTCAAAAAGTCTTTTCAACATGAGTAAGAACTACAAACCAAAAGAGTAAGTTGTTGAATTCATGTCCTCTTTGGAACTGTTTTGTGTTGGCAAGAATAACCATTGTAAATCTACAACATCTAGTTCTGATTTTTAGATTGTAGATATTTTCTAGGTTAAACTCGATGAATTACCAAACTTGAGATTAATGCAAGTTGTTTGGGTATATATAACATTTTGGTTTGATTGGCATCTTGTGTTTGAAGAAGTTCTTGAATGGACAAGGGAGAAAGAAGAAAAGGAAGCAAAAAAGGGGCAAAGGCTGGTAGGTGATTTCATGGATTTACTTTATTCCTCAAAGGTTTTGATTCTTACTTTGAAAAAACATACTCTAACAAATATATTCTATTTTTATTTTACTTTTTGTGCATCTAAGGTACATTTTTGTATTGTCCTGTACACAAAAAATATGTGTCATGACTGAATTTTTATTTACTTCTTTGATGATTGATTATATATATTTTTCATTTCAGGAAATTGATGCTTCCTCAAAATGGGAGGAATGTATACTTTTGCTTGAAGATGTCCAAGAGTATAGGTAAAAGAGCAACCATTTAAAGAATAATCTAGTGCAAGTGATAAAAGCTAGTTTTTATGTGTATCCACTATAATTAGTTATAAATAATTTTGCACATGAATATTTAGGTCAATTAGTGATGGAAGCTTCCATCGGGAGATATTTGATGAGTACATTGTACACTTTCAAGAAAAGGTCAAGAAAAAGGAACACAAATGGGACAAAGAAAAGGTATCTAACAATAAACAACCATATACTTTTCTTTCCTTTGTTTATTATTTCATGTTACATGTCTGAATTTATCAAGATCTCATTGATTAAATGCTTCATACCATGTAGGCCAGTCAGATTATTCTTATTTTTACAAAAAATTAAATATTGGTCGCATTAGCTTAGCTTTGCATTTCCCATGAGTCGCAAGGTTTGAATTCAAGTGAGTTCTTGAAAAATTTATATGAAGCTAAGCAAGGCAAAAAAGATTGACAAAAAAATTAATGACACCAAATATTTATATAATTAATTTTTTTACAAATACAATAATATATCCACATAATTATTAGATTTCTAAACAACCTTTTAAGTTGCCAAACACTCCACAATTACAACTTGTGAGCACAAAGCTTACAAGCATAATGGCCCAATGACGTCTTGATGGCTACCTCATCAATGAAAGCATTTTGTAACTATTGCTTTAGATGGGTTTCCCCAAAGTTTTAAAACATATAAATAGTAAAGGAAAATAAAATAATTTGTAGTGTTTGTTTTTAAACAAAAATTGACTAAAACTAATTTAATATTTTTATTAAAATTAATGTTGGTAAACTTTCTAATGTGACTACTAGCATTGACATTAGATGCACTTTGGCTCTACATGAAAAGCTTTTCACATGGAGCTATGAGTGGGTGATGCTACAAATAGGGGATCTCATCCCCAAATTTCATATGTTTGAACCTGAAAGCTCATGTGTGCAAATTGATATAAAATATAAAATAGGATTATTGACTGGTTGTCAAAATGATATAAAATATTGACAACAAAGGGGAAAACCAATTCAAAGAAGTTGTGAATGAGATTTTCAACTTTAATATATAATTTTTGTGCATATATAGAAAAAAATAAGAAACTAGAGTTTCTCAAAGATAATGGCGATGCTTTGATTATAAAGAAAGCTCAAAAAAGTATAAAATTAGGCCCAATGAATACAAAAACAAATCAAAGGGACAATACAACCTCCCAAGAACAATATATAAGGGCAATGTTAGTTGGGTCACAAAAGAGAGTTAAACAAGGTGGTCATACAAAAAAGGACAAAAGATCAAAGCATTTTACGATGCAAAAATTTTGACATTTTTTTCTCCCCCAATTTTAACTCTCTAGTATTAAAAAAGAGAGTATTCCATTGGAGTAATCAACTGGGAGTAAATGAATACTAATTATGTTATATTTATGATTTTTACTTGATGTTGGACTTCATGTCTTATATATAAATGTTTTATTGTTGAGTTAGTGCTAAATTTTAGTTTTGTGTCTTAGTATATTGGATTTTTTGTTCACTTATGTAATCTAAGTTGGTGACCATTTCCTTAATGAAAGCTATTATATGTTGTTGTTTTCTAAGAGAAAGGGTTGTCCACAAGTTTGGTGTTTACATCTTGGTGGTTTCTCTGCTTTTGTTATAAGTGGTTGTGTAATGTAGAAACTTTTAAATATGAATTTAAATAAAATCTAAATAATAGATTTTTAAATTTAAAATCCATTACTCTGGTTCCCTTTTCCTTTGGGTGATTTAAGTTTGACAAACTTGAATTATTTTTTTGAAATGAAAGGAGCCTTTAAATTATCAACTTGATTGGATGTTGCCTTGTTGCCTCTATTTCAAGAAATATGGGTCCATAACCTTTGGGTATTATATTGAGAATCAAATTAAACAAATAATAATTTATTATCTTTTCTTTAAAGGGTGCTAGCTCAATGGAAGAGTGCTTGCTTTAGAAGCAGGAGGATGGTGGTTCGATTTCATCGTGCTCTATTATGAACAAATGCACTACCAAATATGTGACGAAATATGCTATTGAATATGCTACTAAATACATTACCAAATATGTGATTAAATTTTCTATTGAATATGCTACTAAATATGTGAGCAAATATACTATTTAATATGCTACTAAGTACACTACCAAATATGTGACTAAATATGCTATTGAGTATGCTATGACATATGTGACCAAATATACTATTAAATATGCTACTAAATACACTACTAAATATGTGATAAATATACTAAATATGTGATTAAATATGCTACTAAATATACCACTATATATGTGACTAAATAAACTATAAAATATATGACTAAATATGTGATTAAATATACTAATAAATATACCATTAAATATGTGACTAAATCGATGATCAAAATCATGGATCAAATAAATGACTAAAATCGTTTAGTAGTGCATTTAGTAGTGTTATAAATGATTGGATATTAACTAGTATTAGTCATGTGACTGATTTTAGTCACATATATACAAATTTTAGTGGTTTTTTTAGTCACATATTGTTGTTTTTGTACTAGTGACCGTATTAAAGGCTTACAAAGGTTTGTTAGATCCTACCCTATTAAAGGATTTCACACTCTGCTAGAAGTGTACCTATTTAAAGAATTTCTAATCATTCACTTGGAATGTCACCCTATTAAAGGATTTCTCAATTACTGTTAAATCAACCTTAATCCAAAGGATTTCACCCTTTTGATACAGTTGTTAGAAAGTAATAGTAAAATGTTTAATTTGACAAATTGCAATCTTATATTGCTGATTTCAGATCTCATTTCAGTCCATCTTGATCGTTATGATCTATTATAACAATTCTATTTCATTGATCCTCTATTCTTCAAACTGATTCTACAATTCTTTCTTTCTTCTAAGTCACCTTGAATGCTTATTAATTCAACCCTTTTGTCCCTTCAATTATTTTCTCAGATCACTTCCTCATGCATTCTAAATTATGGGGCTTCATCTTCCTTATAAATATTTTTGTGACTTAGGGTTAGGTATGAATCTACAACTAAGATTCATCCTTTTAGCTACTTAACCATTCCAATTTTATGACTGGTTGCATGTTGATTGCATAGGGAATCCAAAATAGATTTGTCCTTATCATTAAAGCTTCTAGATCTATCCATAAGTTGGTATAAAAATGGTTTACATAGTTTTTTGTGGCATCACAAATAACTAGGTCCATTATGTATTACTCAACACTTGATAATACTGATGTTTGACACTTACTATAGTTCTGTCTAATTTGGCACTTGAACTTGCTCGACATTGTCTATTTGCTTGGTGCTTGAGTGGCTTGACATATATACATATTACACTTGGCATGTTTTACTAGCTCAACATGAACTTAGTAAATATCTTAAGTGTGTTGACACTCAATTGTCAAAACCAATTTGAGGTCAACAATCTCCCTCTTTGACATGAGTGTCAAAAACACTTAACTGTACAAATCTAATTTCCTTGAGTATAATATATACATAGTTCGACATATATAAAAAACTTCAAAATTTTCAAAATTCTATAATATACTCATATACCTCAAAATTTTTTAACTCCCTCTAAGTTAATGTGCCCATTCTATATCCAAAATTTCTTCTCTTCTCTAAGTAGCATATTGATACTCTTTTTCTTCAAAATTTTGGACACTCTGTTTCTATTTGATATGCTATGTTTCTATTCTTTTGTTGGTTGCTCCCCCTTTGCTTGCTCTCCCCCTTTTGGCTTATCTATTATCTCCCCCTTTTATATTTTTCTCCCCCTTTAATATATTTCTCCCCCTTTTTGGCATTGATGTCAAAGGGTCTATACACTGATTGTGTATTTGTCCAAAAAGTTCTTGTGGACTTCCATTATGATCTTTAAAGCAGCATCCCACTTGTCTAATGCAACATCTAAGGATTTTATCTGGATATTTGTCTCTACTACAAGATGAACTAGTCCATCCAATATTGAAATATTGGGATCTTTATTTAATACAATCTCTACATACACTAGTTCCTTTTGAAGTATTTCCATATGAGGGGTAAGGGAGGCTTGTATGCTAATCAACTTGGCTCTTATGTTAGCCTCTTCTTTTGTTAACATAGCTAGTTGATTTTGTGTATGAAGCACTAAATTAAATTGCTTCTCACCTTGAACTAGATTTTGGGGTAGTTGAATACCTAAAATCTTCAAGTTTCTTTCGAGACTCAAAATTTTGTGGCTTGTTTCTTGTGTGAAGAGTGTGGGATCACACAATTTTGTGCACTATGAGAAAATGTTCTCAAGCACTTTCTTCACTTTCTCTATTTTTTTGGCCAATTCAACTTGTGATAGTGCTATTCCAATAGATATTTAATCATTGACTATCCCTTGAAATTTCTTTTTAGACCATTCCATGAGTTTAATGTTAGTGTCTTGGTCTTCATTAGTCACCTGTTCAACAATTTTTGATAGTTGTTCTAATATAGGCTTGGATTCATTAGGTGTTTGTAAGCTAAAGGCATCTAAAAAGATGTCTTTGATCTCCTGTAGTGCTTGCCTTTGTTTATACTCTTTCCTGAGTATCTCTTGATTTTTCTTTCTCTCTAATGCTTCTTGCATAATATTGATCTACTCTAAGGTCATTGTTGCATAATCATATTTGGGTATCACTATGTCTTCATATAAAAGTGCATCACCATAGTGAAATACCTTTGCAACCTTTATTGAGCTTGAGCCTAGTGTAGAAATTTGTAGTGGTATTGCATCAGTGCTTGGCTACTGGAGGAATTTAGTAGGAGTGCTAGTTGTTGGTAAATTTACCAATGTCTATATAGCTTCTTGCTCCTTCTTCTTTGGTATGTCCTTGTCTTCATCAAATTTATCGTGATCAATTATTATTATTTTTGGTGCACCTTGAGTTTGTGCCTCAAGTATAGAAACATCTACTTGTCCTATTTATTCTTTTGTTGGCTCCTTTACTTTTGCGGTTTGAACTTCAACAAATTTTTTAGTAGTTTCAACCTTTATAGTTTTATCCTCTATTTGTATTAATGATTGAACACTAGTAGCTGTAGGAATGGAAGAAGGTGGTTCTTGTGTGTTCACTATATCCCTAGTGATATCAACTACTGCTTTCTATAGTTCATCCACACTAACCAATATTGGGTTCTCACACAACCTTGCTTGTAGTGTGGTTTGGTCAAGTATCTTTTTCAAATCCTCTGTAGTTAGTGGATTAATTTTCTGAGGTGATTTTTTAGGAACATCTTTCACTATTATGATCTCTATAGTGTTGTTTGTGTCATGTGGAGGTCTCATGGCTGGAAATTGTGAGTCTTCCATACTCTGTTTTTCTTATTGCTCATCAACTATTGCCATTTCATCTTTTTTTTGTTCTGTCTCCTCCATAGTGGTGTCTTCTTTCTCTTTTTTTGTTTCTTCCTCCTTCTCCACACCTTCTTCATAATTGTTTCCTCCCTCAAAGAGATCTGTTGCTCCTTCCTTGACAGTTGTTAAACCATATATTAACTTCCACATATCTATGGATTTCTTCACAACATCCTCAATTTTGTTCTATAAAATGCTAAATTCCCTATACTTTGGTGCAAATATGCTACCATATTTATTATTTTCCTTAGTTATTTTTCCTTTTGACAATTTTGGCATCACTTGTGTGAATGTAGACTCTCTTATTTCTTTCTCCATGTTTATGCAATAGTGCCATTTATTCTCAACAATTGCATATAAATCTTTAAGCATTGTGTTATCAAATTCAAGAGGAGTGTTCTTGAATTTTTCCATCATGGAATATACTGACTCTTCAATAATGTTTTGATATTCTTTACAAAGTTTACCAAATTCAGTTTTTTTCAAACCTATCAAATTTGCACTATCCCTAACATTATCACAAATGTTTTCAAGATCAGATTTGGGAGCATGAATTACCATTCTAAATTGGTTTGTGTCCTTTGAATCTATCTTCTCATCATTTGTCTTTGGTTGTGCTACATATTTTCTTCTTGGTTTCTTCTACATAGGACCAATTTTCTCAGTAGCCTTACTCTTCTTCTTTGCCTACTCTTTATCTTTCTGAGTGGTTTCCCTTGTAGTGGCTCTCATTTTTGGAGTTGTAGGCTTTGTTGCACTAGGCTTTATAGTCTTCTTTGCCTTTGTTTTTGCAATAGGTTATGTCTTGGCTTTTGTCTTCTTTGGCTATGGCTTTGGTGGTACTTCCTCAACATCTTCTCCCTTAACATCTTCTTCTTCCTAATCTTCACCCATGCCTCGGGTCAAAGAAAGAGGCTCTTGACCTTGTACCTCTTCTTCCTCTTCTTCTTCTTCATCATCATCTTCATCATCATTTCCTACATCTTCTCCAAACTTAGCTTTAGGTTTCTTCACCATTTTATCTTTCTTCTTCAAAGATGAGGTTGTTTTCAATTCCATTTCTACCTTTGACTTTACAACATCATAGTTACCAAAATTTTTGGCAGTCTTATCAACTTCATTAGGGAGCAATGTAATGATAGTAGCTAAGGCTTCATCAATATTTATTTCATATCCTAGAGGCCTTAACCATCTAACTCTAGGTATTGCAGCCTAAATGAAAGTGTAGTCAATATCTACAAGGAAAAAAATATCATTGTAGTGTTGTTCTACTAGGGAAATAGGAATTCTCAACCTATATTTCATGGACTTCTTGAAGTCTTCAAAATAGCCAATCATTACTGACTCAAAATTCTCTCCCATTTTTTCAATGTACTCATTTATTTGTACAAAAAATCACTTATTGGTCTTCCATCCTATTTTACCAAAAGATGGGAAATCATTTTGTACATAGAAAAATATACATATCAATATTGAACCAACTTGCATTGACCACTTTTAGACTTCCTTATTGCTCCTAGGTTCTCCATTATCTGTTGCAATTGGGGTTCTACAAGATCACAAGTATGATGTTTCTTAACAATCTTATATCCTACATCAATAGCTATATAGGTAATACTATTTAGTTTTCTTAACTAATAAAATTTATGTGAAATGAATCTAACAACAAAGTGAAGAAGTGGGTTTGTGATAGTGTTAATAGTTATCCCACACTTGTTCGAGTTAGCTCCTATGTTTTTCTCAATCACCTCTTTAGAGTCGCTCCTTAGGGTCTTAGACTAATCTAGGGTTGGGTAACCAATAACCCTATGTATATTTCTCTTTGAAATTTTGATAGGACCTCATTTTGTCCATTGACATCTATCATGTTTTCTTCTTAGGAAAATTTTAATCAATTCAATTTTAAAAACTGTTGGGAAATCTAGGAAATGGGTTAAGCCCTTCCTTTCTACAATTTTGAATTCTTCCTTTAATACCCCATTTTCACATAGTTTCTTATAAACTTGATGTCTTTCCATGTCTCCAATCCTTGCAGTTATAGCATTTTCTTACATCTTGTACCATTACAACCTTAAGTGGAATCATTGTTAATGCGCCTGCTAGGTCATTCTTATATGCAACTTCTGGTATGGCCCTAAAATTTGGTTGTTTAATCTTATTTCTGACTAGTTGAACTTTGAATGGTTCTTTCTCTTTCAAAGGTTTTGAACTTGATGTCATTTTGACAACTAGGGTTTTACCAAATATGAAATTGTGTAGCTCGATAGGTGAAGAATACCTTTAAAATAGATGAACTGACACTTGATCTTCACTATGATCGATGCAAATGCTTCAATATTGCTTGTGAATCACTTCTTTGATCTTCTTGCTCTTTCTTTTTGTTTGTAATGATGAAAAATGGGTAAAGATTACGCTTACACCTTTTAAAATATAACATTTATTGCATGATGCATGTATAGTTGTAAACTCGGCTTCAATGCAATTTCTATTTCACTCAGCATTCATTGTTTTTACCATCACTCAATAGCTATAAGAGTTACCCTTACTCAACTCCAATAGAAATTTCTCTCACTCAGTAGCTATTACTAACTTGGCTCCAACTGGCTTTGGCTGACAACTTGGCACACTCTAGTATTTTACTCGGCAACTAAAGAGGACTTTTCTTGCCTTGCAGTAACGTGACCTTGAAATTTCCTTATTATCTTGCATCTTTCTTCATGCTAATTTATCTTTCTCAATACTAACTTCTTTTTGGAACTGATATATGATGTATCATTTTAAATATCAGTCCCTCATACCTTCTTTTAACTTAGTTTAATGAGATGTGATCACTTGACCTATTAGGTGAAGTGATCTCTTCATTTGATATGCTACATCCATCTTTCTTCTTCAATGTCTTATTCATTTCTCCTCTGGTGCGTTCAACATCTACCTTGCCTTTTCCTTTGTTGAACTCTGAATTAGGTGCTTTTGACCTTGTTGGGCAATGCTTTCTAATATGACCAGTCTTCAAATAGCTAGAGCATGTAGTCTAACTCAACCATATATTGTAGTCACCACTAAAGTGTGTTCTTATGCAATTCTCAGGGATGTGTCCATACTATTGACAATTATCACATCTATGTCTTGTATTGTAATCCTAGTAATAGAAGTTTTCGTAGCTTCTTACATTTGTTGGCTTATTTGATGACCATGCGGACTTGGATCTACATTCAAAGGCACTATGTTCATACTTTTGACAATTGTAGTAGTGTCCTTTAAATTTGGGTGCATGCATGGTTCTGGTTCTACATTCATGTGCCTGATGACCTCGCTTTTTGCACTTATGATAGTGACCCATGTTTTAAGGTTTTTTTCATGCTAATTTGCATTCTTACTCCTACACACATTAGCAACATGACCTTTCTTACCACATTTATGACAAGTAGGTTTGGAGTTCTTATCTTTTTCATTTCTTTCTTTAGTAGTCTTGGATGATTCTCATTCTTTAGTGCTAGTGTAGCCTAGTCCTGATGTATTGTTGTTGGATCTAGGGGATTTCAACAGTTGTTCAAAGAATTTGATGGCTTCATTGGGTTTTTTGAAACTTTCAGCAATCTCTTTTGCTCTTCTTACATCATTTTGTAGTTGTTCATTCTGCAACTTCAATGTAGTGATCTCAATGTCTTTGAAATTCAACTCATGATGGGAATTTATCATCTAACTTAGGGTGTTCAATTGCATGCTGGATATTCTGGATAGCTCTATTGATTTTTCATCCAATCTATTGGCTAGGTTTCTCTTGTCTTCTTCCATGTCTTATTAATTTCTCCTCTGGTGTGTTCAACATATACCTTGCCTTTTCCTTTGTTGAACTCTAAATTAAGTGCTTTTGACCTTTTTGGGAAATGCTTTCTGATATGACCAGTCTTCAAATAGATAAAGCATGTAGTCTAACTTAACCATCTATTGTAGTTACCACTAAAGTGTGTTCTTATGCAATTCTCAGGGATGTGTCCATACTATTGACAATAATGACATCTATGTCTTGTATTGTAATCCTAGTAATAGAAGTTTTCATAGCTTCTTACATTTGCTGGCTTATTTGATGACCATGTGGTCTTGGATCTACATTCAAAGACACTATGTTCATACTTCTAAAAATTGTAGCAATATCTTTAAAAATTTTGTGCATGCATGGTTCTAGTTCTACATTCATGTGCCTAATGACCTTGCTTTTTGCACTTATGATAGTGATTCATGTTTTTAGGTTTATTTCATGCTAATTTGCATTCTTACTCCCACACACATTAGCAACATGACCCTTCTTACCACAATTATGACAAGTAGGTTTGGAGTTCTTATCTTTGTCATTTCTTTCTTCAGCAGTCTTGGATGATTCTCATTCTTTCATGCTCATGTAGCCTAGTCCTGATGTATTGTTGTTGGATATAGGGGATTTCAACAGTTATTCAAAGAATTTTATGGCTTCATTTAGCTTGTTGAAACTTTCAGCAATCTCTTTTGCTCTTCTTACATCATTTTTTAGTTGTTTATTCTACAACTTCAGTGTGGTGATCTCAACATCTTTGACATTCAACTCATGATGAGCATTCATCATCTAACTTAGGGTATTCAATTACATGATGGATATTCTGGATAGCTCTATTGATTTTTTGTCCAATCTATTGGCTAGGTTTCTCTTGTCTTCTTCGATCATGGCCTTGTCTTCTATAGCTTTTTTCTTTTGTTTAGTCACTTCACATAGCATCATGGCTTGTGATTCTTGTTTCAACTTGAGATTTCTAATTTCTTTAGCTTGTGCACTATTCTTTTCCATCAGATCTACAATTGTTGCATTGAATTTGTTTGAGTCTCCACATGAAAATAACTTTATGGTGTCAATCTCTTTGTATTGTGTATCATTTTCGATAATGACAATTTTTTTGTTCTTTTCAAGGACTTCCTTAATTCATCTCTAGCTTCATCTAATGAATGTAGAATGAGTTGGATTTCAATTCCTTGGTTCTCTATAATCTTTCCCATTTTGTAGACCTCCATCTTAAGATCTTTTCTTCAAGTTGTAAAGCTTCTCCTGATATGAACTTAGCTCTGATACCAATTGTTGGAATTACAAATGGGAAACATATACTTCTGAGAGGGGGGAGGGTGAATCAGAAGTCCTAATATTTAACTAATAAAAATTTTAACTTTAAAAAAATGCATGCATGAACATATTAAAATAACATGTAAAGTAAATGCATCCACATAAATACTTGACACCAGATATGATTACCTAGAAACCCTCCAAATGAGAAGGTAAAACTGGGGTGGGGATGACACCCACAATTCCTCACTACTGTAGCAATAAAGTTCACCTATTAAGGTTACATAGTTTGAACATTTTCATGATCTTTCTTGTAAAAGGCCTACCTTGTTAAAGGCTTGAAAAGGTTTGTTAGATCCTACCCTATTAAAGGATTTTACACCCTACTAGAAGTGTGCCTATTTAAAGGATTTTTGATCATTCATTTGGAATGTCACCCTATTAAAAGATTTCTCAATGACCATTAAATCAACCTTAATCAAGAGGATCTCACCCTACTAATATAGTTGTTAGAAAGTAATAGTAGAATGTTTGATCTAACAACTTACAATCTTGTATTATTGATTTCAAATCTCATTTCAGTCCATCTTGATCCTCATGATCCATTTTAACAATGTTGTTTCACTGATCCTCTGCTATTCAAACTAATTCTGCAATTCTTTCCTTCTTCTAAGTCACCTTGAATGCCTACTAATCAATTCACCACTTTTCTCCCTACAATTCTTCACTCACATCACTTCCTTGTGCATTCTAAATTATGGGGCTTCATCTTCCTTATAAAGAATTTTGTGACTTAGGGTTAGGTATGAATCTACAAATGAGATTCATCCTTTTGGCCACTTAACCATTCCAATTTTCTAATTGGTTGCATGTTGATTGCATAGGGAATCCAAAATAGATTTGTCCTTATCATTAAAGATTCTAGATCTATCCATAAATATTTGGCATAAAAATGGTTTACATAGTTGTTTGTGCCATAAAAAACAACTAGGTCCATTCTATGTTACTCGACACTTACTGTAGTTCTGCTTGACTTAGCACGTGAACTTACTTGGCATCAACTATTCACTCAATAGTTGAACTTGCTTGGAATTATCTATTTTCTTGGCACTTGAGTAACTCAACATGTGTTATTAGCTTGGCATGAACTTAGTAAATATCTTAAGTGTGTTGACACTTAATTGTCTAAACTAATCTAAGATCAACAATCTAAGAGTCTCAGAGGTAAATTTGATGATATGAGAATGTAAGAAGGTGAGAATATTGCTTAACATGTTGCTAGAATAAAAGAAGTTGTTAGTGCAATAAAAAGAGCTACTAGGAAGATAGATGATGATACTGTGCTAAGCAAAGTCTTGAGAACATTAGTGCCTATTTATGCTATTAGAGTTTCTACAATTCAAGAACTAAGATGTATTCAAAGAAATGATCTAACCCTTGAAATTCTAGTAGGTAGACTCACTAATTTTGAGCTATTTAACTTTAATAATTACAAACTTGAGAGTCTTGAATCTACTTTCAAAGCTAAGTTGTTATTGGAGGACTCTAACAAGGTGAAGCAAAAGAAGAAGAAGAAGAAGAAGAGAAAGATAAAGTATGTGTCTAGTGATAGTGATATAGGTGAGGAAGATGTTGAACAACTAGAAGCACTAGTAGAAAAAGTTTCCATAGAGGTTAAGGCAAGTTCATGTTAGAATTAGATAATACTAAGAGGGGGAGGGGGGGGGGGGTGTGCAGTGTGGGCAGGGGGTGAATCAATATTTTTAATCTTTTTACCCTCAACTGAATATTATTAATTACTTTTCCATAAGCATAAGAAAGATAACCAATAGTGCTAAATAATAAGAAAAAAATAAAAATGAAGGGAACTCATAACACCATATTTTGTTAACTAGGGAAACCTTGGTGGAGATGGAACCCACAAGATGATTCACTATATAAAGAATCTGGTTAAGGATATTGACCCTATTAGGAGTATATGAAGAATGTATAGTGTCTCGAGTACTTATTAGGAGACTAGACCTTGTTAGAAGCCTCAACCTTGTTAGGAGTTTCTTCAACCCTATTAGAAGTTGGTAGATGATATGAAAATATGTGCAAGAAGAGCCCACTACCCTAACATGGAACTATACAAATAGGTTCTTCAAGAGAATAGATATACATACAAAACTGGATCACTTGCTATACTTCACAAATCTTTTGAATGTCAACAACTGGGCACAACTAGATTACTTGCTATACTTCACACTTCTTTTGATTGTTAGTTCTTCACACAAAGGATAACTGTGCATATATCAAATTGCATCATATCTCGCATCACATATCATTATTTTGCATGACATTTTTTTATTCATGCTACACTAACTTCATAAATGAATTTATTTATTTATACCAAGCATATCAATAATTTTTTCTTAGTTGGCTCACATATCATCCTTGGAGTCAGCTCATCAAGAATTAATAATTAAAACAATTATTCAAGTCATTTAACTCATTTTGCTAACATGCTCTATTCTGCATTGTAACATCAATGTATCACTAATTCCTTCATAAATTGAACTCAGTTGATCATATGGACATGCACATCATATGACTAGACACAAAAATAAGTTCATTACCATAAATTTTTATGATGTAAATAGTGTAATATTTGGTAATGATGCACCATGTTTGATAAAAGGAAAAGGTTCTATCAAACTTACAGGTAAGATTTCATGTGAAAATGGTTATCATGTTGAAGGGCTAAATTATAACTTGTTGAGTGTGTCACAATTGAACAATTTGGGACGCAAGATTGAATTTGGAAATAAGATTGCTAAGATATATGACAAAAATAGGAAACTAATTGGAAAATATGATCAAACTATAAATAATCTATTCTATGCTGATATAGAGGATGCTACTTGTCTTGTTGTAAAATTTTATGATCTATGGCTTTGGCATAAGAGGTTATGTCATGTTAATTTTGATAACTTGGATATTATTAGTAACATGAAGAAATTTAGAGGCTTATCTAAGTTGAAGAAGCCTAATAATGTAGTGTGCAAATAATGTTAGCTAGGCAAAATGACAAAATCAAGCTTTAAGAGTAAAGCTTATACCTCTAAAGAAATACTAGAGATTGTTCATACTAACTTGTGTGGACCAATTGAAGTGCAAAGCTACAAGGGAGATAATTATATAATGCTATTTGTTGATGATTACTCTAGGATGATGGCAGTTATCTTATTGAAATAGAGATCTAATGATTTTAAAATGTTTAAATGGTACTTGGCAAGAGTTGAGAAAGAAACAAGTAAAAGTCTAAAATCTTTGAGATTAGACAGAGGAAGAGAATTTACACCAAATGAATTTGAGATGTTCTGTAATGACAGAGGAATCAAAAGATAGACATCTGCTCGTAGAGCCTCTCCACAAAATGGAATAGCTAAAAGGAGAAATAGGTCTATAATGGACTGTGCTAGAACACTCATGATGGAGAAGAATCTTGCTTTGAAATATTGGAGAGAAGCTATAAGTATTGTTGTCTATACCTTGAACTATGTGCAAATCAAGAAAGGTACTCATTCAACACCTTTTGAACTATGGTATGGATACCCACCTAATGTAAAATACTTTAAGGTATTTGAAATTAAATGTTACATTCTTAAAGATGTTAAGAATGGAAAAATTGATGCAAAAAGTGAAGAAGGTATGTTCCTAGGACATTCTACAAGAAGCAAAGCTTATAAGTGTTTCAATATTACCACTATTAAAATTGTGGAAAGTGCAATTGTAAATTTTCATGAATATACAGAAGTACATGAGGACAAACCAATAAAAAAACTAGAAGAATACAAATCATTTATATACTTTTATGAAGGAATGTCTACTAAAGAAGATATTGCAAATCAAGTTACAAACCAATATCAAGTTTTAGTGACTACCGAGTCACATCCTAAGAATGTTGAGTTGCATTTAGGAACTAAGCTGCATTTAGATGTTGAGTTATAGAATAAGGTAGATGCACATTTTGATTCTAAGATTAGTACACATGAAAGAGATGCTGAGATACCTAACAAATATGTATATAGTGATTCTAAAGTTGAAAGACAAAATGAGGAAACAAGAGTTGAACCAAGATTGTCCAAATATGTCAAGAGACATCATCTTTCTGATCAAATAATTGAAGGTAAAGATACAAGAATAATGACAAGAAATGAAAAGAAATAGATTGAGAAGTGAATCATGTTTTTTGAGCATAAAGGAACCCAGAATAGTGAAAGATGCATTGGAATATGTGGACTGGTACAAAGCCATGAAAGAAGAGATTGAACAAATAGAGAGGAACAAAACATGGAGTCTAGTTCCTAGATCAGAAGACAAAAATAGGATTGGCACCAAGTGTATATTTAGAAACAAACTAGATGAAAATGGTGAAGTCATAAGAAAGAAAGCAATATTAGTTTGCAAGGGATATGCACAAGAAGAAGGGATTGATTATAGGAAGACATTTTCCCTTGTTTGTAGAATGGAAGGAGTAAGAACTCTACTTTCTTATGCTACATACAAAGGTTTCAATTTTTATCAGATGGATGTTAAATCTACATTTCTGAATGGCATATTAGAAGAATAAGTTTACATACAACAACCAGAAGGTCTTGTTGATATTAATAATAAGAACATGGTATGTAGACTACAAAAAGCTCTATATGGTTTGAAAGAAGCACCTAGAGCATGGTATGAGAGACTTCATAATTATATTGTGAAGATTGGATTTGAAAGGACTGATGATAACAACAATCTATACATAAAGACAGAGAAAGACAAAGGTATTTTGTTATCTAAAATATTTTTTGATGCTATCATATTTGGAGGACAAGTTGCCTTATGTAAGGATTTTGTAAATCAAATGAAGAAAGAATTTGAAATGTCCATGTTTGGAGAAATCAATTATTTTGTGGGTTTGCAAGTATATCAGATGAAATATGGTATATACATCACTCAGTCAAAGTATGTAAAGGAAATATTGAAAACTTTTGGATTAGAAGATTCCAAACCAGTAAGTACACCTATGGTGATAGGACAAAAGTTGTCAAAGAATGATGATTCAAATGAGGTGAATCAAACATTATACAGGTCTATGATTGGGAAATTGTAATATGTACTACATAATAGACCTGATATTGGATTATCTATAGGGGTAGTTGCAAGATTCTTTGCTAAACCCAAGGAGAATCACTTAATGGCCATAAAGAGAATAATGAAGATATCTGAAAGGAATAGAAGAGTTTGGTCTATACTACAAGAAAAATGAAAAGTTTGAATTAAGAGCCTACACTGATGTTGATTGGGCTGGAAATATTGATGATAGAAAGAGCACTAGTGGAAGAGCATTTTTCTTAGGCAAGAGACTAGTTACATGGACTAGCAAGAAATAGAGTTGTACTTCACAATTGACTGCTAAAGCTGAATATGTTTCTATTAGTATAAATTGTATAAAAATTTAATGGATCAAATAGTTACTCAAAGGAATGAAGGAAGAAATCACAGAACTAGTGATATTTAATTGTGATAACACAAGTGCTATCAATATATCAAAGAATCTAGTGATTCACACAAAGAAAAATCACATTGCAATCAAGTATCATTACTTTAGAGAGTTAGTTGATCAAGGTAAAGAGGTGAAGATGGAATATGTCAACATAAAGGAGATTTTTTTTGATATCTTCACAAAACCATTACATAAGGATGCTCATGAGTATCTAAGAGGTAAATTAATAAGTAATATAAGAAGTGCCCTACATCAAACAAGTTGATGTTCATATGTTACAAATTGATTCAGAGGATCTTACTTTAGGAGCTAACTAAAGTAATCATAGAACTAAAACTTCAAAATTAGTCATAAGCAAGGTGATAGAGGGAGAAACTGAAGAAACTGCAAAAGCCTATATCTACATGTGTTTTAGGATGACAAGTTTTTGGTATATGTCTTTGGAATTGTTGTCAAAGAGGGAGAAAGAACATTAAATTGATCATTATCAGAGAAAGTACATCAGAGGGAAATATCAAGAGATTATTGTCAAAGAGGGAGATATTCCACTGATCAAGAGTTAGAACAAATAGGGAGATAGGTCAAAGCTAGAATATATAATCATAAAGGGAGGTATTCTACTGATCAATCCAATATAAAAGAAAGAGAGAGAAATCCTAACTACCTAGTAAGAGGGAGATAGAAGAAGGAACTTAGAGGGAGTTATAAGAAAGAATTTTGTAACCTAATTAGAACATGGAAGTTGCTGATAGAGGGAGAAATTTTGATACAAATTTCTTTTTGGTATTGTCTTACTATTTTAACCTAGTTAGTTTGGTTAAACAAGATGTTCATCATCTAATTGACTTGGTTGATCATTTTGGTTTGCCATCAATGCCAAAGAGGGAGATTTTTGATATATAATTGAAAAGATCATTATTGATGAGAGATTATTGAAAGAGGGAGATTGTTGAAGAAGAGTGTGTATTTCAATCATTGTTTTGTCACTAGTGTCAAAACTATTTTTTTTGGTAAGACAACTGCTTATAAGACTCAAGTACTATCACTTAGTTGATTGATGTAGAGGATTTGATCAATAAGATGTAACAAAAGCACCTAGAGGAAAGGTTGAGTTATGATTATGTAATGAATACAAGGATCAGTTAAGACAATGATGACATGATGTATTGATAATCTACTTAAGATTACAAATGATGGCTACACTAAGAAATTTTAGAAGAACAAGTTACACAAAGTTTGTATGCCAAGCTTGATCGAGTGGATAGTAGGTGTTGAGCAAAGACAGTGCAAGCTAAGCAAAAAGTTAGTTGGAGCTAAGTGAAAGCAAATTCTAGTGTATTTCGAGCAAGATAGTTGATGTCAAGAAAAGTGTAGTTGATGTCGAGCATCAGTAAAATTTAGTTGATACCAAGTGAGTTCACAATAGATGTTGAGAAACACAATATGTGCCAAGTATTAGAAGGTTGATAATGTCGACCTGTTGCATTATTTTAAAGATAAAAGATTCGTTGAATTTGAGATGCCAAGTTTTTTTTCTTGAATTTTTTGAACTAGGTGGAAGATAAGGATGATGAGTCAGTGGCACAAAATTTGAGGGAAACCACTTTTAAGGAAAATTCAAATGGATTCTAGGAGAAGTTTCTAGAAGAGATACAAGATATGGGGTAGATACAATGTATCCTACCTAATCCATCCAAACCCTAATTTGGATGATGGAAAATGAGCACGAAAGTATCCTAATTTTCTATTTATAGGAATGTCTGGTCATGTGTGAGAACCTAAAGAAGAGAAGGAGTCAAGGGTTTTGCTTCATCAAGTAACCCAAGAAGAGAATCTATAATGGCATGTTAAGCAAGAAGGCTTAAGGAGATGAATGCTTGAAGGGTGAACAAGCTATGAGAGATGCAAAGTATGAAGGCCAAGTAAAATGGAGGACTAAATAGTGATTTGTAATCTACAAGAGAAGTTGTAAGTTGTATCAGATCAAAGCTCTATTGTTACTCTCTAACAATTGTATCAGTCTAGGGTAAATCCTTTGGAGTAAGGTTGACCTAATAGTCATTTGTAAATCCTTTAACTAGGTGGCATTCCAAATGGATGGTCTATAGTCCTCTAACAAGGTTCACTTCTAACAAGGTGATTGAAATCTCTTAACTGGGTATATTGTAATCTTTAATTGGGTTGGCCTTTCACAAGGAATCACTTCAAAAGAGTGGAAAGGAGTAGCATATTATTGGTGATTTTTCCCAAATTGTGTTTCCATGTAAATCACTATGTCAAGTGTGTTGATGAATCTATTATGTTTCATGCTTTACATATTTGCAAGTTGATTTGATAGTTTCCTACAAGTTTTAAGTGATTGCATAAACTTATGGATGTATGCATGGATATGAATGTTTAATGGGTTCATTAAGCTATGAAAAGTTTTATTTATACATCTATACCTTGAATAAATGATGCAGTCCCCCCTCCTTAGTTATTCTAAAGTATTCCAAAAAACTTTGTCTATTGGCTCAACTATGATTGGAGATCTTTCTTCAAACTGGTTAGGCAATGTATCAATGGTCCCATTGTCAGGTGCCACAATTGAATTTTCACCTTTAGATACATTATCTTTTATTCTATTTGTTTTTGCATCTTTCCCAAACATGTGGTAACTTGGGCTACTCAATATTTTTATTATTTTTTGATAACTAAAGCCATTGATATATTATTGGTCCCTTAATCTAACACTAAATTTAGGTTTTGAACGTGGGTCAACCACATTTAGGTATATTTTTATATCATGGTTTGTATCAAAGGTAAGATGGTCATGAGGTGTTTTATCCAAATTAATAAGCTTAGGATGTATTAGGGTCAATGGTTCAAGATTATAGGCTAAGGCAACTGGATTCAAAGACATAACCTCATTTAATGCATCATGCATTATATCACTTAAGTCAATAACATGGGCTTCCTCAAGGTGATCTACAGAAAAATGGTCATGAAATCACTCACTTTACTCATCTATAATTTCTTGTGGGAAAAAGTGTGGAAATAAAGCCTAAAAAGGGAACTCACTATCATCATATCTTCTCTCAGATAGTGTTAGACCATCAAGCTATTGGTTATCTAGGTGATATGTTTGGTCTAGCTACATAGGATCAAATCTCTATCCCAAAAGGTCTTCAAAAATTTATGGAAATGAAGTGGTTTCTAGACTTGAGTCTACTTATGTGGGTTCAACAACTTGTTCCAAAAATGTTTTCTAGAGCTGGGTTGGAGTTCATGTCAAATGTAGATTCTTGTTCACTTATGGTTTGTGGATAAGAGATGGGAATGCAAAATTCATTTTTTGTCTTGGGTAGGTTCCTTAGATAAAGATTTAAACTCCCATAGAGTGGAATCACTAGTTGTTGAAGTGTTGTCATCATTCTCACCATCATTAGTACCCAAAAGAGGTTCCTCAATGGCATGGAGGTTTAAAAAGATGATTTCATGGCTCCTAAGCATGTTGCAAAGTTCTCATGTGTACCTTCTTGTTAGGGACCCAAGCTTGTTTAGAAGAAGACACTTTCTACAAGTGTTGTTGGTTAGGAGAATGTTGTGGTTTTGAATAAACTGGTAACATTTTAGGTAGGTATTTTAGGTAACCCACACTTGTCTTAAGTCTTTTGGATCTAAAGTTTGCCTCTAATAGTTCTACCAAATTGTTACTACCTTTGAGCAAACTTATACTAGTATATCCCATTTTCTTCATTAATTCCAAACCTTTACTAAAGAGATGGGGTGAAATGTCAACATGTTGAACTCTTTAGTCTTTACTTTCTAATGTTGTAAGTGATGAACTATCTTTAGGTGTAGTGATCAATTAAGCTTCACCTCTAAAAAAATTTTGATTGTACATTGGAGAGTGTGCAGTTGAAGACAATTTACCATGTGATCTAGGAGATATGGGTAAGTCAAATAGAGAAACAAAATATTACCCTACTCCTTTATGTTGAATTTTGAAATTACATTCAATGGTTTTTATTTATTTTTTCATCTTTGTACAATGCAGTTGTTTTTCCTATAATTTTGAAAGTGACAGAATAGTTGAAGAGGTAGAACAATCAACCTTCTCTTTCCCATAGCTAGTGTGGTTTGGTGATTGTTTTCTTGATCATGAGAACAAGAAGTTGTTGTAGTCACAGGTCCTATTCTTTGATCCATATTTCTAGAGATACTTATGAATAGGAAATAAACTTGGAACTAGAGTTAATGCAGAGTCTTTATGTTGATTCATTTCAGTAGACATGTCTTGTCTATTGTGAGGAACAAAAGAGTTACAATATTGAGTGTATTTTTGATCCCCTACTATGGTAATTTCTTTCCCCAAGTATGGAAATTTTAGGCATTGGTGATATGTGGATGGAATAGCTTGCATATCATGTATCCATGGTCTACCTAACAAAATATTATAGGTTAACTTAAGGTCAAGAACTTGGAAACTAGTTTCTTTGATCACAAGATCATTATTTTCTTCAATGGATCAACAGTACCCTCCAAATATTCCAATTTTTTTATGAGATGTAAACTACAAATTTTTAAGCTTGCACCCCCATCAATCATTGCTCTTTTACCTTGATGTCTATAGATGAAAACCTCTATGTGCAAGGGAGAATTTTGAGGTTGAGCAAAAGACATGTCATCTTGGGCCAAAAAGGGACACAATGAGGTGAGATGCGAGTGTTGACCATATTTTGAAACCTCATAACATCCAAATTATTAGGTACTAAGACCTTGTTCAAGATATCTTTATGTGCAGGGGATATCTGTATTAACTCAAAAATGGAGATATGCACAGGAGTTTTTAGCAATTGATTCACCAAATTATATTTGGTAGGGTTGGAAATTATGGTGAGTTATTCTTTTTTTTTTAAATTCCTGACAATACTACCTTATCAACTTGTCTTTTGGTGGTGACATTTAGTAATTGTTTCTTTTATTAGTATTTTATTATTATAACACTCACAAATTCCTCAAACTCAAATAACATGTTGATGGTATGGTCATAATTTCAGGTATAGTTGACCTTTTCATTACTAGCTTTACTTTGATTGGCCCTTGAACATTCCCCTTTCTAATGACTCATGAAGGGATTTTTAAATGTGGTATGGTCTTAATTGGTTTGGAGGTTATTCACATCAATGAGCTTACCATTGATCAATCTTTGGATGGAATCTTGAAGGGTGAAGCAATTATTTATAAGATGTCCTTGATTTCAATGATAAGCATAGTAATTTTTCTCACTTTACTATTTTGTCTTAACTAGGGGTTCATATGGTTTAGCCTTGGGCAAAATAATAAGTTCATCAACAAAAAGTGTCTTCAAAGCATTGTCATAAGTATCACCTAAAAGGGTATATATTGAGGTGGTTTTCTAGTAAACCCTATTGGTGGAGGGACTTGATTATATGCCACCTATTTGTTTGACATGTTTTGTGTGGGGGACTAAGTATTCCTGTGACTATAAAATGGCTGAGGGTTGTTTGTTTGGGAAGAAACTATACTAACATTTTGATTGCTAGGAGATGAATGTTGTCTCATACTGTTAGCATCTATAACTCCATTGTTCACCACATTCTTGTTGTTGCTTCACCAAGAGGTTTTTTGTTTGTCATTAGAATTATTGGCAGAGTCATTGGAGGAGGAAGAGTTGTTAGAAAAACCTTTTCCATCTTTAGACATTTTAAGGATATTATTATTAAGAAAAGTTGCCTCTACTTTTGTAGCATTTTTAAGCATTATTTCAAATTTCAGTGGGCATTGGAGTTGTATCCAATAATTCATTGGCTTAGTTAAGGTTGTTTACATAGATGGAAATCTTCTCTTTCTCAGAGATGTCTTGATTGTATTTGGCAAATATAAGTGGCCACCTTTGGAGGAAGTGTTGAAAACATTCTCCTAAGAATTGTTTAGTATTATAGAGATCTATCATTGTGACCTCTTTCTCAATGTTATAAGCATATTGTGTGACAAAAAAAGAAGCTAGTTGGTTAGAAGTTATGATATTAGATGGAAGTATTGAAAACCAATAAATGTCCTACCCTCCTAAGCTCTATGGAAACAAGCACATTAGGTAAGTAGTCTCATGTACAAATTCCATACTTAACATATAGAATTGTCTTAAATGATCTCAGGGATTAGATGTGTTTGAAATATAAGAGAAGTAACTAAGAGGGGAGGGGTGAATCATTTACTACTAAAATAAATCATAGATCCCTTAGATGTCAGTACAAAATACAAACTAAAAGCTAAATATTGCTAAAGCTTGGTAAACACATACAGAATGTTGTAACTCGATAAATGCTTGACATATAAACTTTAGATGTTATCTATGATTACCACTACTTTAACTTAGTTGCAAAAATATAAAATAAAATAGATTAAACACATTTGACACCAAGATTTAACGTGGAAACTCAATTTGGGAAAAACCATCAATTGCAACTAGTTATTATTTTTACTCTTTTGGAATGAGCCCTATTAGGAGCCAACCCTATTAAAGGTTACAAAACACACTATTAGGTGTGACCATGTTAAAGGATTTAATCACCCTATTAGGAGTGACCTTGTTAGAGGTCTTTAGACAATTCAATAGAACTTCCACCTTGTTAGAGGATTTGCAATAGCTTCTAATCCAACTCTATTAAGAGATTTGGATCACTACTACAATGGTTAGAGAGTAACAATGAGATGACTTGATGTGATTGCAACTAAATTGCTGATTAAAAATCTCTATTCTGGCTTGTACTTGACCCTTCTTGATCGAATATAGATTTTTTTCTTCATAAGGATATTTTGCTCATCCTTCAAATTCACTTCCTCTTCTCATCATTAGATCTTCAATAACATCTTCATGCTTGCATTCACTTTGTTACTTTGAAATCACAAATTTGACCTTATACTTATATCTTCCACTTTGTTAAGTCAACTCAAATACAACTTAGAATATTTAATATTCATCACCTCATTTGGCTAGAATCAATAGATAAATCAATTAAGCTTAATATGCCAAAATAAAAAAATCCTTTGTTAGCCAACCCAGCTCGGTAGAAACTAACTTAGAAATGATTTCCTTTGTTAACCAATAGAAGCTCCATTAACACTACAAACTTCACAAAAATAATTTGGTGATCGAGTGAGCTCGGTTAGCACTGATTACATCCAACTTTCCATCACTAACCAAGTTAGATCAGTTAACACTCACTTTCTGTATACATTCCTTTGACACTTGAGAGAACTCGATAGACACTGCCTTTTGAATTAGGAAATCACAATAATGCTCAATAGACATCCAAAATTGTCTTTACTACCTAAGTGAGCTTAGTATATATTGATTGATAATGATATGACATTTGTGTAACATCAAAGACAACACACAATTAATCAATTGTATCTAACAATCTCCTCCTTTGGCATTGATCGCAACACAACATGTCATAGCACAATGAAATTTTAGATTGATTCTTAAGAAGTCCCTCTGTTAGTATGAACTCTTTTCTTTCACTAGATTCTGTCTACAACAATTGCTACAAAAAAAACTTCTTCTTCTTTGGAAAACTTCTCCCTCTTTGGTTCCTTACTTTATTCTCATTCCAAAAAAGTTTTAGAGATATGACAATAAACTTCTCCCACTTTGACAACACATTCCAAATATAATAATTCTGTTAATACCAATGTACCTTAAGTATTGATTCATCTGCAATATGCCCTTGCTAATTCTACACCAACTAATTGATCTTCAATAGGTTCTAGTTGATGCATCACTAAGCTTTGTTTAGTGAATTTCAGATAGGGGAATGACCCCTAGCTTACCTCTTAGATACAAAAATGCATCCTTAGGTAATGTCTTGGTAAATATTTCTACAATCTATTCCTTTGTATTATCATATTCCAATCTAACTTTTTTTTCTTGCAAAAATTCGCTTAAGAAGTGATATTTTATTGCAATGTGCTTTGTTTTGGTATGCATCATTGAATTCTTTGATATGTTGATTGCATTTGATATTATCATAGTATATGACTATTAGATCCTTGATCTCTATCTTTATTCCTTCCAACAATTGTTTGAACCAAACAAGGTTAGAACAATTAAATGCTACTACCACATATTCTACCTCTGTTGTGGATTGGGATCTACAATTTTGCTTCTTGTTTGTCCAAGAAAATAGTCTTTTACCAAGAAAGAATGGTCCACCACTAGTATTTTTTCTATCATCAATACTTCCTACCCAATCAACATCAGTAAATGCTTTCAAGTCCAAATTACCTCCAAGTTTATACCATAAACCATAGTCTTCAATACCTTTCAGATATCTCATGATTCTTTTTATTGTCATCATATGATTTTTCTTGGGATTTGCTAAGAATCTTCTATAGAAATATTAGGCCTTATGTGTACTTCATACTGTAATTTTTGAATAATTGATCTGTATGTGGTCTAATCTTCTTCTTTGGAGATATTATGTCTAGTAGACATAGGAGTTCCAACTAGTCTTGAATCTTCCATTCCAAACTTTTTCAGTATTTCTTTGATATACTTAGATTGAGTGATGTAGATACCATTTTTGTTCTACTATATCTACAATCCAACAAAGAATTTTATCTCACCAAACATAGACATCTCAAATTCTTTACTCATTTCTTCTAAAAATGCTTTGCACAAGTCATAATTTCCTTTAAATAGAGTATCATCAACAAATATTTTTGTCACCAAAATCTTCTTGTCTGGTCCTTTCTTGATATAGAGACTATTGTTATCATTTGTCCTTTGAAAGCCAATTTGTACCAAGTAATTATGAAGTCTTTTATACCAAGCTCTAGGAGCTTGCTTGAGACCATATAATGCTTTATATAACTTGCAAGCCGTGTCTCTTTTGCTAGGATCTATAAAACCTTCTGTTTGTTCAATGTAGACTTCTTCATCAAGAATTCCATTCAAGAATGTAGATTTAACATCTATTTGATATACTTTATATCCTCTATGTGATGCATATGCTAGTAAAGTTCTAACACCTTCTAGTCTTGCCACAGGAGCAAAAGTCTCACCATAATCAATACTTTCTTCTTGAGAATAACCTTTGCACACCAATGTTTCTTTGTTTCTTAAAACTTTTCCATCTTCATTCAACTTATTTCTAAATACCCACTTTGTACTAATTACATTTTTATCCTTGGGTTTAGGAATAGGAGTCCAAGTTTTGTTCTTTTCTATGTGTTCTATCTCTTCATTTATTATTTCAATCCAGCTTTCATTTTTCATAGCATCTTTTACACTTCTAGGTTCAAATTCAGCAAGTAAACATGTACCTTTTAATTTTTTTGTTGTCATTATTCCATTAGATTTGTCTCCAATGATTTGTTCAGGTGCATGATGCCTTTTGACATATCTTGCTAACATAGGCTCCTTTTTGCTTTGAATGAGTTCCACCTTCTTCATCTTGAGTTTTAGTTTCAAGATTGGGTTGTTCTATCTATGACTCGGGTCCACTAGGCTTAGTTTGAACTAGTTTGGTAGTCTCTAATTATGACTCAGGTCCTTTTGATTGTAGCTCAGGTTGTACTATCTACAACTTAATAACTATTGGAGATTTTGGGGACTCAGGAAATGAAGCTTCCTTTCTCTCAAATAGATGTGGTAGGGTATCAGGTTCATAGTAAACAAATCTTCTATAATCTTTAGGCTTCTTGTTGCTTTCTTCTTTACTCTTTTATCCAAACTCATCAATTCTAACATTTGCACTTTCTATAATTTTATGAGTAGAAAAATAAAAACATTTGTATGCTTTACTTCTACAAGAATATCCTAGAAATATGCCTTCATCATCTTTTACATCAAAATTTCCTTTTCTAGATTCTTTTAAGATATAACATTAGCTACCAAATACTTTCAAGTAACTTACTTTAGGTTTGTAGCCATTCCATAGATGATAAGGAGTTTTGTTTGAATATTTCATCAACTATATTCTGTTCAAGGTGTGAACTATAGTTCTAATAGCTTCTTTTTAGTATTTGAGAGCAACCTTCTTTTCAATCATCAGGGTTCTTGCACAATCCATGATAGATCTATTTCTTCTTTCAGCTATACCATTCTGTTGTGGTGTACCAAGAGCTGATACTTGTCTTTTGATTCTTCTTTCAATGTAGAAATTATTGAATTCACTGGAGATGAATTGACCACCTCTATCTGATCTTTAGCATTTCAACCTCTTTATAGTTTCCTTTTCTACTCTTGCTAGATACCATTTGAATTTTTGAAAGGCTTCTAGTTTTTTAGAGATACATTACTATTATCATCCTAGAATAGTCATCAACAAAAAGAATGAAATTGTTTTCTCCACTATAGTTTTCTATTCCAATAGGTCCACATAAGTCTATATGAAAAATTTCCAAGATTTCTTTTGATTGATAGTTTTTTCTTTTGAAACTAGTCTTTCCCATCTTACCAATTTGGCAATTGTTGCATAGACCCATGTTAGGTTTCTTTAGACTAGGAATACCTCTTACCCTTTTATGTTTGCTTATCTTAATCAAATTATCAAAGTTTTCATGAAATATCCTTTGTGCCATAACCATCTTTCCTCTACTTGAGCAATAAAACATGAACAATCATTGAGATCAAGATAAAATATATTGCCTTTTGTTTGCTTGCTAGATCCAACTAGATTTCCTTTTCCATCCAATAGTTTGGCCTATTTGTTCATGAATTCTACCTTGAATCCAATGTTATTCAATTGTGCCATACTCAGTAGATTATGCTTTAGTTCTTCAACCCAATAAGCATTATCACATACAAGTTCTTTAGTCAATGAAATACATCCTTTTTATTTTATGTTACAAGCGTCATTATTTCCAAATCTCACACTACATCCATCATAATATTCCATGTGCTCAAATTTTGTTTTTTCTCTAGTCATATGATGTGAGCATCTACTATCAATAATCCATATATCATTTTTGCTAATATGATAGATAAGCGCCATCTTATCTCCTTCATCATTAGATTCATCTTTCACAACAATATATACCATTTCATCTTCACTGTTATCAGAATCTTTAGCCATAAAAAAAGATTTATTACCTTTTTTCTTGTAGTTCTTGTTATTTTTGGAATCCTTCTTTCCTTTGTGCTTATTTCTTTTCTTCTCATCGTTGATTTCCTTATTTGGACACCTAGCAACAATGTGACCAACTTCTTCATAGGAAAAGCAGATCAAAGGAACTTTACCTTTGTACTTTCATCTACCTTTGGAATACTTCCTTGCAAGTAGGGCTTCAAAAATTTCAAGATCATTATCTAAACTTTCTTCTGATATTCCTTCTTCTTCACTTCTTGATTGACTATATTTTGATTTCTTACCCTTTTCTGTGAGTGAGAGTTTAGCTGTAAAAATAGATTAAATAACCTTTGAACTAGGAACATAGTTATCAAAATTATCTAACTCAAAAATTGTCAATATTCCAACTAGAGAATCCAAATATATTTTATTATTTGGATCACATCTCATTTCTTGAATAGCAGATAATCTAATTGCATAAATAGGGAGAAGAGTTTTAAGCACCTTACTTACAACTATTTTCTCTTCAATGTCTCCTCCAAATGCTTTGATTACACTTACACTTCCTTTGATTCTTTCCACATATTTGGAAATGTTCTCATCTTCTCTCATTCTCATCTGATCAAAATGACCTCTAAGACTTTCAGGCTTAGCTATTCTTACATTGTCATCTCCTCCATATATATCTTTTAGTTTGATCCACTTTTCATAAGCCATCTTGCAATCTTTGACTTCATCAAATTCAACATAACTAAGAGAAGATGCAATATCAATCATCATGATGTTATGATTCTTTTTTTCAGCAATATCTTCAATAGATAATGTTGCAATGGGATTCTTGTATTTAGTATCAAGATACTTGCATCCTAAGTCACTAATGGTAGCCAAGTGTAACCTCACAAGTCCTTGCCATGCTGCAAGATTGTCTCTGTTTAGCTTGGGGATTTCTATTCTCTAAGACATCTTGATCTTTAGCTTAGGTCCTTGAAACCTTCTCTGCAAGCACCAAAAGCTCTGATATGAATTGTTGGAAATATAAGAGGAGTAACTAAGAGGGGAGGGGTGGATCAATTAATACTAAAATAAATCCTAAATTCCTTAGATGTTAGTACAAAATGCAAATTGAAAATTGAATATTGTTGAAGCTCGGTAAACACATACAGAATGTTGTAACTTTGTAAATGCTTGACATATAAATTTGAGTTGTTATCTATGATTATGGTGCAGGAACACCTAGGTAGGCTAAGTGTGAAACCTAGGTATTTCTTTATTTTTGGCTTGTAGTGATGCTAGCCACATCACTATTCTAATAATAGGTCCTATGTGGTCCTTAGGTGTGTTTAGGAGACTTGGCAAGACCCAAAGTGACCAAGTTGCTAGAAGTTGCCGACTATTGTCAACTAGGTGACTTAGGTCCGGAAAAGGCTAAAATGGTCTAGAAAGGTTCCAATGGCTTTGAATTGTTTATTTGAAGTCATTTTATGCATATTATATGTCTACTTTGTTTTTGTGCCAAATTTGGAGGTCTAACTCCATGTAGAACAAAAGTTGCTGAAATGTTGTCATGTTGTCATGACAACATTTTCTTGCAAAAAGCAACTTTTTGGCATTTGTGTGTTTAGAACGTCCTAACTATTTAGAAAAGTTATGGAACTGATGGAGGAGCCTTTAAAAACATGAGGACAGCCATTTTTAGGGGGTTGAACAAGTTGGTTTTGCATTTTTGTACGAATTGAGCAAGTATTTTGTTGCCGGTTTTATGCATTTGAAGGCATTTTTAATAGAGGAGGATTGAATGGCCTGATTTTTGTGTTGAAAAAGTTCTGAAATATTGTTTTTAATCTTTTTGTAGTGTTGGTTTGATCATTTTAATTCATTTGCATTAGTGTAGAAAAATCTTTTTGTTCTTGGCAAGTTGCTGATCTGAACAGGGCTGCACTTAGAAAATGGGATCTTAGGGCCACTTCCCACCATTGGAAACCTCTGATATTTTGGGATTTGGAACTAGAATCCATGTAAATTATGTATCAAGAAGGAGGGCCCTTGAAAGCATCAGCAAGCATTTTTAAGGTGATGCCCTAGGCAAGCCAAATGCAACTTGGCTAGGAATCACAGTTGGAAAATGAGTTATGGAGAGGATTGAGTGTACAAATACCTTAATCCGGCTACACAGCGAGTAATGAGAAGGTCTAACCTTGCTCCAGTCCAAAGGAGAGGTCTTGGAAAGGTGTCTAAGGTGGTTTTCCATCACAACAACGATAAAGCACTTGAAATCCTCATTTTTGGCCTAAAACTGTACTTTCATTGTACGGAAAGTTTGGAGGCTAGAAAATTACAGAATCTTGAAGTACTCTAAAAAGGGTATCCAAAAATATTATTTTTTTGTAGGGTTGTTAAGAAGTTTTTCAAGAAATCTTGTTTCCAGCTATTTAGGAGGGCTAATTCCTAGTAGCCTTTTTGGAGCAATTTGGTGTATCTTCCCTAGTAGATTGAATGCGCCTATGAAATCAGAAATGTTTAGGGTCATGGATGTTAGAAGGAGTCTAAAAAAAAACCTAGATGAAGAACTGGTACCCTTGGAGCTATAGATGGACTTGAGGGTTAATAGCGGACTGGAGCTGGCTAGTAAGAAATTTGATGTTACTTTGTTGGTGTACCCCCAACTGAAGGATTAGGATCTCTTGAGCAAGGTCCTAGTAATTATAGGGTGTGAAGAAGCCCTAGTGGGTCTAGTGAATGACCTAAGGTAGCCCTGAGAGAGAGCTTGGGGTTTGGAAGCAAGGTTGGGGTGTTACATCAGAGTGGTATCAGAGCCAGTTAAAGATTTGGGAAAGGTAGTTAATGTTGGAAGCCGCTGAAGAATCAGTAGGAGAATCCATGATGGTGACAAATGTGGAGTTAGCTAAAGAAGTTGATGAGCAAAGGCAAAGAAATCAGCTTCTTGAAGAAGCACTAGAAGAGGTGAAGCAAAAACTAGATGCAGTTGTAGAGGCAGCCAAGAAAAGAGATGAAGAAGAAGATGGGAATGGTAAAAAGGTAGCAGAGGAAGATATTGTACCTGAACCTGATCCTATCTTGCAAGAAGAGCCCTTCTTGAAGGCAATCAAAGCCTTAGGAGGTAAAGCTTTGGAAGGAGTGCCACTTTTCAGTGGTAAGATGGATATTGATGCAGTTATGGATTGGTTAGAGGGTATGGAGAACCACTTTGAGTGTGAGGGTATCTCAGAGGCATAGAAGGTTAAGGTTGCTAAGTCAAGGCTTAGAGGCTCAGCCTTAACATGGTGGAAGTATGTACAAGATGAAAGAGTCAGCATGGGCAAGAATCCAATTGCAAATTGGAGTGCTATGGCAAACAAAATCAAGGAGAACTTCCTACCTGAAGACTTTGAGATCCAACTCCATAAAAAGAGGCAAGGACTGAAGCAAAAAGATCTTGATGTGACCTCCTACACTGAAGAATTTTAGAGGTTGTGTTTGAGATCCAAGAAGCAAGAAGAGGAGTCACTCAAGGTGGCAAGGTATCTTGGTGGCTTGAAGTGGAACATTCAAGAGGAGCTTAGCTTATGGGCCCCTACCACTATCCAAAGATGTCATCAGCTAGCTTTGAAGGTAGAAGAAAAGAACAAGAGGAAAGGAGATTCTAACTTCAAAGATAGAGGCAAAGGCAGAAATCAGAAAAATCAAATAGGAGGCTACCAAGGCAAAGGTAGTGATCAAAAGAGCCAAAGTGAAAGCAAACCCATGGAGCAAACTATTGACCACTCTTCAAGAGGTGGTTATAATAGAGGGAGAGGCAATCAAGGAGGATCAAGTAGGGGTAGAGGAGGTAGGAGCAGCTCTTACTTTGCAACAATGAAGTGTTACAATTGTGGTCAACTAGGCCATCCTGCCTATAGGTGCCCGGACAAACCCTCTTCCTCAAGCCAAGATAAAAGGCTAGCATATGCACAAGAAGATAATAGAAGTTGCAAGGATGTTGACATAGACCATATTGATTCTGAAAAAGGTGAGAATCTTATGTTTAGGAGGGTGCTGATCAAGCAACCAGCTTCTAATGAGCCTAGACATAGAAGGGCATTGTTTAGGATCAAGTGCAAGATCCTAGGAAAAGTATGCAAGGTGATGGTTGATTCTGGATCAACTGATAATGTAATATCAGAGGAGGCTGTTACAAAGCTCAAATTGAAGAAGATACCTCATGAAAACCCTTACAAGGTCACATGGCTTAACATAGGGCAAAGCATCCTAGTGAATGAACAAGCATGGGTGGACTTCTCAATTGCAGGATATAAAGACCGCTTATTATGTGATATTTTGCCAATGGATGCTTGTCATCTTTTGCTAGGGAGACCTTGGCAATTTGATAGGGAAGTGGTCTATGATGGCAAGGAAAATACCATAACATTTAAGAAAGGAAGCAAGACCTTCAAAATTCAGTCATTGTTAGAAGGGGATGAACCACAGTCCAAGGTGCCTAATGTGCTGCTATGTGGAGAGAAACAGTTTATTAGAGACCTCAAGCATGAGGAGAGCCAAGGATTTGCAGTCATACTAAAGGCTGCAAGTGAAGAAAAGCTAGTCCAAGAACCTTTACCAGCAGAGGTACAAGAGTTGCTTGTAAAGTATAAGGTGATTGTTAGTGATGGTACACCAGCTACCCTACCACCAAGAAGAGTTATCAGCCATCAAATTGACCTTGTTCCGGGTGCCTCACTACCTAATAAGGCAGCCTACAAGTTAACCCCAGATCAGAACCTTGAAGTGGCAAGACAAGTCCAAGAGTTGATGGACCAAGGTTTGATCCAAAAGAGCATAAGCCCTTGTGTAGTCCCGGTGGTTTTGGCATCCAAGAAGGGAGGAAAATGGAGGTTGTGTACTGACTCAAGGTCCATTAACCGCATTACAATCAGGTATAGGTTTCCTATTCCAAGAATTGAAGACCTTATGGATTGTCTAGGAGGTGCTATGTATTTCACTAAGCTGGACTTGAAAAGTGGGTATCACCAAATTAGAATAAAGGAGGGAGATGAATGGAAGACAGCATTTAAGACTACTGATGGTCTTTATGAATGGCTTGTGATGCCATTTGGTCTTTCCAATGCCCCTAGCACCTTCATGAGGCTCATGAATGAAGTGCTCAAAGACTTCACAGGCAGATTTGTGGTGGTGTATTTGGATGATATCCTCATCTACAGCAAGACCAAAGAGGAACATGTCAAGCATGTAGAAGCGGTTTTGAAGAGGCTTCATGAGGAGAAGCTATCTATCAACCTTGAGAAGTGTGACTTCTTCAAGCAAGAGTTGGTGTATCTAGGCTTTGTGGTGTCTAAAGGAACTTTGAAGATGGACAAGGAGAAAGTTGCTGCTATCCTAAGTTGGCCTACACCTACCACATCTAGTGAGGTAAGAAGTTTCCACGGTTTGTCTCAATTTTATAGGAAGTTCATTAGGAACTTTAGTGGTATTTGTGCACCATTTCTTGATACCATAAAGGGGGGAGTCAAGTCCAAGTTTAGGTGGACTTTAGAGGCTGAAAAGTCATTTGATATGTTAAAAAAACAAGTAGCTACTCAACCCATCCTAAAATTGCCTAGCTTTGAAAAGTTGTTCACCTTAGAATGTGATGCAAGTGGCCTAGCAGTGGGTGGGGTGTTGAGTCAAGAAGGTAGACCAGTAGCCTTCTATAGTGAAAAGCTAAATGAGGCCAAGAAGAAATACTCATCCTATGATCTAGAATTGTATGCCTTAGTCCAGTGTCTTAGGAAGTGGAGACACTATTTGTTGCCAAAAGAATTTGTTGTGTTTACAGATAATCAAGCTCTTAGCTACATCAACACACAGGAGAAGTTGAGCAACAAGCACTTGAAGTGGATGGAATATTTGCAGGCCTTCACCTTTACAATCAAGCATAAGAAAGGACAAATGAACAAGGTTGCTGATGCATTAAGTAGAAGGGTTTTAACAGTCCAAGAGATTCAGCTCCATAGCATTGGAGTGGAGAGTTTTCAGAATCTTTACAAGAATGATGAGGACTTTACTGAAGCCTATAAGGTATGCATGGATTTTGGAAATCACTTTCATAGCAGATTTTCAGAATACACTTTGTAAAATGGGTTGATATTTAAGGGTACCCAGTTGTGTGTACCAAGAGGTTCCATGAGAGAGAACCTAATACAAGAGAAGCATAATGGCAGCTTGAGTGGGCATTTTGGTATCAGCAAGACAATAGAACTAGTGCAAAGGTTCTATTATTGGCCTAAATTGGTCAAAGATGTAACCAAGTATGTGGAGCAATGTATGGTGTGTATGAAGGCAAAAGGAGGAATGAACAATGCAGGTCTTTACCAGCCCTTACTAATTCCTAGCAGACCATGGGATTGTGTAAGTATGGATTTCATTGTTGGTTTGCCTAAAACTAAGCAAGGGTATGATAGCATTTATGTTGTTGTTGATAGATTCAGTAGAATGGGACATTTCATTCCATGTAAGACAACTAATGATGCAAGTCATATAGCTCATTTTTTTTTCAAAGAGGTTGTAAGGATTCATGGACTTCCATTAAGCATTGTGTCGGATCGAGATGCGAAATTCATGAGTCACTTTTGGAAGACTTTATGGAAGAAGCTTGGCACTAACATGTCTTTTGGTTCAGCTTACCATCCTCAAACTGATGGTCAAACTGAGGTGGTTAATAGAACTTTAGGTAACCTTCTTAGGTGCCTAACTAAGGAGTATGGTTAGACTTGGGATGTTATCATCTCACAAGCAGAATATGCCTACAATGATAGCAAGAATAGGACTACTGGAAAGAGTCCTTTGGAAATTGTTTATGGCATGCACCCAAGAGGTGTGTGTGAACTAAGGTGTCTTGGAAACATGGATCAGATTAGTGGTCAAGCTAAAGACTTTGTACAAACCATGAAGGAGATTCAGGAGCAAGTCAAGAAGACTATTCAAGACAACACTCTAAAACTCAAAGCCAAGGTGGATGAAAAGAAGAAGGATGTTCAGTTTGCTGTTGGGGACTATGTGATGGTCCATTTGAAAAAAGCAAGGCTTCAAAAAGGCATTCCTACTAAGTGACAGATGAAGAGGGTAGGGCCTTGCAAAATATTGGCTAAATATGGAGCAAATGCCTATAAGGTAGATTTACCTTCCGATTTGGGCATATCCCCTATTTTTAATGTGCAAGACTTGGTGGCATACAAAGGTGACCCATCTCAGCTCAGTCCCGATGTTCATGAAGATCTTGAACTTGCTTCAACACCTACAAACAACAAGTTGGAGGTAGAAAAGGTGTTAGATTCAAGGGTAAAGAAGACTACAAGGCACAAGGTTTACATGGAACACCTCATCAAATGGAAGGAGAAACCAATTTCAGAGGCTACATGGGTTGCTGAGATAGAGTTCAAGAAGGTTGGCATACCTCTAGATTTGTTGCAAACTGATCCACCTTGAGTTCTTTGTTGGAGGGGGGAGTATGGTGCAGGAGCACCTAGGTAGGCTAAGTGTGAAACCTAGGTATTTCTTTATTTTTGGCTTGCAGTGATGCTAGCCACATCACTATTCTAATAATAGGTCCTATGTGGTCCTTAGGTGTGTTTAGGAGACTTGGCAAGACCCAAAGTGACCAAGTTGCTAGAAGTTGCCGACTATTGTCAACTAGGTGACTTAGGTCCGGAAAAGGCTAAAATGGTCTAGAAAGGTTCCAATTTCTTTGAATTTTTTATTTGAAGTCATTTTATGCATATTATATGTCTACTTTGTTTTTGTGCCAAATTTGGAGGTCTAACTCCATGTAGAACAAAAGTTGCTGAAATGTTGTCATGTTGTCATGACAACATTTTCTTGCAAAAAGCAACTTTTTGGCATTTGTGTGTTTAGAACGTCCTAAATATTTAGAAAAGTTATGGAACTGATGGAGGAGCCTTTAAAAACATGAGGACAGCCATTTTTAGGGGGTTGGACAAGTTGGTTTTGCATTTTTGTACGAATTGAGCAAGTATTTTGTTGCCGGTTTTATGCATTTGAAGGCATTTTTAATAGAGGAGGATTGAATGGCCTGATTTTTGTGTTGGAAAAGTTCTGAAATATTTTTTTTAATCTTTTTGTAGTGTTGGTTTGATCATTTTAATTCGTTTGCATTAGTGTAGAAAAATCTTTTTGTTCTTGGCAAGTTGCTGATCTGAACAAGGCTGCACTTAGAAAATGGGATCTTAGGGCCACTTCCCACCATTGGAAACCTCTGGTATTTTGGGATTTGGAACTAGGATCCATGTACATTATGTATCAAGAAGGAGGGCCCTTGAAAGCATCAGCAAGCATTTTTAAGGTGATGCCCTAGGCAAGCCAAATGCAACTTGGCTAGGAATCACAGTTGGAAAATGAGTTATGGAGAGGATTGAGTGTACAAATACCTTAATCCGGCTGCACAACAAGTAATGAGAAGGTCTAACCTTGCTCCAGTCCAAAGGAGAGGTCTTGGAAAGGTGTCTAAGGTGGTTTTCCATCACAACAGCGATAAAGCACTTGAAATCCTCATTTTTGGCCTAAAATTGTACTTTCATTGTACGGAAAGTTTGGAGGCTAGAAAATTAAAGAATATTGAAGTACTCTAAAAAGGGTATCCAAAAATATAATTTTTTTGTAGGGTTGTTAAGAATTTTTTCAAGAAATCTTGTTTCCAGCTATTTAGGAGGGCTAATTCCTAGTAGCCTTTTTGGAGCAATTTGGTGTATCTTCCCTAGTAGATTGAATGCGCCTATGAAATCAGCAATGTTTAGGGTCATGGATGTTAGAAGGAGTCTAAAAAAAAACTTAGATGAACTGGTACCCTTGGAGCTATAGATGGACTTGAGGGTTAATAGCGGACTGGAGCTGGCTAGTAAGAAATTTGATGTTACTTTGTTGGTGTACCCCCAACTGAAGGATTAGGATCTCTTGAGCAAGGTCCTAGTAATTATAGGGTGTGAAGAAGCCCTAGTGGGTCTAGTGAATGACCTAAGGTAGCCCTGAGAGAGAGCTTGGGGTTTGGAAGAAAGGTTGGGGTGTTACATCAGATTACCACTACTTTAACTTAGTTAAAAACACATAAAAGAAAATAGCTTGAATACATTTAAGACCAAGATTTAATGTGGAAACCTAATTTGGGAAAAACAACAAATTATAACTAGTTAATATTTTTACTCTTTTGAAGTGAGCCCTATTAGGAGCCAACCCTATTAAAGGTTACAAAAACACTATTAGGTTTGACCCTATTAAAGGATTTAATCACCCTATTAGGAATGGCCTTGTTAGAGGTCTATAGACAATTCAATAGAAATTCCACCTTGTTATAGGATTTGCAAATAGCTGCTAAGCCAACTCTGTTAAGAGATTTAGATCATTGCTACAATGGTTAGAGAGTAATAATGAGATGACCTGATTTAATTCAATTGAATTGTTGATTACAGATCTCTGTTCTAGCTTGTGCTTGATCCTTCTTGATCAAATATAGATTTTCTACTTCACAAGGATATTCTACTTATCCTTCAAATTCACTTCCTCTTCTCATCATTAGATCATTAATAACATCTTCATGCTTACATTCACTTTCTTACTTTGCAATCACAAAATTGACCTTATACTTATATCTTCCACTTTGTCAAGTCAGCTCAAATACAACTTAGAATAATTAATACTCATTACCTCAGCCAGCTAGAATCACTAGATAAATCAATTAAGCTTAATATGCCAAAATAAGAAAATCCTTCATCAATGAACCCAACTATATAAAAACTAACTCAAAAATGATTTCCTTTGTTAACTAGAAGAAGCTCAGTTAACACTGCAAACTTCACAAAATTCCTTTTTGCAATCGAGTGAGATTAGTTAGCACTAGTTCCATCTAATTTTCCTTCATTAACAGAGTGAGCTTGATTAACACTCACTTTTTGCATACTTTCCTTTAATGCCCAAGTGAATTTGGTAGACACTACCTTCTAAATTAGACAATTACAAGAAAGCTTGGTAGACACACAAAACTATCTTCACTTTCAGAGTAAGCTCGACATATATTGACTGATAATGATATGACATTTGTGTAACATCAAAGAAAACACAAAATTAATCAATTATATCCAACAAGATGTGCCATGATATTTATCATACTTTGGGATTTGCACATTTTGTCAGAAGGGAACTAATATGACTCTCTTGTCAAAGGGGAGAGGGCATATCTTTTCTAGACTAAATTGTGTCGGTTGGGTCTTTTCTTGTCATAGGGTATGAACTTCCAACTCCATAACTTGGATTCATTGAGTAACAACCTCAAAGGGTGTATCATCATGGTATTTCTTTATATCAAAAATATCAAAATCTAAAGGAAATTTAGCACCTCATTCTGCTAGCAACAAAAAGTATCATTCTTTATTTTTTTCTATCATCTTATCCATTACATCAAGAAAATCATGGTCTTGTTGAAGTTCATTAATTTTTTCATTGTAATACTCATCACTCCCTAGTGGGAATAGGGAAGACGTCTTGGTTGATGATTGTTTTTCTTGATCTAATTGTTCAATTAGGTTTGATTGTTCAACTTGGTCTGATTTGAGTGTTTTATTGAGGTATATTGGGTTAGTGAATATGGATGAGGAGTCAAGTTCAATCTCTAGATCAAAAGCATTTGATGATTGTGAGGATTATACAATTGCAACTTGTCTAGATAGTCTTGCACTCCTTTGTATGGGAATTGTTCTTATTCCTCCTATTCTTGAAGTAGTAGATATATTTGCTCTTGTTCTTGGGGTACTAGCAAATTTTATAGGTGACATGAGCAATCGGTATACCCTTATTCAAATGTCTTCATATGACCAAATGAGTAAATTCTTTGACCAAATATGAGCAAAAATTTTTAAGAAAAATTGACAAGTTACTCAGATGGGACAAATCACAATATGATCTTTAAAGTTGGGATGAAAGGATGTAAATATCTTGATGTTTAACTATAAAGAAACTTGGTGATGTTATTTGGTGAACTTGGTTGTTTGTAACCAACAAGATAGTGTGAAACCTTTTTCTTAAATTTGAGGAGACTATGTTTTTTTTTATTCCTTCAAGTTGTAGAATGTAGATAAAGAAAAATGGTATCCAATTGATTTTCGCTAAGTGGAGTGCAAGTAGCCTTTGTTTGCATTTTTTTTCTTTCAATTTTAAATACACTATTTCAAGTGATGGATTGTATTGTTAATGGTTTTAAATAAGCTGGAAACTAAAAAGTTTTAATGACAACTTTTTTTATTTTTATCGTCCAAATTTTTTACCTCTCTTAGAAAGAGAGCTTCCCACCAACGCAGAGGAAGTTTTTGTGCAATATCTTGTGACACTACTCAAGGAAGGCTATAATTTGAACACTAATTCTTACATCCCATTACATATGTCAATCATAGGCTTTCCCTCTTACTAGCCTCATTAAGGAAAATTCTTGGGAGGTATGCCTTTCTATGGCTATGTAATCTACCTATGAAAAGCATGGAAATAAGAGTCAAAAGTAGGTTGGGGAATTTGATCACCCTAAGAGGGTGAGAGTATATCGCTACTACTTTCATTCCTTAGACACACTAAAAAAAATATGTTCATTTTCAAGCCTTTAAACTAAAGAAGGCATGAGCCTCTTATTTAGTCTATGTGTTTATTCTTTCCCAAATTGCTCTTTGTAGACTTTTTTTGGAACATGTAGCCATTTGATCAACTCAAGGTGTTAAGAACATAGGCCTAGTTCCAAAAAAGTTTTAGAGATCAACTATTTTTACTGATCTAGAGGTAGAACTTTTGAATTTCCACAATTTAAAGAAGAATGAAAGATTCAGGCTTACCTTGTTCAAAGCTAGAAAAGGCTAGGAACATTTTTAAGGGTCTTCATTTTGTTTCCACACTTTTGATGAGTTTGTTTACTTCATTTCTATATTTGCAAAGACAGTGAGCTCTTAATAGCACTCTTGATAACATCCCAAACATTCAAAAACAAATTCAGAGTAACGTTCAGTGATTTATGTCATAATTTTTTTTTATATGAAAAACCGTTTAAAAAAAACTTTAAATAGATATTTGAGCATAAAAATCTGAAATTTTTATAGTAGCCTCCTAAAAGTGTCCCAAACATGCAATTAAATTTTTAGATTAAAATTCCATGATTTGTGTCACAAATTAATTTTTTTAATTTATGAATACTCATAAAATAATTATTAAAAAACAAGTTTTATGAGTTTTTTTTTTTTTTTTTTTGCTGTGATAGCCAGCCATGGTCCCAAACTTGTAAAAAAAAAATCACATTAAAATTCCATGATATAGTGATAAATGATTTTTTTTATGAAAAATCATAATGATCCCAAACATGTTAAAAAAATTTAGATTAAAATTCCATGATTTAGTCTATTTTTTATGATATTTATGAAAAATCATATAAAAGATTAGAAAAATATAATTTTAATCAAAAAATTTGAAATTTTAAAAATAAATAAGTTGGCTACATTAACATTAGCCTACCACTATGTTTTCATGATGGAAAAAAAATCTTTAAAAAACTACCCTCCATGAAGATTATTAGGAAAGAAAACTTGAGAAGGAAGAAGAAGAAGAAGAAGAATTGGAAGAGGAAGAGGAAGAGGAAGAGGAAGAAGAAGAAGAAGAAGATGAAGAAGAAGAAAAAGAAGAAGAAGAAGAAGAAGAGGAGGAGGAGGAAGAAGAAGAGGAGGAAGAAGAAGAGGAGGAGGAAGAAGAAGAAGAAGAGGAAGAGGAGGAAGAGGAGGAAGAGGAAGAGGAAGAGGAAGAGGAAGAAGAAGAAGAAGAAGAAGAAGAGGAGGAGGAAGAAGAAGAAGAATCGGAAGAAGAAGAAGAAGAAGAATCGGAAGAAGAAGAAGACGAAGTGGAAGAGGAGGAGGAGGAGGAGGAGGAGGAGGAGGAACAAGAAGAAGAAGAACAACAACAACAACAACAATTTGTATGCTCTTGAATGATGTACCTATGTGAAACAAGCTTATTGTAAATGGTTAATGAAGGTACATGTCTATCAAAGTACAAGCATATTCATGAAACATTAACTTGATCTATTCAATTTTAATCTAACATGCTATGATAAATCAAATTGAAAGCTCAAAATTGTCTCATGTCTCACTAACTACGATTGCTAAATTGCTCTTAGATCAAGCATCTCAGTGACATCTTAGGACAAGATATTGTAAATGCTAGACAAGCTATTGTAAAACTATCTAAAATGATGAATGAAACTATGAACTTGTATGTGAATGCCTAAATCTCAAGATCCTAAAAATGGCTGTAACAACAATATATGAATCTCAACAAATGCCTATAAAAATGATGCATAAAACTTGCATGATTTTTCTCTTGAAATGCCTTGTATTTATAGATGTTTCAAGGGGTTAGGGTAAGGTTTAGTTTTTACCATAGTTCCAAGAGTTTAAGGTTTAAATGAATAAAATAATCAATATCAATGTTTGAATATCAACCACCTTCTTTGAATATAAATCTCCATTTTTGACTATAAGTCTTCATGTTTGAATAGAATACTCCTTTTTGAAAATAAAATGATTTTAGAGATATTTTAGAGATTTATGAGGATAAAGCTCATTTTATTTTCTTTATATTAATTTTCAAGTCCAATATCTCAAATGGGTTCAATAGTTTATTTATTTGAATTTTTGGTTTAATTTAATTTAATTTTTTTGTTTTTTTTTTAATTTTTGTTTCAAAATTTAGAAAACAAGTCAATAAGATAAGTACTATGATTCATAAAGATAGATTTACAACAAGACATAATTATGAGCATAAAGTTATGATAAGTGATGCAATAGAGGGGTTGATAACATTGAGAGAAATTTTCTAATGATCAAGGTATAAGTAAAACCACAAGATATGATCATAAGTGAAACATCTAAATGAACATCCTCAAGTATAGTTGATGAAATGCATAATTGGGTTGTACCCCAATGGAGGCAACCTAAATCCTAGCAAATAATCACACAATGAAAAAAGAAGAAGATAGAGATTTAGATCTAGAGAGAGAATATTTCATGTATTAGAACCAAGAAGTTTATATCCAACATGCGAGCTATGGGACCTTCCTATTTATGACCACTATAAAGAATAATTCATCATTACAAAAAAGAATACATCTCTAGACTCAAGTTTGAACTTCCACCTCTTAGCTATCATCCCTCAATATACTCCTCACTACTCCATACTTAAGACTCCTATTTTATACTCCTCTAATTGATGATTCTAGACAACACAAGACTCTATACTTATACCCAATCAAGCAATTAGTTAGCCTAGAAGATTACATATTAAATAAAAACTTACACTAAATAAACAATCAAGCCACAAGTCATACCACAACATACATGAAATACATATAGGAAAAGAACCAAGATCTTCACAAATTCCAAGATAAATGCAAACCAAATTAAATGCAAAGGTCAACCTCAATAGAAATCCAAATAACCCACTTAGGGAGACTAGGACCATGATAACACTGAGCTATAAAGAATACACTAAGCTTACTCTATGAATCAACAAACCAACATATAACCAAGCCAACTTAATGAAGAGGAACAACCAAGAAGTAACTGATCTTTCTCAGTGAAAGAACACCAAAATCATAACCAAGTCTAATAAATAATAATAACTAAACATGATGAAGCCACCATTGAGCACATGAATAAATAGGAAATTGAGCAATCCACTAATCTTTGTAAATAAATTACCCAGCACCCAATATGATCTTGCATCCAAGTCCCTAGTTAAATATAAACATGTGTCCCACACTTTAATGTCGTAGAATTATCTATCCAAAACTTCATCTTCACCAAAGGATTCCAATAGATCAAATAATAAAGTATAGATCCAAAAATCCAATATCTTTGATTCATCCCTTCAAACACCATAATCCCAATAGTGTATCCCTACAATATATCCTCACAACCAACAATAGTAAAATCCTCCCATTTGAAAATCATATCAGCATCATCACCAAAACCCTCAACCACATAAAAAATAAGTAGATTCATCTTCTTATCATGATCAACATGTTGATTGGAAACATCAACAACATGTAACTCCAAATCTTCATTAGTATAAAAATCCTCTTTAGCCTTACCATAGATAATCTCATTTGCACAAGAAGTCACTCTATAATTTCCATGTCAGATCCATCCACCTACTCATGAAAACCAAAAGGTACCTTATCTACATCAGTGAAATCATCATGCACTTCCATGATTTGTCTTCTCCTCTACCTAATATTTCTAACTATCCAAAGAACTTTCCCTCTAATTAGTATATGCCAACTAAATTAAGACTATTCCCAATCATCAACCCTTTTATTAAATTCATCCAAAATGGATCATGAGTTCTTCCTTCCATTTTTGCAGCCATATCTATCTGAACAATTTCTATTTGATAGCAATATGCAACATTTCTTCCAATCCTAGATCCAAATGTCTCCTTCAATGAACCATCTTGAAACCCTCTACATATTCTAGAAAAAAAGGTCATATCATAATTTTCCACCCCAGAGAAAATAAACCAACTAGGGTTTACATAAAGGAGCTTACAAGAAATATATCCACAAATCTAGATCCAAAACCTGATCAACTACCTCATAATTAAGAGATCAACAAATTTTTTAAAAAAAACAATCCATGGTGCATTTTCCACAAGATAAAAATATGCTATGATGAAAAATGATGTAATGCAAGACTAAGGTGTACCCCCAATGGAGGTGACCCAACTCACAAAAAAAAACCACACAATAGAAAAAGAAGAAGATAGAAATTTAGATCTAGAGACACAATATTTCATATATAGAAGGTTAGGTTGAACATGCCAGGTTGTGAGACCTTCTCGGTTATGTCCATTATAAAGAAGAATACATCATTAGGAAGAATAATACATCTTTAAACTCAAATGTAAACTTCCACCTCTTAACTATCATCCCTAAAGATACTCCTCACTACTATAAGCTTAAAACTCCTCTAAATGATGATAGTAGGCAACACAAGACTCTCTACTTATACCTTGTCAAGCTAGAAGTCAGCCTAGAAAATTACATACTAAATAAATAATTATATTAAATAAAAACTCAAGCCACATGTCATTCTACAACATACATTAAATATATATAGGAAAATAAGAAAGATATTTATGCATTCCAAGATCTATGTGAACTGAATTAAATGAAAAAGTCAACCTCAAAAGAGATCCAAATAACCCACTTAGTGATACCAGGAACATCAAACCATCAAGAAATAAACAATATGTTGATCTCACTAGGTGAAGCAATAAACGAATAGGTAACTAAGCCCACTCAATGAAGATAAAAACTAATAAGTAATCAAGCTTTCTTAGTGATAGAGCACTAGAATAGTAACCAAGCTCAACAAAGAACACCAACCTAACACACCAAAATCACTACCCAACACAATGTTGAATAGGAGCCTAAGTATTGCATGGAGCCTTCCAAATAAATTACCTATTGGAAGTCTATTGGGAAAGTAAGATACCAAAGGGGGGGGGAGAGGGAAAATTGGTATCTATATAAATTTATCCTTAGAAATAAATTGATGTCAAAGCATTTTGGGCTTGTTTACAATCCTATATGTTGGAGGTATTTTGGCTAGGAATTGTGGACTTGGTCACCATGTAATGGTGCTCAATCACTGAAGGGTGTATTTGTAGCTAAGGAGCTCAGTCATTGAAGGGGCTTGACACCTTATGTGTCCTTGACAAATAATGTATTGCTCAATATGTAGTAGGAGCTTAACATGCACTTGGAGCTTAGAAATGATTATGGTTTGACTGATGCTCAGCTTGGTTTCTCTGTCATTCAATCTAGTCTTGGTTCCTATCGCTACCAAGGTGTCAATGAGCCGACTTTTGACATTTAGTTTGTGTTGTAGCCAACTTGTGGCTTAACATATATTTAATGTCAAGGTTTTAATTTAATTTTTAATGAAATGGGTTGACCTTTGTCTTAGTTGGGTATAAATAGGGGGTCTTGTGGAGTCCTTAGGCATGAGTGATCTATCATGAGGAGGAGGATGTGAACTTTGAAGAGCTAGTAGTTATGGCTTCAAAACTTGGAGATTTCTTGGTGGGCTTGCAAGTGCAAGTTAAGATTCCCTTAGAGGTTTAAACTAGAGTGTGGATCTAGACTAGCTTAGATTAGGATTGTAAGTTGGACCTTGAGGGATCTTGTAGAACTATTTTGTAATTGGTGTTGTATTTTTCCCTAATCCAAAAGGTCTTACAACTAGACACATTCAATGTAAATAGTTATATTTATGAATAAAATATTGTGATTTGGTATCAAATCCTACTTTATTGTTGTGTTTGTGTTTCTGATGTGTGTTTATTTGCACAGATCCATATTACCTCCAATATGGGATACCCTTATATTCTCACTATATCATAAATATCAAACTATTCACCTTTAACCCTTAACTCAACAATATCACAAATGACATAAACAATCACTGCAATAATGTGTCTAATCTAAACTACTAATTGTAATGATAAGATTGAAAGTAAATGAAAAATGCATTACAAAAAATATTTGGCTACTCAAAAACCCTCCAAGGTGAAGGTAAAACTAGTGTGAGGATGACACCCACAAATCTTCACTATTATAGCAATAAAGTGTGGATGTTAAGGATACAATGTTTGATCACTTCTAGTGATCTACCCTATGAGGGGTATACCATGCTAAGAGATTAACAAGACTTATTCAGCCTAGCTTGATTAAAGGATTTAAACTGATCAAAAGTAAGCACTTATTTAATAGATTCGCATAGGCATGTTAGGACCACTTTATTAAGAGATTTACCCTACTTCACTTACTATAATGTATCAATTCCTAATCCTTCAATTAACACTTTGATGCTTGATTATAGATCTCTTCTTTCCAATTACTTATCCTCTCTTTGATCCGATAATTTTTTTTGTGTACTTGACTTCTTGGTTTCTTTTCCAAATTCTTGCCTTTAACATCCAAACATAGCCTATTTCACTCACACACACACACACACACACACACACACACTCTTACACTTCTCTCCTTTTCCCACACACCAAGGGTTTTGATCCTTCTTATATAGGTGATTAGTGAAGCTTCTACATCAAGATCAATGATCTATATTCAATACTTTTTCTATTTATCTATTCCCTTTTTCTGATTGGTTTCATGTCTTGCATAGGGATCAATGATAATAAAAAAATTCATAGTCATGTCCTTGAATTAATCATTGATCGTTAAAACATACATAGAAGTTGATGAAAATGGTTTACATAAGTGTTGTTCCATGTCAAACACATATAATAAAAATTTCTTACTTGGCATAAACATTCCTAGTGCTTATCCATTACTCTTATCCATATGTTGTCACTTAGTATTCATACTACTTTGAATAAACTATCACTTGATATACTTTTTTAGCTTGGAACATACTAGGGTACATGAAAACCACTAATTTTCTCGACAATAACTACTACTTAGTCCATAAATGATATTTACAAAAATCAAATACATTGCTTAGCATTATTAGAATGAATTGTAAGAATTTTTCTTAGGGAAAATTTAACAAGACCAAGAAGCACAATAACTAGCACAATAGAACAACAGAGTATGATCAAAATAACAATATGATATTTAGTTTCTTGTATAGTACACTAGAGGTGCTTGTATATAAAGGCCTCTAAGATACATCTAGAATGCATAGGAGTTAGCAACATGATAGGCTTACGACTAGGCACATGTCCACCAGGTGTGGATTATCCTCTATTAAGTACAAGAGTTAGTACGATGATGAGAGGCTAAGCCTACAAAAGTGTGATGATGAGAGGATAAGCCTAAAAAGGTGTAGCACATATAATTATGTTGTAGACACCATGTGTAAAAATAATAGTGTGAACAATTGTGTTGTCTACATGATGACTCAATTGTTTATGCAAAATCTAGTGTTGTAGACACCATGTGCTAAATTAGAGTTTCTTACTCTAGTGTTGTCAACATGACAACTCAAATGAGTACACAAACTCCTAGGTGTCTAACCTAAAAAATAATAAAATAATACATTTATCCTAAGTAAACTTAAGTGAAGCATAAGTAATAATTATTTACACTAACACCCCCCTAAGTAAAACTTAGGGGAATGCACTTAAGCTCACAACAGCTATGATGAAATGCATAATAGGTCCTAGCTACTATGCCATGCTAGGTACCCAAGTACAATAAAATGCTAAAATGCATGAAATCTCTTTGCAAACAAAGAAAGAGGGGAAACCACATGGAAAAACCCTTCCCTAAAAAGAGAGATATGTATAATATAGAAGAGAAGGATCATGTGACCCCACATTGGTAAAAAATCCCTCACCCTCAAGAGATCCTGCAAATGAATATACTTGACCTCTATGAAGGGCTTGGTGAAGATGTCGGCTACCTACTACTCAGTAGGACAATACTATGCAATGCGATGACCTGCTCATGGATCAGCTCTCTGATGTAGTGCATATGAACCTCATTATGTTTGGTGCATTAATGTTGCACTAAATGTTTTGAGATTTCAATAGCACTTTGGTTATCACAACGAGATGACTATGGGTCAAGGTAGATCAAATCTAAACTCCTTTAGAATATGTTATAGCCAAATAGCCCCTATCACTACATTCATAGCTACTTGATACTCAGCCTCAGTTTATGAAAGAGCAATGGTGTTTTTCTTTTTACTCTACCAAAAAGTGGGGTTGGAACTATTGTGGTTCCACAATTCATGCCCCATTTCCCAATCAAAATGGGGACCCCCTACTTCATTTTTTCTAGACTCGATCCAATTTTGGGGCCTTACCTATCCCTAAGTTTTTGTCCTAGGTCCTGGTTGAGAAAAGTCAAGAAATTGGAAGGTCAAAAAAGTCAAATAGTAAAAAAATTCAAAAAAAATTCATGCACTTGCACATCTACCATGTCACAAAAGTGTGCATCACCGAATGCCTGCATAGCTAGGTAGGCACGCACTGGTGCACCACCAAAGGTGGGTAGGGTTATATAAACCCCCACTCCTTTCTTTTTCAGTTTTCTTCTTACCTTCGCAATGTTGTAGCTCCACACTTCACAAGGTGCGCACTTGCACACTTGTTTGGGTGCACTAAGTGCACACACAAATTTAAACTTCAAATCTTAAAATTCAAACACCAAACAAGGGTGCACAGTTGCACACCTTACTTGGTGCACAACTATGTACCTCTAAAAATGCAAACAATAAGGGTGTGGTGCATAGTCGTGCACCTAATCAGGTGCACTCCTGCACACCTCCCCTTTAAATGTGATATCAATGTTAACCAAATGCAAAAAACCAAAGTTCCAAAATTGGGTGTGCACTTGTGCACCTCGTCTAGTGTGCAAGTCTACACCCATAACATAACTAAAAACACAAAAAGAAAAAAAAAGGAGGTGCACCCTTGCACACCTGGTCTAGTGCGTAGGTGCACACCTTATATTTTAAAAATGATTTTATGGAAAAGAAAAAAGGAGAGGATAATAATGGGTTTTTGTGCATTTAACCTTTTAGATACTATCATAATCTTGTCATTTTGATTTTGAAGTAATGAACATCTTACTTTTGTTGTGTAGATATCATGGCATCTTCTTCTAGCAAGAAAATGGTACCAAAGCTCATGGTGTTCAAGTTCTAGGGTGTCCCATCAAAATTGAGATTGCAGGATGACTATTTTGAGATTAAAGATACAAACTTGGGACACATTGACCTTGGAGACTTCTTAAGAATTTGCAACAAGCCCAAGGAGAGATTAGCTTTAGTTTCAACATTAATCTGATCAGGACAAGTGAACGTAGCTTCACACCCAACATCAATACAATCCTCAAAGCTCATAATGGCACTAGGACAACACTTTGTTCCTAAAGAAAGGGTGGTGAAGAGCATGATTGGAGAATTTTCTCTTAACCGGCTCTAACTTGACAACATTGAGAGGATCTTTCATCTCCCTAGAGTGGATCAATTCATTAGACTCACATATGAGGTAGCTAAAAGGTGGTATAGGGAGCATTTGAAAGAGGCAACAGATATCATTCAATCATCCTATCTCATTAAGAAGACTGCTTTGGGCAAGGTGACAAGAAAGGTGGATATGAAAAGCAAGTATATGAAGGAAGATATTGGATATTCTATCATTCTTCTGAGTAGGGTAATGGGTTTTCTTATGGCTAGACACTTGAGTGTTTTCATGGTTAACTTTATTGAGACTATAAAGATGACAAAGATGCCACTTGACTGGGCCACCACATTGAGCAAGAACTTGTGTGAAAAATTGGAGGTAGTCAAGGACAAGAAGAAGTTCTACATGACTTCATATTTGGTATATCTGCTAGGAGCAAGGGCAAAAAAATATCATGTATTGTACAAGAAGGGTAGCATACTAGATCTCAATGCTTGGCCATACATCATCTACCCTCAATTAGTGAAGAAGAAGCTCTCAAGATAGAGTGAAGAATATAGAATCGTGAATGATGTATTCATTTTAGCTATCATCCAATTTATTGAGGGAGACTATGCAAAATGATTATTTGATGATGCAGTTGCATAGATAATAGCTCTCGAGGCCTGCTACATTCAATTCAAAACCTTCACATATCTAAGGGTAGTTGGTGCAACTATAAATCCAAAGAAGCTCCCTAGATATCCTTGTGATAGATTGGTCCTATTGGAGATTGCACACTAGATTGAATCTACATATGACAAGGTAAGGAGACAATGAAGACCCTATTGGACATGGCGATTGGTCATAGGACCATGCTAGGTTAAGAAAAAGTATGATATTCCATATTTTGAATGGGAGTATGAACAATATCCCCTTGAAGAGTACAATTCTCTGAGGTCGTGCTTTGACAATATTGCGAAAGTTGAGAGTCTGGCAGGCAGGGAATTTCACCATGAAGAGGCCATTCAGGATGACTGGATGAATGCAAAATATGATTATGATGTCTGTATTAGGGACTATTGTAGGATGACTTTGTATTTGGCTAAAAAGGCTTTGAAGGTTCAAATTCCAAAGGAGATACTGAAGCAAGACTCAGAAGAGTTATTGGATCCTGTATTCAACATAGATAAGATTGGGGAAAGGACCATAATGAACATTGAGGTGGATAGGGAGGAAAGTGATGATATAAACCATAGGGCAAGGCATGTCATTAGGATGATACATGATTGGATTAGGAAACTATTCCATCTTGATCCAATACTCAAAATTGTAATTTTTCATGCACAGGCCCACCCTAATAAAGGTAGAGGAAAGAAGGTTACCATTCATACCTTTGCGGCCTAGTTTTCTATAAGGCTAGAAACAACATACCAACTTGACACCCTAGTTGGATACTATCACCCTTCAAAGAGGAAAGGAAAGGGCAAAAGAAAGAGGAGATCTCCTCAAAGGGCTAAAACAAAAGAGGGTGAGATACAAGCATCTCCTTAGTAGCAGGAAGATAATGTACAAGAATTAGAGGATATTGTACTCAAGTTTAATTAGATCCTGAATTACCTCAAGTTGCCCTAGGCTAAACAGAGGGAAAAATCCAAAAAATCTCTATTCCTCATGTATAGATAGAACCGGCATCCCCTCCTTCCTCCCAAAAATAGAAGAAGATTAAGATCTGCATGAAGAAGAGGAAAAGGGTAATTAAGAAAATGGTTCCTTTCCCACCTATCCCCAAACCTATTCCTAAAGGAGAAGAAGAAGAAGAGGAAGATGTGCCTTTATAGAGGAGAACCTAGCTAGCTAGAGCCACAGAACAAGAAAGGATGAGAAGTTTCATGGTCACACTACCATCCACCCTAGAGGAACCTTTGGAAGTTTCTTCTTCTAAAGATGAAGTACAAGAATGGGTAGATGAGTAGGATGTAGAGGGTGATGATGTGTTTAAAATGTCAAATTTTGACTTCATGCCCATGGGAATAAAATTGGTTGCGGATAAGATCAGAGATACCCCTATAGGTGAACCCCAAAAAGAGGACTAAATGTAGATGCTACTAGAATCACAGGGTCCTAATCTTACTCCCCCATCCTCACCACAAGTCACAGTGGTGGATAAAGGCTTGGTTACTCCTCTGCCTCCAATAATTGAAGAAGAATAGGTTTAGAAGGAATTAGAAGGGGAGCCTCAACAAATGAAAACCATTGAAGTGTCAAAAGAGGGATAGATAGTAGAATATTCTCAGCAAACCTCCCAAGACACTAAGGTGCAAGCTATAGGATCCATAGAGATAGAAGCCACAAAAGGAGAGCCCTCACAAAGAGAAAGAACTCTAGGGAGGAGAGATAAGGGAAAGGAGGTAGCTGAACATACTTCTTCATCCTCTCGAGGTAGGCCTTCAAGTTAATGGATTCCAAGGTGGCTAAGAAAAGAAAGCATGGGAAGCATGAAGCCACAATTTCATATGGATGAGGAGGATATCCTTGAATTGGTTGAGGTCTTGAATAAACCCGAGTTCTCATCACATGAAGCAAGACTGTTGGCATTTTTCAATAGCACTCAAGATCATGATTTTTTTGCTCAAGTGGCCATCCCTTCTCCTAATGCAGATGTAGATGTAGAAAGCTTGGACCCACAAGATTATCAAATCAAAGAGGTCATGCTTGGGAGGGCCAGATTAGATATGGCTAGATTAATGGTGACCCTGAGGATAAAAGAAGTTTTTAGAAGCATGGACTAGGAAAGGGCCAAACTCAAAATGAAGGCAAAATGAAATCTTGAGAGGATATGTAGGTGAATTTATTGGTCCCTTAGACCCTGATCACCCTGAGTAGACCCTAAATGATGTACTTAGAGAAGGGAGGGGCATGCATATGGACTCATTTTTGAAAGCTTGTCAATAGTGGCAAGAAAGTTTTGAGGAAAAGGGTGTTTTAATCATCCAGGGAAATCTAAAGTTGTTGCATGCTACATAGGAGAATGTGAATAAAATGGTAGCGATTTTGAAGTAGGATTTTAGTATTATGGATGAAGTACAAGCTTGGAGCAAAGAATTAAAAGTTTTGCAAACAATAAAGGGGAAAAGATATAGGATTTTGGTAGATATGTATATAGAAAAAGAATTGTATTTAATTGATGATTGGATTGAGAATATTGTGAATAGTAATGAAGTAATGGAAAGATTACATGCAGAGATTCACTAGCTCAGGGACCAAGCCCGAGAGCAAATTTTTGAAGTATAGAGGCATTATAGAGATGCATGTCTAGAGATTTTTGAGGATGAAGAATGGGAGAAGTTATTGTTGGTAGAGGTAGTAGTGGAGAGATTCAAGAAGATTTTTGAGGAAGCTTATAATGATGAGGACATCTGGTAGGATTTTAGAACAAAGGAAGCCTTATTAGAGCTAGATACCAAACTTGAGGATTTTGCTGAGACTCGAATTGAGGTAGACAACTATAGAGAAAAGGTTAAAGATAAATATGAGGCTTTAGATTTAGTGGACATGGCCAAGATTATTGATATTATAGAGAAATTCAAGTTCAAACATCTAGACATAGCTTTGGAATGAAGGGAACAAAACCCAGAAGCCAGAATTTCAATTTTGAAACTTAGTAATTTTTTGAGATTTTGGACCCTTTTGAGGTGTGTAGCTCCATAGGTACACATGTCTACAGATCCACATGTCTTCTTTTCAAGAGATGCATTAATAGTTGGCTGCTAGTTCTAAAAATAGAGCTTTCCATGCATCAAAAATGCATTTTGATGATAGTTTAAATTTGACAAATGCCCAATGAAGGATCAACTTCCATTTTTGGCACTTCCAGACACTTCCACTTTGACTGAATGCTTTCTTATTCTTTTTCCTCTTATAAATTCTTTTTTTTTGACATGTAAAGGCTCATGCATCCAATTAATGAATAAAAAATGGATGGAGTCCTACTTTGCATTAGTTAGATTGTTAGTTCATATATAATTAGTTTGATTTATTAAATTAAAAGCATATTCTTGCATGAAGATATATCTCACTCTCAACAAAAATTGAGGAAATGATTTTTTATAAATACTCAATTGTAATATGTAATGGGGGCTACTATTAGTTTGCAATAAAATTATGCTTTTGGTGCTCACATTTGGAGTGTAGTGATTCTTGCCTGAATGTGTCATATTTTTGTGAATTTATGTTCATGGAATTGTGATTGAGCCAAAAGTTTATTGCTTTGTTTTTGGTTGTGTGATCTATTAGTTCTAGTTTTTGCTATGGTTTTATAAATTCTATTGATGTATCTAGCTCGAGAAGAAATCATCAAATTATGCTTGCATAATTTTTCATCTCACATGAGTGCACTTTTCTTGGCCTTGCAATTTGATGAAGAGTGAAATATCATATGATTACTAAGTTTCTCACCAATGATTACATTAGTGGAATCAAGGAAGTGCTATTTCTCTTTTCATTGGTTACCCACCAATTTCTTTTAAAGCTTAACTTGCAAACCAATTGTTTATGTATCTTATGTCCATTAGGATTTTAATTTCATGTTATTTTCTTTAAAGTTTTTGTTATTTTCTTTATTAACCCTATTGTCAGAATAGGACTTCATACTAGTTGCATTGTTTTTTATTAGATAAACAGGTTTTACAAGGAACTTGAAACCCAATAGTTAAAACATAAAAGGCTGATAATAAGCATGAAGCCCTAACCAAAAAAGTATAAGTTTAAAGGCTGATAATAAGCATAAAGCTCAGCCAAAAATTAGATTTCTAAGAAAAGACTAGGGAAAAAGACAGGCAAAGCCACAGCCTAAAGCCAGAACAAAAAGCCAAAAGACAACAAGAAACAAAAGAACAGGAAAGAGTTATTCCTCATTCTTTCACTCCATCTCTTGCATAACCTAAGCAGCCTCAAAGACCAATTGATTCTCCTCCGCTTCCAGCTATTGTGCCCTTTGGTTCCCCTAGTCCTGATCGGGAATGGAGTTTTCCTTTGCAAAGTCATCCTCTGTTCTGACTTCAACCCTGTCTTTTCTTTCCTCATCTTCCTACATTTCTCTGTCTTTGATCCAACCCATAAGAGAGATGATGTTGTTGTTAATGGAGCTTAACAAAGAGAACATTTGATTTGCAAGGTTTTGGTTGTAGTTCTCCAGGTTATGTATCCTTTTTTCTGCCAAACTGAGCCTGTCAGCCTAATCCGTCCTCCTGTTAGCATCCATCCCTTTTCTTGTTGCCTTATATCTTTGACCTAATCTTTGACCTCCTCCAGCTCATGGAAAAGCTATTTGATTGATCTAAAATTGTCAATCATACTATTATGAGCATTATTCAAGAGGTTCATCCCTATCTCCCTGGCTCTATCTGAAATAGCCACAATCACTAGGTCAATGAGTTCTTCCAGCCGTTGTTCTTCTTGATTTTCCATGAGGATTTAGGGATTCATGGCCTCCCTGAAGATGCCCATCTTTGAAGTCTTGACATTGAAGTTTATCCATGCTTTCCTCCTATCATTGGTTTACACTTCCCCTTTCGCATACCCAACTTTGTCCTCTTTTTGCTCCTCAGGATGGAGATGGACAGAAGAAAGGGGCAGCGCAAAAGCCTCCTCAAAATGAGAGTGCACTTCTTCCAAACTCTCCCTCCTATGTTTCTTTCTTCCACTTTCCTCCTTAATTTCCTCTTGCATCTCCTTAACCACCTCCTCAGACTCTGTCTCCCTCCTCAGCCTTCTCTAGAGGCTTCTTCCCGATATCCCTAGGGCTTTTTTTGCTAGGGGTTATGGGGGAGGGCAATTTTTTAGCTTGGTAAGTCGCAACTTTCCCCAATGAAGAGATCCCTCCTTTCTTAGAGCTGAGGCTCTATATTTCATCTGAGTCAGAGGAGTAACTAGAACTACTAGACTCCACATTCTCTACCTGAGGGTGGGTGATGCTTATAGTTTGAGCCTTGAAGTGATCATGGATAAGCAACAATAGCCCCTCATGCAGAGTTGGGTTAGCGATGGGCTTCTTTTTGAAGCTATCCATCGCCTTGCTCATTGACATTAATAGATAATATGGAAAGGAAATTTTGGCATTATGTCAGAAATGATTCAAAATAACAAAGTGGTGGGTATGAGCTCTATCAAACCTAGGGTCCAAAGTCATGTACTCGATAACAGCTTTCAAGACATACATCCACTGCTTCTTCATGGAGTCAAGGATAGTAGGTGTCAATATTTTTCAGTACCTTCAAGTCCTTCTCTCTCCATAAAGTCCCTAACTGCATTAGCCGAGAGCTTCTTATCCCTAAAGAATTTAAAACCCTTGATAGGGATTTCAGTGATAGTTGCAATCACCTCCTCCATTATTCAGAAGTAGATACCATTCACCTTCACCTTGCCATCCTTCCAGGACCCCACCATAATTTTGGTCACCTCTCGATTGAATCCATGTAGCTTCATGATATAATTGGTAACCCCGCCCTCTTCAAGGTTTTCCCACACTTTTGGCCTACTTCTCCATTTCTCAAAATCTCCCACCGGCTCCTTTCTACATCTCTCGCCTACCATTTTTGCACACTGCACACCCACTTTACTCATGTGCTCTTCACTTTGTGACTAAAATGGACCTCTAAGAGTTAGTAAAGGATAGAGAAAAATAATCATATTTTTTCTCCAAAAGCGATTGCAAAAAACAACCCACAAAGAATGTCGATTAATCAATACTGGATTACTGCATTTATGATTTCCCATGCTTCTATTAGGAAAAGTACCCTTATTTCTTAACACCTTCATATTCATAATTAAATCTAGATTTCCTTCATACTTCCTTGGATTTTATCCAAGTCAATCAGACTTTTAACATCTACCAACAAACAAGTTCTGGGAAGCCAAGTCATTTTTTGCTCTATGTTGGCCCTTATATTCGGAAACCTATCGGCAACTAGGTTTGCTTCCCAAAAAATATGAGTGGTGTGGATTCTATTAAATTTGGCAAGGGTCACTCAAGTCTCATCAATAAGATTTGCAATCATCCATGATGGATGTGAGTTACCATTGATGCACTTTATAATGTTATTTGAGTCCCCTTCGAGCCATAAATTGGTAACCCCAATTTCAAAGGCTAGTTTTACTACATTGCATGTGGCATTGGCTTCCACAAAATGATTTGTTTGGAATCCTAGTGGGAGAGAAAATGCTGCAATACTATCTCCATTGTCATTCCTTATCACACCTCCACTACCCGAGGATCCAGGGTTGCCCTTGGAGGCTTCATCAAAGTTGGCTTTGTGCTAGCCTTCAGGGGGGAGAAGCCACTTGGCTTCCTGTCTTTTCCTCACTCTATCTTTTTCCTTCTCCTTTTTCTTGCCTCCTATCTCAAAATCTCCCCCCTTCCTTATAGAAAAGTTTTCCTTTATGTTACTGAAAATCGTCCTCCCAACAACTAAAGCCGACTCCTCCCTATCTCTTAAAATTGAATTGTTTCTCTCCTTCCATATGCTCCAACAAAAATGGGGCAGGATCCAAGAGCTAATTTCCTACAAGGCAGACCCATTGAACATGCCATGCCATTGACAGAAGAAGTCCAAAAGGTTAGAAGGAGAGCACCAACTGTGGCCTAAGTCCTAGGTAAGGAAGCCCCAAACTGTCCTGGAGTAAGAATAGTGAATGAACATATGGTTACCTATCTCTGACTCTTCTTTACAAAAAACACATCTGTTGGGCATGATGTGACCTCTTTTGATGAGATTTTCCTAGGTGAGAGTTTTTTCTTGAAGAACCAACCAAAAAAACATGTTGACTTTTGGCATGAGGCTAGGGAACCAAGCCCTCAACCAAGGGGGAGACTCTTTTAAGCTCCATAAAGTAGAGTACCCAGAGGCAACCGAATAGTGCCCATTGGCATTATCCCTCCAAACTAGTTCATCCTTATTATTGCTAAGGGATAAGGAATAAAGCATGATCATGATTGGTTTGAGGTCCTTTGAGATAATGGAAAGGTCCTTCCACCCCTGTTCGATCCTATAATTTCTAACTTTGTGCCCATAAAGGTTTATGCAATCATTAGCCCATAATCCAAAGCTAGGGTTGTTAATAAGGGGGCCCTAAGAAAGCCAACAGTTAGACTAGAATAAAATTTTCTCCCCATTGCCCAGCTTCTAGGAGACTTTTGAGTTAGCCAAGTCCCTAGCTTTTAAGAGACCATTCCAAACAACAGAGCCTCTTGGAATATCCTCACTGAAAAGGGTGAACTAAATAGAGGGCCTTTTTATATACTTATTTACCACAATGTCTCATCATTCCCCCCTAATACTAAAGATGTGCCAGATTTGCTTTGCTAGGAGGGCCTTATTGAGGTGAGTGAGCTTCCTAATTCCCAAACCTCCTTTCTTCTTAGGGAGGCAAAATTTGTCCCATGCAACAAGGGGGTACCTTTTATTCCTTTTAGTTCTCATCCATAAAAAATCCCTTTGGATTTTCTCCATCCTCTCGGCATACTTCACTGGTATGGTGAGAAGGCTTAGAGCATATATCAGCAAGTTTTGGAGGATGGATTTAACTAGTTGACATTTTTCAGCTTGGCTAAGAATGGCTCCTTTCTAGCCAGCCAACTTCTTACTGAACCTTTCCATGATGCCATTCTAGAAGGAGTTAGATGGGGTTGTTCCCAAGGGGAGACCAAGGTAGGTAGAAGGAAGCTTTCCCACCTGACACCCCAAGATTCTAGAGATTCTCTTCTATCTTTCCTCTGGAGTATTAATAAAGAAAATAGAGCTTTTGTACCAATTGATGAGTTTCCTTGACCTTCTAGAATAGGTGTCCAAAGTTTCTTTCATAGCCTTTGCCTCCTTGAACAAGGCCTCTCCACCCATAATAGTGTCATCAAAAAATTGTTGATGCATAAAGGGGGTGCATTTGGGAGAAGGCTTAAAACTTTTGATGCTCCCTTCTTTCTTTTTCTTCTCCATGAGTCTGCCAGTGCATTCTGCTAGGATAATAAAGAGTATAGGTGATAGAGGATCCCCTTGACATAGGCCTTTGGTAGGTTTGAAGAAATTAGAGTGGGATCTGTTCACTAAAATAGCTAGAGAGGGGGTGGTGACTAGCTGGGAGATTAGCTTACGCAATTTAACATCAAAGCCAAAAGCCTTCAACACCAATTCCAAGAAAGACCAATCGACCTGATCGTAAGCTTTGGACATCTCTAGTTTGAGTAACATCACTTCTCTCTTTCTAGCTTCCATAGAATGAATCACTTCATGCACCATAATAATTGAATCTAAAATCTATCTGTCGGGGACAAAACTAGATTGTTCCTAAGAAATGATTAGGGGGAGAAGCTTAAGTAGCCTCGAAGTAAGCACCTTTGAGATGATATTATAAAATGAGTTGCATAAACTAATGGGTCTAAACTTATCCAGTGTGTCAGCTCCTAGAACTTTGGGAATAAGAACTAAGAATGTAGAGTTAATTTCCTTTAGAATACTTCTAGCTCCAAAGAATTCCTAAACTGCCTTACAACATCCTTCATAATGATGGGCTAGTACATTTGGAAAAAGAAGGTGGGAAAACCATCAGGTCTAGGAAATTTATCCGTCGGAAGAGAAAAAAGAGCTTTTCTAACTTCAGAAATAGAAGGAATGACCCAAAGCAGATTATTATGGTGCGGTTGGAGGATGTGAGGGATACAAGAAACAATGTCATCCTAGTCCTCTTTAGAGAGCAAAGGATCCCAAGATAGCAGGGAGGAGAAAAAAGAAACAACTTCATTTGATATATCTTCTTCCTTAGTTAGCGCACCCTGGTCTTTCTCAAGCCAGAAATCCTATTATTTTCTCTATGCTTAAGAGTGGATAAATGGAAGAACTTTGTGTTCTTGTCTCCTTCCTTGAGCTAGTTGATTCTAGATCTTTGCCTCTAGAACTTTTTCTCTTTGCTAATGATGTCATGTAAATTAGACAGGATCAACATCTCTTCTTCCCTATTTGAGGCATCATACCCATTTACCTGAATGGAAGCTTGGATAGAAGAGAGATTTGTAGAGAGATCCTCTTTAAGAGAGAATAAATGACCAAAATTTGACTTATTCCAAGCTTTTACCATCCTTTTTACATTGCTGAGTTTTCTATCCACCCTGAACATTACAATGCCTTCCACATCTATGCTCCACTAGACCTTAATTCTTTCTAAAAGGTTAGGGTGGGAAGTCCACATTTTGTCAAAATAGAAGGGAGGAGGTCTGAAGGGATCAAAAGGAACAATCGAGAGGTAGATGAGGGAGTGATCAGACCCAAATCTAGGCAAAAGAGCTAACTTGCAAGATGAAGACTACAGCCAATCAGGAGAAATGAGAGCTCTATCCAATCTAACTTGAATACAATCCTTGCCTAAGTATTTATTGGACCAAGTGAAGTCACCTCCCATTAGGTCCAGATCACGAAAAGCCAATCCATTGATGAAGTTAGAAAGGTCATACTTGCTATCCTAGTCCTGAGGCAGACCACCCTTCTTCTCCTTGTCGAGAAGAGTGGTATTAAAGTCTCCCATAATGATTCCTTTCTTCATGTTACTATTCTGTACTAGCCCTTCTGCTCTAGACCAGTAGGACTTTCTATCTCTCTTGTTATTGGGAGCATAAATATTGAGCAAAAAAAAAAATTCATTAGAATGGATATGGAACACTTTACAAAAAAGAATGTTACCTTCATTGAAGATAAATTCCACCCTGAAAGGTTTTGTCTTGAATAATTTCAGTAGACCCCTAGAGGCTCCTTTAGAGTCTAAAGCCTCCCCGCTCATCAGGTTACTAAACTTGATATTTCTCAAAGAATCCTTTTTCATTTTTGTTTCTTGGATCATCAAAATGTTAGGTCTCTGGTCTTTAATCAGATTCCTTATAATTTCCTATTTATGGGCACCATTTAGGTCCCTAATATTCCATGAGATGATCTTCATTTTTTATTCTTAGAAAAATCCTTCAGAGTGCTTTGGCACCCATTCGCCAAGCTTCTTATGGTCTCCTCCTCTTTGGAATTCCTCTCTAATTTTTTACCAACTTTGGTAGTAGAGCCCACATCTAGTTTGTAGTTGCTCCTGATCACCATAGGAGAAGCCTTAGATAGATCTCTGTTTTGGTTCTTCCAAGGTGTCTCTCCCTTCTTTTCAAACTTCAAGGATCTAGAAGCCTTGTTACCATTCTTTGGGGTGCTGAGAAGATCTACCCTTTGGTCTAGATCTTTCAACAAGTCCTCCATTTTTCTTGTTCTGGTCGCTGCTTCTCTGGTGGAAACCAAATTTTCCTCTGGGTCCTAAAAGATGATAATTTCCTTATTTTCTCTTCCCTTTACCTCCTCTATTGAGCCAAATTCCAGCTCTTCCTCGATGGGGATATTGTCCATTCCAAACTCCTAAAAACCTTTTTGCGAGGCAACCTTACCTTCCTCTTCTCTAGGCATGAGGGTCCTTTCCTTGACTTGGGCATCCTCAATCTATTGGGAGGCATTTAAATGTAAAGAGAAACTCGGTCTTGACTTGACTGACTCCCCTTCTTTTCTTTTCCTGCCCTAAGACTCTTGGTTAGTCATCTTAGGAGCATCCACTACTTTCTAGGTCTATGGAGAAAGGCCCTTCTAGCCTTGTTCAGTGGTCTTCTTTTTCCAAACTTTCTTCACCCTCATTTGAGAAGAAGGAGGAGGATTCTTCTTCTTAGCAGTCTTAGCTTTCGAGCATTGAAAAGCCTTTTGACCTATTTTTAGGTAGTGAAAACACCCAAAAGGGACACTCTCATAGTCCAGCTACTGGATATGAGTGCCAAGTTTGGACTGAAAACAAACCACTTCATGCATATCATCCCCTTCCCTTACACCTATGTAGATCCTTGCATAAGTCAGCCTACTCTTAGAAGCTATAATAGGGTCGATGGAGAGAAGTTCTCTGAAAGAGCTAGCCACACCCTTAAAGACATCCTCATTCTAGAACTCCAATGGCATCTCAAGAAGTCTAACCCATACTAGAGCTTTCTGAAGGAATCATTTGTTTAAGTCCAGTTTGGATGACCATTTTTGAAGCACCAAGGTGGCCCTCCCAAAGCTCTAGGGGCTTTCACACAGAATGTCAGCCATGTTGAAATGTCCCTTTTCTGATTTGATATGGTATTTCACACCTCTAATCAGATCTTTAAGATCAAACAACTAATATCACAAAGATCCTCCAAATTTCTCAAGAAACCCCAAATCGGGCATGCCAGAAATGGTGCCAAAAGCTTGACAGCTTCACCTATTATTAATAAATCTGAAAATGGACATTTTTACAGAAATTTCAGTAGCATAGCAGCCTAAAAAATGATATTTCCAGATCTATATAGCCTTTACACAACAGATCACAAATGTAGGACAAAAACTATGCTCATCGGGCTCCCGAAATTAACACAAAAATGCTCGGAAACAACACAAAAACTCTAATAAAATCTCTCAGAAGTTTAATAACGTCCCAATACATATATTAAGCTCTATTTTAATAGCTTAAAGTCTGAAATACAGTAGCAACAAAAACTGATATGAAATGCTCAACTGAAAACACCAAACTCATGCAAAAAACACACCCAAAAACCCACAAATCTACACTGTTCAGCACAAAGGCAAACTCTGTATGAGCATGCACATGGAATGGCTTCAAACTCTCATCCTTAGCCTTCTTGGAAACCTGCAAACTCCCATTCTTGGGTTTCCCTGGAAACCTACAAACTCTCATTCTTGGGTCTCCTTCTCCATAGGTTTGGCAGCCTCTGAAGAATAACAAAGAATGAGCAAAAATCAAGTTCTGTAATCTCTCCAAAATGCCTCCAAACCCCTTAAAAGAGGGCATAAATATAACTCACATCCAAGAGAGGTTAATGAAACATATTTTAATAATAATTTTCATTTATTAGTCCAACAGTTTCCAAAGATTAACCCCCTTTTTCTGAAACTTCACTTTCTTGGGCCTGCCTGCCTTAGCAAAGATTATTATTTTTTAATTATTTGAAAAGGGGACATGACAAGTCCTCCCCTCCCAAAAATTTCTTGTCCTCAAGCAATGGTTGAACAATAAACCAATCAATTCACCTGGATTCCAAATGTAGTCATGAACTATACTACTACCAATTAACACAGGCTCCTGCAATATCCTCTGCAATATGACCAAGAGGAATCCATAATCAAACTGACAATTATAGCTCAACCAAACTCCAAAATCACCACTACCACAATCAAAAAGCTATGAGGCACAAACTCTTAGGACATTAGAACCCAAGCAAAGTGGACAAATCAAACTACCAACACAGTAAATACCATCAACGCATCCCACTAGCCTATACGGAATGCACAATCCAACTCTGCAACAATGGTGAATGCTCTCGAATGAAACTGTACCAAGTATGGAGAATCCACACACTGTACAAATCTTGCAGTCAACACAACTTTGCAAATCCCCAGCCACTATCTCATAACCATAACTACCATGCACCCCTGATGGTGAAAAGCCATCACAAGATAAATAGCAAGAATTGGAACCCAAACCAAATCTTCTTGACATCAACTCCTCAACACAAGGATCAAATGCTAACTGATGTACATACCTTGCAATATAATGTTGATAAAAAAAACCAACCTTAGTCAACAACTCACCATGAACAAGTGATACAACCCACTATGACTGATCACCAGCTAAGTCAGGAGATGTCATAGCCAAAGGAGTAGAATCAATAACAACACCCATTGAAGCATCACTCTGAAACTCCTGCTATAAGTCATGTATTATCAAGCTGTCAACTATAGAACCTATCACCATGTCATGCCCATCACAACTCTCATCTTGAGGCATCAAATTGTCCCGTAACTGATGATAAGCACTAGGAACCAAAGTACATCTCTGTATCATTATCTCATCAACATGGTCATCAAAGGTAAATTGATGAGCATACCTCACAGTGTAATGCCGATAGAATGCACCAATCTCAGTTAGTGGCTCAGACTGTAATCTAGATGAAACTAACTACAATTGATCATTAACCATGTTGGAACTAACTACTACCCCCCGAAGATATCACCAAGGGAGTAGTGTTACTAGTAGGAACCATGCCAACTGCCGACTCACCAACATAACACATGATCTTTGATAAATCTCTAGTCTCTATGCCATCAATACTAGAGGCCACCACCATGTCAGGCATACAACAATCTACTACAACACCCAACTCAACTGAACCTAACTCTAGTGGGAATGAACCTGATATTCCAATGTTAGTATCAAGAATGGATGCATCCCCATCTCCACTGTCTCTGACAATCTCGGCCATGGACATCCTCAGATCACCAAACACCACTGCTTGTGACTGTATAGAATCAGGTGAAGACTGTAGTCACTCTAACTCCATGGTCACCTTAGCCAAATGAAACTGTGACTCCTTGAAAGCCAACTGTGTACTCTCAAGAATCTCAGAAGTCACCACAAGCTGCTCAGTAAGCTCACTCACCTCATCTTCCTTGGCCAACAATGCATCATATGCTGTACTGCCCCACTTCATAAGATAATATCTGTCGGCTACCAACTGCATATAATCCTATCTCAGAATCTGGATAGCCTCCCATAAAGAGTGGAACTCTATCAAGGAAAGATAACTACCTCCCTGCTCATCACTAGTAGGAGAACCCCATCCATAAACTGCTAACAACTGACGAGCAGCATCGAAAAGCTGGCAAGTGATAGCAATGTCTTGGTCACTAAATCTCAACTAATTAGACACATGATGGCACTAGCTTGACTATCTCCTACAAACCTCCTCTGATGCACTATCTAAAGGAGTATCCTCAAAGTTACTAGTCTCTAGAGTATTACCATCCATATCCTGTGAATCAAATCTAAAACTCATATCAACATACGGAGTATCAAAAACATTAGCATTGCTATCCAACTCCTCTATACCCAAGGAAACTAAGTCTTCAAAATTTCCCACTGCATCCTCCTAGATGTCATCAATGCCAATATGATCCTGGGACTCATCTATACACACTGCCAAATATGAAATATCATCAACACATTCTAGCAAGTATGGTCGACTGGATATATGAACAAAGCCCAACATCGGTGTATAAAAACTAATACCAACATTGGACAAGCTGCTAGCACAAGAAAAGACAACACCGTGCAATTTGCTAATCAAATCCATGATAGCACCCAAACAAACACTGCTACCAAAAAGTGTTAAAGATCTCCTATCAACTGAATCCCAAATGCCACTATATCAATCTTGAGTCCATATCTGTAAACTAGAATCAGCTGGTAACTCAAGCAAAATCCTCACTTGAGTAATATGACCAATACCAACTAACTCCACATACCTATCATGATGAGATAATGAAGTCAAAATACTATCTTCACTCACCTTCAGTTGGCAGAATAAATCATGTGAAGTACTACCTGCCTCAACCTCATGTGATGAAGCATGTAACTGTGCCTAGTACTCTTTCTCAGCAAAGTCATGAATGCTCAATGTTTGCTCATCTCTACCAGGTATCTCACCATCCTGCACAACAACATCCTCATAATCATCATCTGAACCCACTACACTGTAGTCACTGCCTATTGTAACTATACCATCCTGAATACCAGTGGCATCACCCTTTGACAACCTGTAAACAATTGTCTCAATTTGAGTATCAAGTTGACCATTACTATCAATCTGTGTAATATCCTTTCCCACCACCTCCTATGGCAGAGTAGAATCTGAGACCTCTAATTGGCTATCAGCTAGTTTCTCAAACTCCTCATGCAAGTTCTTAGGAATTATGTCATCTGTCCTATGAGAAAATCTGCCAAATAGAAATCCAGTCAACTTATCCACCATAGCTGGGTCAGATAACATGTCATTCATTATATGGTGGTGCTCAACCAACTATTTAGACATGTTATGGCTTATTTTCATAAGTTTATCTTGAATTTCTAAATAACCATCCTTTCTACTATTTTGACTCTGGCTATCAATTGTCCAAGATCGTTCCCTCTGAGACTCTGTACTATACTTGTCCATTCTGGATAAAGTAGAGTGTAACCCCAATAGGATATAACTTCTTCAAACACCAAGAACTAAAATGAAAATGATTAGAAGTAGCATGAAACCATATATTTGGACATGCAACTAACTAGAAGCAACATGCAACCACCAAATTATGACATGCAAGATCTGGGTAGCTGTCAAAACTGACATGCAAGATCTGGGTAGTTTTCAAAACTGACATGCAAACTTCTACAACCACCAAATTCACCAAGAACTAACATGAAAATGATTAGAAGTAGCATGAAACCATATATTTGGACATGCAACTGATTAGAAGCAACATGCAACCACCAAGTTATGACATGCAAGATCTGGGTAGTTGTCAAAACTGACATGCAAGATCTGGGTACTTGTCAAAATTGAAATGCAAACTTCTAGAACCACCAAATTCACCAAGAACTAACATGAAAATGATTAGTAGTAGCATGCAACCATAAATTTTGACATGCAGCTGATTAGAAGAAACATGAAATCATAAATTATGACATGCAAGATTTGGGTAGTTCTCAAAACTGAAATGCAAAATCTGGGTAGTTGTCAAAACTGACCTGTAAACTTCTACAAACCCTCAGGCTGGCAAGATCATGGCTCTGATACCACTGAAATGTCCCTTTTCTGATTTGATATGGTATTTCATACCTCTAATCAGATCTTTAAGATCAAACAACTAATATCACAAAGATCCTCCAAATTTCTCAAGAAACCCCAAATCGGGTATGCCAGAAATGGTGCCAAAAGCTTGACAGCTTCACCTATTATTAATAAATCTGAAAATGGAAATTTTTACAAAAATTTCAGCAGCATAACAGCCTATAAAATGAAATTTCCAGATCTATATAGCCTTTACACAACAGCTCACAAATGTAGGACAAAAACTATGCTCATCGGGCTCCCGAAATTAACACAAAAATGCCCGGAAACACCACAAAAACACTAATAAACTCTCTTAGAAGTTTAATCACGTCCCAATAAATATATTCAGCTCTATTTTAACAGCTTAAAGTCTGAAATCTAGCATCAACCAAAACTGATATGAAATGCTCAACTAAAAACACCAAACTCATGCAAAAAACACACCCAAAAACCCACAAATCTACACTGTTCAGCACAAAGGCAAACTCTGTATGAGCATGCACATGGAATGGCTTCAAACTCCCATCCTTAGCCTTCCTGGAAACCTACAAACTCCCATTCTTTGGTTTCCCTGGAAACCTACAAACTCCCGTTCTTGGGTCTCCTTCTCCACAGGTTTGGCAGCCTCTGAAGAATAACAAAAAATGAGCAAAATCAAGTTCTGTAATCTCCCCAAAATGCCTCCAAACCCCTTAAAAGAGGGCATAACTATAACTCACGTCCAAGAGAGGTTAATGAAACATATTTTAATAATAATTTTTATTTATTAGTCCAACGGTTTCCAAAGATTAACCCCCTTTTTTTGAAACTTCACTTTCTTGGGCCTGCCTGCCTTAGCAAAGATTATTATTTTTTAATTATTTGAAAAGGGGACATGACACATGTCCTCTTGATAGGTGAATTCAAAAGAGAGAAAACCCTTAGCCATTGTAGTGACACTGACCTAACCTTTCAAGCTCCATTTTTTCAAAGTGTAGGCCTAAACCACCTCAATATTTGGTTTTGGGCCAACAAAATTCCCGACGAGCATTGAGGCCATAGAGGCAATGTTGTGGTCAACAATCTTGTTTGGAATAGCAATCATGCAAGAACCCTTTTCCAGACCTGACAAAACCTTAACTGGAGGGAAAGGAGACTTACTAGATGGCTTGACACCAAAGAGTGAGGCCCATTTCTTTGGGAGATTCCTTGGTATGTCCTCACATGGGTCACCATCTCCTGACTCCTCTCCATTGCCTACCTGGATCCCCTCTTGCATGCCTGGTGAACAAGATCTGCCTCCTTGTGACTAGTTGCATTCATAAAAAACATAAAAATACAAAAACATAGTTCTTTTTTGCATATTTTATTTTGAAGCAGTGTGCAAATTCTTCATTTCATTCGAAATCAAAATGAACTAGCAAAGGCCTCCTTGTGAAAAATCAAAATTATCTTCAATTGAACAGATTCTAGTAGATTATGAGATCACCTGGAACTTTGGAGTTGATTTACAAGATCAACTTTTCAAGAGAGGAGTTTGCAAGAATTTTTGCCATTTAGCATCATGCATAACGACAACTCAATAGAAGTGGCAATAGGAGGAGGGATGTACTTTTGATTCTTGGAAAAAGAGTAAAAATTTGCCAAAGTTTCAAAATTCTACACTTTTGTGAAAATCTATGTTTTTCACAAGTTTAGTAAATTTTCTAAGTTTGTGAGAAATTTATGTGTGTAGGTGCATAGCTCCATAGATCTATAGATTTGTAGCTATGTAGGTGTGCAAGTGCAAAAAATTTTGTGGTGTTCTTAATTTGTGAGAAAGTGTACGTCTATAGAGTTGTGCTTTTTCTAGAATTGATGCAAACTAGAGGGTTTTGATCCAAAATCCCCATTTTAGTGAGCGTTGAGGTCTTCACCAAGTGCACACAAGTTTCCTGAGATTACCCACTTTCATAAACCATGTAATGACAAAGGGATATCTCAAATCCAACCACTTCCATTCAACATTTCATCATTTTCTTCTACTCCTCCACCACTTCAACCATCGAGTGGACCCCCACATATTCCAATAGTTCCACCACCATTCCAACCACCTTTAGGTCCACTAAAACCTCCAATGGCCTTTTTTGCAAATGTTGCCGATTCACCAATCAACTTGAGAGGTGTACTTCATGACCTCCTTAAGAATCCTAATTTTTTTTCCCAAGGTTCATTTATGGAGAAACACAAACTACTAAAGATCACATCAAAGTATTCAAAGAAATTTGCAACCGAAAGTAGATTACCAATGAGGATGTGGTTCTTCATTTATTCCCTAATTATTTGGGGGAAATTTCCTTTAATTGGTCCATTACTTTTCCACCAGGATGTATTGGATATTGGGATAGTTTCAAAAAATTATTCTTGGAATAATTCAAAACTTTCATCAACCCAGATGTGGTACATCAACAATTCATATCAATTAAGAGGGACCCAACTGAGATAGTTTCACACTTCAACCACTCCTTTCACATGCAAAACTACAAGTTGGATATTCCATACACTATACTAGATGAAGCCACTATTTAGATTTATGTAAATGCTATGGATCCTCTTACTGCTATCTTTTTTAGAAGACTTCCTCCAATGAATATTGATACATTAGAAAAAGTCTTTGTAGAAGTGATCGCATTCACTAAACAAGCCAATCCTAATGGAGGAGGAATGATACTTCTAGTGCAAGCTATCACTACAATACCAACATACCCTATTGGAGTGCCCATTTTGCCTAGCCAATTCATACCTATGAACCCAGTTCCACTATAGCAGGCACTCGCTCCATAGAACCCCACTCTAACTTATCTAGGGTATGAGCCTATGAAAATTGCTTTCTTTGAATAGAAGGCAATAGTTCCCATGGAAGTATATAATAAATTCATTTTATAATTTGGTCAAATGAAAAAAGACTATGTCACAATTGAACAATGAGTTAACGCACCTCAACTTGTCACAAGGATAGAATAACAATTTTTAAAGAAACAACTTTGGTCCCTACAACAACAATTTTGGCCAGAATTATAACAAGAACTTTAATGGGAACAATATCAACAACAATGTAGGAAACAATAATGGAGGAAACAACTTCAACCTTCCTGACCATAATAATGGCTTCCAAAAGAAAAATTTACAATGGGACACCTATCCGAATAATGGAAGCATTCATGTTGATAACAACAATAACAACATTCATTATGCAGATATTAATCAATATGACGATAGTCAATATACACCTAACAATGATGGTTCATACTATAATGGAAATAAAGAGGTGAGTCAAAGCTCACAAGTGAATGACAATTCTCCTCCTATATAATTCAATGCTATGTTATTGGAATCCTATGATTCTGCACAAAATGTGCAAGTGGAGCAATCAATGAGTGAGGAGTTCTCATTCTTGTTTACTCAAGAACCAAATCTTTAGCATGATGAGATGTTTGCCTTTCATAATGATAATCAAAATTCATATAATCTTAGAAATAGAAATGAAACTTTGATAGATGGAATTCCCCTAGCACTACAACCAACTCCCCCTGATCCAAGGGTGAGCAACAATTCGGCACTAGTTAAACCACCACTTAGAGGACAACAAAATTAGAACCAATTAGTGAATATACCAACAATATTGAAAAATCCTACTTGGTTTACAAAAAAATATAGTGCATTGGAGGACTTGAAATGAACAAAGGCCAATATGTTCATCTTTGACACATTGCAAAACTATCCACAACAATGAGAGGCACTCATGAAGACCCTTGACCATACAAAGACTTCCCACAATGTGAATACTACCCCTCAAAAGGCGATATCACAACAAGTTAATGTTGCAGAGGCATTGCCCACTATGTTTAAAGACAGGGTAGAGGTGCCTCCATTTTTTTTCAGTATTAGAATATACGAGAAGAATCTTCAAAATTTCCTTATTGATTCAGGAGCTTTATGCAATGTCATGCCATTATCCATAGCAAAAAAGGTAGGGGTCACTCCTCAACCTACCAACTAGATAGTGATACAATTGGATAAAATAGAGGTGAAATTCATAGGTGTATTGAAGGATGTTTGGATATAGTTAACAGTTGACCCACAAATTCAATACATCATTGATATACATGTGGTTGATATCCCAGAGACGTATGCATTACTCCTCAATAGAGAATGGATGAAGTGTCTAAGGGGATCATTTTCCATAGATTTCACTCAGCTTTGGTTACCATGGAAAGGTCTAAATAATAAAATCAAAATAGATGCAAACACAAACTTAAAAAGGATAGTCACAAATTAAAATGCTCCTAATGAGGTAGCCTTCTTACAAACAAATTTAGGTTCCTACAAGGTGATGGTTTTTTATACAATTTAGACTAGAAAAGTGATGATCAAGATATGAACTCCATGATTTCAACCCTTAAGGATGAGGTTGTAAAAAAATTCATAGACCATATGATGGCTAATTTACAATGTCTAGGAGAAGAAGCTAACCCCAATATTCTTATCCTTCGAAGATTTTGTTGACTGCATAAAGTCAAACATTCAAAGTTCAAATGTTCATCATGTCAAGAAGTAGTTGCTAAGGTATTAACACAAATGATGGGAGTAAAGAAAGTCAATGGACCACAAAATGAACCTACAGAAAACCAAAGTCCTACAAACACATCTAATGTTATTAAAGAGATTGAAGTGGAAACTGAAGATCTGAATGCATCATACAGTGATACCTCTTTAGATGGCAGAGGTTTGTCTTCTCCACTCAGAATGATCAGAGTACAAAGAAGAAGATGATATAGAAAAGACCAAAGATGAACTTCAATGGTCATTTTTCATCTGCCTAAAGTTGAAGAAATTAAAGAACCGATAGAGGAAATTCAAGACAAATAAGAAAAAAACACATCACCTCTATTAGGGATGCACAATAGAGAATCATCAAGTCTACCTCCCAGAAAATTATAATGGGTTCCTAAGAAACAATCCTTTAAAGCTTAGGTAAAAGATAAATTGAGGAAAAATAAGCATAGGGTTAGAAAACCAAACAAAAGCACAATTTGGATGCTTCACTTTGATGGCTCCAAATGCAAATTAGGAGCTAGTGCAAGTATTGAGCTAGTTGGTCCAAAAGGCATATCTTTCTATGTAGCATATGAATTGCAATTTAGATGCATTAACAATGTTGCAGAATATGAAGCATTGATTCAAGGACTTCTCTTTTCCCTCAAGAAAGGAGTTACAACTCTCATCATCAAAGGAGATTCTCAATTGGTTATCTTGCAAGTAAATTCACTATATTCTTGTAACAATAAGATGTTGCCTGCTTTTGGAAAAGGGTATGGGATCTATTAGATGATTTCAAAGCTTTAAATAAAGTCTATTCCAAGAAGAAAAAACATGGTAGCAGACGCCCTTGCTATTTCAACAAGCGCATTGTAGCCAGTTGAAGGAACAAAGTTGAAATAATTTTTAGTTGAATTGGTTGTTGCTCCATCTATTCCTAACAATATCACAAACTTCCAAGTTTTTAATGATGATCAGCATATTCTAGAATTTATTATGTGTAGCATCCACTTTAAGGGACAAGAGATTGATGGCACCCCAGATGACAAACCTGAGGGTGATGAGCTCGAAGACAAAGATGGGATTCTTAATCTAAAAAATAATACTATTCCAAATGGGCTGGTTGAATTAGAATGTATCTTTGATCATGATGAATTAAAATTTAACAAAAGAACCAGTAAATAAAAGGGTATTGAGGAATGTGATTCGTACAAATTAGGAATAGAGGATGATCCCAAGATGGTAAGGATTGGGAAAGTATGTAGTTTACAAGAAAGAGAAGACATGCTCAAATTACTCATAGAATATAAGGATGTCATTACCTAGAGCTATGAAGAATTGAAGATGTATGACCCTCAAAATATTATGCATGATATTCAACTAAAACCTGATGCCAAACCTTTCTGACAAAGGAAAAGACTTGTCAATCCCATCCTCAAGCCTTTGATAATGAAGGAAGTCAAGAAACTATTGGATGTGAAAATTATTTTCCCTATGTGTCAGTCTACATGGGTGGCTAATTTAGTTCTTGTATGAAAGAAGACTAGAGATATTTGACTTTGCATAGATTTTTGCAATTTGAACTTAGCATCTCAGAAGGACAATTACCCATTGCCCTCCTTGGGTGAAGTCTTACAAATTGTGAATGGCTCCAAAATGATGTCTTTCTTGGATGGATATTCAAACTATAATTAGGTAATGGTAGAAGAAAAAGATAGACTAAAGACTACCTTTATGAACAAATGGGAAACCTTCACTTACAGGAGAATGCCATTTGGATTGATTAATGTAGGGGCTATAATTTAGTGGGCCATGGATGAAGCTTTTAAGGGATTGATTAATAGATGTATAGTTATCTATATGGATGACTTGACTATCTTTTCAAAGGATCAAACTACTCACATCATCGATCTTAGACATGTGTTCAATAGGTGTCATAAATATGGCATATCTCTCAATCCAAACAAGTGTTCAATTGGAGTTACTAAGGGAAAAATCCTTGGTCATGTCATTCCTGAAGCTAGCATCTCCATAGATCCTGATAGAGTTGAAGCCATTTTGAAGTTATCATGCCCAAACAGCTAGAAGGAACTCAAGTCTTTCTTTGGAAAGATAAATTTTGTGTGAAAATTCATAAGCAAATTTGCAAAGATTGTGCATCCTCTTAATGATTTTCTCAAGCAGGGAGATAAAATAGAATGGGTTCCTGAGGTAAAGAAATTGTTCGAGGATATTAAGGTAGCCATTTCCACAACCCTAGTATTAGTAAGTCCTGATTACAACTATCCATTTAAGATATATTCCTTCACTTCAAGGAATTCATGCACAGGGATCTTGACCCAAAAAAAGGAGAAGGAAGATGAAAGACCTATTGCTTTTATGAGTTTCCCACTAAGAAATGTTGAGTTGAATTATTCTAACCTCAACAAATAGTATTTTTCCTTGGTTAAAGTAGTAAAGAAGTTCCACCATTACATACTAAGTAAGGTGTATGCTATAATACCTAACCCAGCAACAAAGACATTGTTGATGCAAAATGAACTTAGTGAAAGGTGAGGCAAATGGATGGAAATACTTCAAGAGTTTAACCTAGAGATACAACCTATGAAATTAGTTAAAGGTCAAGGATTATCAAGAATGATACTTGATAACCAGATTGGTGATGAAAAGAAATTTGAATTTGAGAAAGAAATAAATACTAAAGATTAGAAGAAAATGATAGTTTCCCAAGTTGACATTGGTCAAGATGTGGTAATAGATGTCTAGTACTAGGATATTGTTTACTATCTTCTATAGGACCAATGGCCCAGTTCAATGAATAGTTCACAATGTAGAGGACTAAAAATAAAGTGTGAGTTGTACATGCTAGAGTTGTACATGCTACATGATAGAAAGTTGTACAAGAGGAATTGTGAAGGGATCTATCTAAATTGCTTAGGTCGTGAGGAAGCAAAGGAAGTCTTAGAATATTTTCATGGCAAGTATGGTACAGGACATGGTTTAGTAGAAGCAACTGCACATGATTTTGAGATTGAGTTATTTTTGGCCCACAATATTTAGAGACACTTTCAAACATGTGTTTTCTTTCTATATCTGCCAAACTAGTGCTAGTAGAGAAAGACACTCGACAATGTCATTACAACCAGTATATGAGGTGTACCCCCTCATAAAGGGGGGGCTAGGTTTCATTAGTCTAGTCAATCCACCATCATCAACTAGACACACCTGCATTCTTATGGCCACTAATTATTGTATGAGATGGATAGAATTAGAAACTTATAGAAATTGCACTACCAAGGTGGTGATGGATTTCTTAGAGGAACACATTTTCACCAGATTCAAAATGCCATTTGCCCTTGTATTCGTTAACAAATCCAATTTTGCATAAATATTTTTGACTCAATGGGAATTTGAAACTAAAGTTCTCTTCAAATTACTACCCTCAAGGAAATGGGGTAGCAAAATCTACTAACAAGAATTTGATTATAGTCATAAGACGATTGTTGAAGGAGAACCCTAGAGACTAGAATAAGAAAATGAAATATGCCCTATGGACCAATCGAGTGAGGGTCAAAAATACTTTGGGGACTTCTCTATAGTTTCTTGTCTATGGCCAAGAACTAGTATTCCCACTCAACCTTAGAATTCCTATTTTGAAGTTCACGAGTGGATATGCTGAAGATGTTGACAAAGTACAAATAAGATTCATGAATCTTTTAGAGATTGACAAGAAAGGAACAACTACATTAAAGCACATGGCTAAAAATCAAGCTATTATGAAAAGAGGAGTTCACAAGAATTCTTTCCATTTAGCATCATGCATAACGATAGCTCAACAGGAACCAAGATCAAACAAATATTCTTAAGTAGACTTGTGAGAATCCATGTCCCCTACATAGTGAATTCTATATATCCCATTAACTGAAGACCTATACTAGCTACATAGTGTATCCCATGTGTATGTGTACCCTAGATGTAACGTAGGATGTATTTGGTTGCCTTCCAATGAAGTTCATGTGGCTCTTACATGAAGCGAGAAACCATGCCAACTAAAAATGAGATGTCAGGGTGTGTATGTGTCAAGTAGATAAGGCTTCCAACCAACTATCTATATAGAGTCACATCAACAAGTGGAGAGGAACACTTTGTTTCTAACTTACCACTTGAAAGGAATGGGGTGGATGCAGCCTTGCAGTCACTCATGTGAAGCTAAGCTAGAAGATCAAGAGCATACTTGGGTTGTGATAGTGTTATCCTTGATGAAGATTGATGTGTCTCAATACCAAGGAAGTAGTGTAGTAGACCCAAATCTATCATCAAAAACCTATCCTACAAAGTATCCTTTATGCTATCAATAATGAATGTTGTGCTCCTTGTAATGATTAGATCATCAATATAAAGCACAAGAAGAAAATGTGAATAATTCCTCTAAAGAATATAAACATTTGGATTAGAATGACATCTTGTGAACCCTATTGAGAGAAGAAAGGAATCCATCTTGACGTACTCAAATTTGGGAGCTTTTTTAAGTCCATCGATAGACTTCTTTAATTTACAAACCAATGAAGCATCCTATATGAATCTATGTGGCTGCTCCATATATATCTCCTCATGGAGATCCACATTCAAAAATGCACTTTTCACATCCATCTAATGAACAACCCATTTCTTAGCTACTACTATAGCAAGTGTTAAATGAATGGAATTCATCTTTGCCACTTGTGCAAAGGTCTCAATGTAATCAATGTTGGGTACCTAAGAAAAATGTTTTGCAACCAGTCAAACTTTATGTTTATCAATACTTCCATCTGCTATGAAATTGCTCTAATAGATCCACTTGCATTAAACCAATTTTCTTTCCTTAGGAAGAGAGACTAAGTCCCATGTTCCATTTCTCATAAGAGAGTTATACTCTTTGTCCATTGCCTTATCTCATTTTAGAATACTTGATGCTTCTTTAAATGATTGTGGATCTAAAGTAACTGCAATATAAGCAAGTGAGAGTGAATTGTGTTGTGATCATGTCCTCCTTCTATTAGAAGGATTTCCTACCAATGGTCCTATGACATCTAATGTCTGGTTGGCCCATCTAGGTATTATGGAAGAAGATGTAGAAGGTGTATCCTCAACTTTAACTAGCTGAGGAAGAAGGGGGATTTGAAGAAGAAAATATCTGAAAACTTTCTTAAAAAGTGAACACTCCTCTCATAGAATATATCATGTGTCTCTAGATCCTTTAACTTGTAGGCTTTATGTGAGTCTACATATCCAACAAAAATGCAAGGTTTGCTTTGTGCTTCCAATGCCTTGCATTTCCTTGGAGGAATTCTTTCGCATGTAGGACAACCAAAGACTCTAAACTGCTTAACTATAGGTTTCCTTCCTATCCATTCTTCAAAATGAGTTACACCATCCAAAGCTTTGTGAGGACTTCTATTCTGACTATAGTTAGCACAATTCATTGCTTCGGCCCAAAAGACTTGATCAAGAGACTTGTTTTGTAGCATGCAAGTGGTTATCTCCTTAAAGTTCTATTTTTCATTTCATCAACACCATTTTTCTATGGTGTATATGGTAGTGAATTCTAAAGATCAATACCCTCTTGAGTGCAAAATTCTATTAGTCTTGTGTTCACATACTCACCCCCATTATCTATTCAAAGAACTTTGATGAATTTACCCTATTGCTTTTCCACTTGAGCCTTGAAGCTGGGAATTTTTTCATACACTTCATTCTTGTGAGTCATGAAGAAAACCCAAGTAAAGTGAGATTACTCATCTATGAAGGTGAGTGTAAAGAGATACTTGCCAAATGATGGCATTGGAAATGTTCCTGCTACATCACTACGAACCAATTCAAGAACACAATGTGCTCTCCAAGACTTCCCCTTTTCATAAAAAAAATTCAGGATGTTTTCCAAGTGAGCAACCTGAACAAACACCTTTTGAAAACTAAATTTGAGGTAGACCATTAACCATTTTCTTGTTGCTAAGTTGCTAAAGATATATTTAGGTGAGATGTCCAAATCTCTCATGCTACAGTTTAATTTTTGCATTTGAATGTAGTAACAAGGATGGTGCATTTGATGTTGGCACAAAGGAGGAGAAAGTGTAAAGACTTGAATCATGATTGGCTTCACCAATTGAAATCATTGAGTCATCCTTAATGCTTTTCACTACTAATGAGTTAGGAAGAAATTCAACCTTATTTCCATCTCCATAGTGAGTCATTTGGTAGACAGAAAGAAGGTTAGAGGTAAGCTTAGGACCATATAGAACATCCTTGAACACTCCATTGTTCATTTCAACTTCCACCATTACCTTCAACTTCCCCTTTAGTATAATCACCAAAAAAGATGTGTGGTACCTCTAAATGTGTCATGGAAGAAAAATCTCACTTTGATGCACCCATATGATGTGTGACACCTGAATCAATGATCTATTCTCTCTAACTAACAATGTTTATGAGTAAAGCATGCCCTTTGCCCTTAGAATCTAAGGATAAATTTACTTTGTCCTTATAATAATTAGGTAGTGAAAAATTGTTTTTCTTCATGATGTTTTCCAACTCATCAATCTATTTATGATAGCACTCATGTTCATTATGACCCATCTTTTTACAATAAGCACACTTTTTCTTCTCCTAATTAGAGTCCCCCTTTTTGTTTGTATTCAAGGAAGACTTGTCATGTTGATTTGATGTTGGGGTTGTCTTTTTTGTATCCTCTTATTTTTTGTTCTTCCACTTCTTTTTTTTTCCCTTTGCTTTATTTTAAGTTTTAGTAGCTGAATTTTGAGAACCCTCATTATTAGCCACCAATGTCTTAGACTTCGACGACTTGAGAATTGATGCAAGAGCAAGTTGAGTTTTCTTGGTAACTACTTTGGAGTTCATGTGAGGAGGCCTAGTAGTTTCTTTGGAGGGTGATTATTCTTGGAGATTGGCATGGTCTTGGAGCTTGGCATGGTCTATGGATCTTAGCATGGTCTTGGAGCTCAGCATGGTCTTTGGTTACTCGACATGGTCTTTGGTTGCTCAACATGGTCTAGGAGGAGCTCAACCTTGCTTAGGAATTTGGTGCCTATTGTAGGCTATGTAAGTAATTTTTCACAATGAGTTAGGGGATGAAACTTTCAAGGATTGAAGAGAGCTTAGACTAATAACTATTATTTGAAGCTTAAGTTCTAACTCATTCAGAGCTAGGAGATATTGTGATTTTACTAAGACATCAATTTTGGGCATTTAATTGTTGTTGTTGGCCGACTTGTAGCATTTAATTTATGTATTTGTATTTAATTTGTGTTATGGTCCAATTTGTGGCTTAGATTGGTATATTTAGGGGTTTAGGAAAGTATTTAGTCATTATTAATCCATCTTGGAGAGGAGGAGGTAAATGAAGAGTGAGTTTTCCTAAGTCTATGAATAGAGTGCCGAATGTGAGGCAGTTTACATCAGGATTGTGATGAAGTTGTGAATGTGTGGACAAAGTGCTAAATGTAAGGAAATTTACACTTGGATGTGGGAGGAAGTTGGATTAGAGCTAGTAGATATAGCTTGGAAAACAAGGATATTGCTTGGTGAGCTTGCGAGCACAAGTTGAGATCTTCCTTGGAGGTTTCTACTAGAGTGTGGATCTAGACTAGCTTGGGTTCGGATTGGATCTTGAGGGATCTTGTAGAACTTTTATTGTAATTGCTATTGTATTTGGACATAATCAAGAAGGCCTTACAGCCTAGCATATTACATGTAATAGTTATTTTATAAATAAAGAGTTGTCATTTGGTATCAGATCTTGCATTACTACTTCTTGTTGTTGTGTTTCCACTACATGGTTGTATAGCAAGGGGCTAGGACATCTCCTTTGGGTATACTCCTACCTTGGGCTACATCAAGTGGTATTAGAGTGAAGTTTTTTCATGAGCATGTAGATAGATCACCAAAGCTAAGGTAGTTTGCACCAAGACTTGGGTTGGAGAAGTAGATCTAATTTGATCTTGATCTGGTGGTGTATTGTTCTTTCTAGAGTCCTAGATCTCTTAGTTGTGAGGTGGTAGATCATGGTTCTAACTTACAATTATAGAGGGCTTATAGATGGATCAATGGATGAAAATATGGATGACTAATCTTGTTGACGCATGATCATAGAGATTTTTGGATCATAGATCCATGGTCCTAGACTTGTGATTTGGTTCTTGATTATTCATGTGAGGTGGCATGTTGTGATTTGAATTGTAAACAATTTGAGGTTTTCACAAGGAGCATGGGAAAGATTTGTTGTAGATGGTTTACAAAGATCTTCGGAGATGGCTCCAAGAGGATTTCACCCTAAGATGATTGCGAATCTCTGTGATGTGGCGGAGAGGAATTTTTCTAAGATGTCTACTCAGTTTGAAGCTAGTTTGGTTGATCAAAATAAGAAGGTGGTTTCTCAGTTTGAAACTAGTTTGGATGATCATGATAAGGATAGGATAAGGAAGGAATTTTTTATATATTTGTGGAGTTGGAATCTATCAATTTAGAGGAAATTTTTTTGGTTGGTTAAGAGACTTGTTTGTGAGAGAAGATGGCATAGCAATGTTGAGGTGGAAGATGTTGATTTTGTTGATCAGATTATGGAGTCTAATACAGAACTTGTAAAGAACTAGAGGTTTTTGCTAAAGATATTCCTAACCTTGTTGATTTTTGGATAGAGATTGGTTTTCATGATTAGTTGGTTGAGTCTAACATGGAAATTGTAGAGCAGTTGGTCATAGATGATATAGTTGTTGTTAGTGATAAGTTGTGTATTGCAGAGCATCTTGTTGTGAAAAATGATATTAATGGGGTTGTGAGTTTCACGTGTGTTGATGGAGATCTGCATATTGTTGCTGATGTGGCATTTTTTGTTGTTGGTGTGAATTCACTAGTTGCTGATGTGGATGGGGGTTTGTTGATGAAGCATTATGTTTAGTTTTTTCCTAGGAGTGAGCATGTTGATTGGTTGGTTGAGATTCTAGTGTTTGATAGAATGATGTGGATGTGGATGATGTGTAGATTAGTTTTCTTTTTCCTCGTGGTGTGGAAGCTTTTGGTGAAGATGAAGATGTTGGTTGATCTTTCTTTGGGCATCAAAGTGTGGGACACACTTTTCTATTTACCTAGGGAGTCTGATGTAGGAGCATCTTGGGCTTGCTTGGTAACTACTTTGGAGATCATGGGAGGAGACTTTGTAGTTTCTTTGGAGGGTGGTTGGTCTTGGAGCTTGGAATAGTCTATGGAGCTCAGCTTGGTCTACAAAGATTAGCATGGTCTTTGGTTACTCAACACGGTCTTTGGTTGCTTGACATGGTCTAGGAGGAGCTTGGCCTTGCTTAGGAATTTGGTGCTTGTTATAGGCTATGTAAGTAATTTTATAGAATGATTTAGAAAATGAATCTTTTTGGGATTGAAGAGGTCCTAGATTAATAACTATGATTCGAAGCTTGAGTTCTAATTCATTTGGATCTAGTAGATATCATGATTTTACTAAGACATCAATTTTGGGCATTTAATTGTTGTTGTTGGCTAACATATGGCATTTAATTTATGTATTTGTATTTAATTTGTGTTTTAGGCTCATATGTGGCTTAAATTAGTATATGTAGGGGTTGTGGGGAAGTCTTTATTCATTATTCATCCATCTTGGAGAGGAGGAGCTGGATGAAGAGCGAGTTTTCTTCAGTCTATGAATAGAGCACATAATGTGAGGCAGTTTACAACCGGATTGTGATAAAGTTGTGAATGTGTGGATAGAGTGCCAATTGTGAGGCAATTTAAACTTGGATCTTGGAGGAAGTTGGAGAAAAGCTAGTAGCTATGGCTTGGAAAACAAGGAGATTTCTTAGTGGGCTTGCAAGCACAAGTCGAGATCTTCCTTGGAGGTTTCCACTAGAGTGTGGATCTAGAGTAGCTAGGATTTGGATTGGCTCTTGAGGGATCTTGTAGAATTATTATTGTAATAGCTATTATATTTAGCCATAACTAGGAAGGCCTTATAGCCTAACATATTGCATGCAACAGTTATTTTATAAATAAAGAGTTGTCATTTGGTATCAGATTTTGCATTACTGCTTCTTCTTGTTGTGTTTCTGCTACATGGTTGTATAGATGGGGGCTAGGACATCTCCTTTGTGGATAATATTTCCCTATGTTGTATCAAGAATGCCCATTTATTGCAACTTCTTTTCTTCATCAGACAAAAGTTGAGCATAACCATCAAAAGTTTCTTTCTGATAGGCAGCCCCTAATGTAGTTTTTGTGGTGTTGTAAGAAGAAACAAATGTAGCATACTCAAATGGTAGCTTATTATGAATGATATAGATTAACTTTTCATCTTTAATAGGACTACACAATCATCAAGCTTTGTTCTTAACTCATTCACCTTAATGATGAAATCCTATATAGAATCAAATGCCTTAGGATCTAGGGAGACAAGCTATACTATAATTTTATCAATATCCTCTTTAGTCACTTTACCGTGTAGGATTTTGAGGGCATCCCATGCTTCCTTGGATGTCTTATACTTCTGGATATGATAGAAGATTTTTTCTTCAACCCCCAACATAATATCACCTAGGGCTTTCCTATCTATCATTTCCCAAGTAGTAATATCACTTTTAGATACTTGATCACCTATTAGTTTAGGAAGGGTACCATCAACATATTGAGAAACTTCATTATGCATTAATTGACACCACATTTTAATAGACCATGTAGCATAGTTATGTGGTGTTAATTTTGGAAAATTAAGATTTTGATAATGTAAGAAATGAAAGAAAACATTAGAAAAAAGAGGAACACAACACCAAGAGACACCCCCCTATTCACTCAATCAAGAAACCCCCCTGCAAATGAAAGATTTTGGTACTTTATACTTAGTGTGGTTACAATATCCATTTGCCAATTTTGGCCTTATTAGTCTTCTAATTTTCTATTTACAAGCTCCTCTTAGAGTTCAAAACTAGAGCTTTACAATGTATCTCAGATATACAAAAATTCTAAAGTTCTACCAAAGCATTAGAAGGTAGAAAAAGGCCTAATTTTGAAAGTGATAGTTTTGTCCACACAAGCCTATAATCTAATTGTAGATCTGGAAAGTAGACAAAAAAAATTTAGTTTTAAAAAAATAGAACCTAATTTCGAGTCCAGATGAGCTCATACGGAGCATTTGAAGTTGCAAAATGTAGGATTGGATAGGTATAGTCACCAAAAACTAAAATTTATGAAAAATCCATACACTAAAGCCAGAAAAGAATATCACCACTAAAAAATTTAGGAGATTCTACCCAAAAAAAACACACCTAATTTGGATCTTAGATGACTAAGATATGGCCTCCCAAAGTCAGACTGTCAAATCAAACCTAAATTTGGAGAGGGGTTGGATCACCAAAACATGAGGTTAAATTTGATGTCCAAAAAATTATTGTAGCATTTCAAATTTTCTTGGAATTGATGATTAGACAACTATTAAATTTAAAAAACAATTTGATGATATTAGCAAAAAATGCCCTTAGATGATGTGTCAGCTAACATGAGTAGTATAGGTAGGTACATAAACATATGATAATTAGATGAATCAGTGTATGGAAGAGATTCATCTAGAAAAAAATTAACAGATCTAATAAATGACCATACTAGATTTGCAAATTGGGCCTTTGGGTGCCAATTTCCAAAAAGAATTTTGCCTCAAGATCAAGTATAGCCCAACATAGGAAAATTTATAGTTGATTTTCACTGAATTGACACTCTGAACACAATGGTGAGGTCCACTTTAGCTCTAGACACTCCCAATATCTATGGATACTTCGAATCTAAGTCGAGGTGTCCTAAGAGAGGTGAAGCAAGATTGGTCTCCAATGGGCTATGAAATGATACTCCTATGGCTCTGATACCATGTAAGAATTTTCCTTAGTGCCAAATTCACCCAAGACTAAGAAGCACAATAACTAGCACAATAGACCAATAGACTATGATCAGAATAACAATATGATATTCAATTCCTTGTATAGTACACTAGAGGTGCCTGTATATAAAGGCCTCTAAGATGCATCTAGAATGCCTAGGAGTTAGCAACATGATAAGTCTTACAACCAAGCACATGTCTACCAGGTGTGGATTATACTCCATTAAGTACATGAGTTTGTGCAATGATGAGAGGATAAGCCTACAAAGGTGTAGCACATACAATTATTTTGTAGACACCATGTGCTAAAATAATAGTACAAATGACTATGTTTTCTAAATGACTACTCAGTTGTTTATTCAAACTCCAGTGTTGTAGACACCATGTGCTAAATTAGAGTTTCTTACTCCAGTGTTTTCAACATGACAATTCAAATGAGTACACAAAATCCTAGGTGTCTAACCTAAGAAATAATAAAATAATGCATTTATCCTAAGTAAACTTAAGTAAAGCATAAATAGTAATTATTTACACTAACTTGAATTAGTCACAATGATGACTGACCAACTCTGCCTTAAAAATAATGAGGTGTTTGACACTAATTGAAAAAATGACTTGGAGATCAACAACGTTCCCCTTTGACATTAGTGAAAAAATACTTTTTCATTACTTTAACATTAAATTCAAAATTAAAAAATAGTACTCCCCCTTAGATTGTGACTTGGTCTTCACAAAGACTTTATAATATACATCATATATACATAACTACTAACATACTCTAAGTTTTCAAAAGTGTGCATTCAAAATTGATCAAACATTATGGTATGCCTTTCTTGGTTATTTTCATCTTGTGAATATTACTCCCCCCTGTGACATTCATCTATTCCCCCTTATTTTTGTCACTCATGGTTACTACAGTGCTAGGATCAAATTGTATTTGCCCAAAAATGGTTTGTGAATCTTTAGAATCATGGCTAATCTATTATCCTAGCTGGATCTAACAGATTCCAAAACTTTACTTTTTATTTCTAGATGAGCAACTAGATCAACCAAACTAGCTACAATGGAGAGATAAGAATCTCTTAGTACTAAATATTTTGCAACTGTTAGTTCCCATTATATGACCTCCAAATGAGATATTAACATGTCTAGATGGAGATCAAATATTTAACCATTATGTTACCATCTTTAGCCATCAATTCAACTAATCTCCCTCGAGAAAAAGTCAACTTGTTAAAGTAAATGGAGCTCAAACTTTCATCCATGCTCAAAGAATGTACCATTGACTTTAAATCTGATTGATGCTTCTCGATAAGATATTGGTTGTCCTTAGTGAAGAATTATACATCACAAAGCTTTTTATACAAAGAATGGACATTTTGTATAAATCCTTTATTATTTACAAGGTTAGAAAGTTCAAGCTATTTTATTGCAATCTTTGTTGAAACTTTCTCAAATAATTTTGTGCAAACTTCTTTTTTGACCACCTCGTCAATTTCTCATTAGCCTCTATATCACTAGTGTTCACCTTTTCAACAATGTCAACAAACTGATCTATTAGAGGTCATTGCTCATTAATACCTTGACTATGAAATGCATCACATTTTTGTAATACTTTCATCTATTTATGTTCACATTTTATTTCTTCTTGTTTGGTCTTCCTTTCCAACACATCTTTTAAAATTTTCATATGATCAAGGGTCATATTGTTAGGATCAAACTTTGGAATCACTATGACCTCATCAAGTGTCACTAGCTTTCTAGGCAACTTGATCTTCTTCTTCATCTTTTTCACCTTGGGTATGCTAGTACTCAAAAAGGTTATCTATAATGATGATACTTTATCATTTGGCTTCAACATCTCTTGACTTTTAGTGTCAATACTAACTGAAATTATCTCTTGTTGAGTAGATACCACCTGCTAATCAAATGTAGTAGTTATCTTTATTTCAATTAGTGTAGAGGGTTCTATACTCGACAACTAAACTAATGCTTGAACAAGTTCTTTATCTTTTGGCTCTTGTTTCTCCTTAGTTCTTAGTAGTATAACCTCCTTTTTCCCCTCAACATGAGGTCCTAAGGCATTAGAGGTAGATTGATCTACTTAAGCTTGGATGCTCTCATCTCTTGAGACATTTCCAGCTTGAGTACTTTTCTCTTCTACAATGAAACTAGATAATCATGAACTTGGATCAAAACTAGATTTAGAGGTGCATCTAAGGTTTCCTTTGTGATTGCTTCACTTTTGATCTCTTCCTTGGTCAAGACATTGAAATTCAACTATGTTTCCTCAGTTTCATTGTCAATAGTAGCATTATCTTGATGCTCACTCTCCTCTACCTTCTTCTTTATTGCCTCTTCTAAGTTATTAGGTTCATTAGAATATTCTTTATTATCAAGTTCAACTAGAACTAATGTCCCTTCATCCTTCTGCTCTTTGTCAAGGATCATGCTGAAATCATTTTCCAAATCAATTTACTTTGATGAACTATGTCTTCAATTTTAATCTTTAAACCATAAAATGTTTTGTATCTAAGAAGAAATTTGTTCCTAAATTTCTCTATGACTTTGATAGTATGTTTCCTAATCAAATCTGAAATTATTTGTGCAAATGTAGCCTCTCTAATTTTCCTCTCGGTTGATATGGAAAATTTCCATCTCTCATCAATTTTACTATACAATTATTTAGGTATAAGATTTCCAATCTCCAGTGGTGTAATCATAAAAGTTCCCATCATTTCTATTATGGCATCCTCTATCCCTACCTTGTTAGTTTTGTTGATATCATTGTGGTTTTGAAAAATTTAGTGAGAAAACAATTAGTCATTATCTAGTAGAGTTAGTCATTCATCACTATGACTAAGCTACTAGTTGAGTAAATAGAGAAAGTCAAGTGAACAAAGCAAGCTGGGTGAACAGAGCAAGGTGAGTAAATAGAACATGTTGAGAATAATAAGAATTCAAAAATACATGTCGAGTGATATGACAAGTCTATATGTGTCGAGTCATTTAAAGGCTGACTGACAATAGAGAGCATAGTTAAGGCCAAGCATCAAAAGTCTATTGGTGTCAAGAAACTATTCATGGACATACAAGTTTGTAATGGAAAAAAGTCACATATAAGCCATTTTTTGCCAGCATAATATTGAATTATTGATATTTAAAGATAAGGAAAAATTCATATCATGCATCCCAAGTTGAGCCATGCAAAAAATAAGAAAATGGAAGCATTAAGTAGTAATAAGAATCAACTAGAGCCATTTATTATTACTTAAGATTATCTCCAAATTCCTATTTAAAGAGGAAAACCCTGAGGAAGGAGAAGTGAGATGAAAATATTAGTATCCTATGTGAAGAAGAGTGAATGCTAAGAGGGTAAAATGGGTTCATGATGAAAAAGATTCTTAAATGAAGTATTAGAGATGCAGAACTAGTTGATAAGAACAAAGCCATTTGAGAAGAAAAGTAGTGAAGTGTCAAATAATAGAAATTCAATTAGAAGGATCAAGATTGTTGAAAATAGATTGATACAAGCATGATAAATAATTTTCAATCATTGTTTTGTCACTGATGTCAAACTTTATTTTTGCTGGTAAGACAATTGCCTATACAAGTTAAGTACCATCACTTGTTTGATTGATGAAGATGATTTGATCAAAAAGATGTAGCAAAAACACCTAGAGGAAAGGTTGAGTTATGATATACAAAGGAGTACAAGAATCAACTAAGATAGTGATATCATAGTGCATTGATAATCTACTTAAGGTTGCAAAGGTTGGTTACACTATGAAAGTTTAGAAGAAAAAGTTAAACTAAGTTTTTATGCCAAGCTTGACTGAATGGATAGTAGATTATGAGAAAAGTCAATGCAAGCTGAGTAGGAGATCAATTGGAACCAAGTAAAAGTTAATTTTAGTGTATACCAAGAAAAACTATGGACGCTGAGTAAAGATTAGTTGATGTTGAGCACTAGTAAACTTTAGTTCATGTTGAATGATTTTTTAGTTGATGTCAAGTAACATAGTATGTGTTGAACATTACAAGCAAGTTAATTTTGAGTGCCAACATTATTAAAAAGATCGTAAATTTGATGGATCTAAGATGACAAGTTTGTTTCTTAGATATTTTGAACCATGTGGAAGATAAGATTGATGAGCTGGTGGCACAAAATTCGTGGAAATAGTTTTGAGGTGAATTCAAAGAGGATTGAAAGAGAAGTTTCTAAAAGTGATATGGAATTAGGAGTAGATTCTTTAAATCTTAACTAATCTATCATAACCCTAAATTAGATGATGGAGAATGAATGGAAAAAGATATTAATTCTCTATTTATAGGGATGGCTAGTTAGAAGCAAGTGTTGTCATGTGTGAGAACCTAAGGAAGACAATTAGTCAAGGGTATTTCTTTATCAAGTGACCTAAGTGAAGAATCTGCATTGACATGTTAAGCAAGAAGGCTTAAGGGTATGAATGCTTGAAGGGTGAACAAGCTATTAGAAGTAAAACATGTGAAAGCCAAGTGGAATGGAGGACTGAAATAGAGATTTTTAATTTTCAAATGGAGTTGCTAGTTGTTATTAGATCAAGCCTTATTGTTACTCTCTAATAATTGTATCGATCTAGGCTAAATCCTTTGGATTAAGGTTTACTTAACATTCATTTGTAAATCCTTTAACTGGGTGACATTCCAAGTGAATGGCCTAAAGTCCTTTAACAAGGCTCACTCCTAATAGGGTGATTGGAACCTTTTAACAAGGTCACATTTAATAGTGTGTATTGTAACCTTTAACAGTGTTGGCCTTTCACAAGGCATCCCTTCAGAAGAGTGAAAATGTGTAGCATGTTACTAGTGGTTCTTCCCAAATTGGGTTTCTATGTAAATTATTGTGTCAAATGTGTTGTTGAATCTATTATGTTTCATGTTTACATTTCTACAAATTGATTTGATAGTAACCTACAAACTTTTAAGTAATTGCATAATCTTATGGATGTATGTATGATGATAAATGTTTTATGGTTTTAGTAAGCTGAGAAAAGTTTTATTTATACATGTGGACCTTGAATAACTGATTCACCCCCCATCTTAGTTATTCTAAAGAATTCCAAAAAAGATATAACCAAAAAATAGGAGATATGATATCTTGTAGAAAGGTGTTAACCGAAGGATCAGGTACTAAATCATTTTGACATGTGATGCAGGATAAATATCTTTAAAAAGTATTCCTTAAAAAATTGTATAAATATCCTAATAGAGTGCTTACTTAGTTGTGAGTTTAAATCCTTTCATCAAGGTAAAATTTCATAGCTATGATCATAGATTATGATCAAAAAAATTTAGCCATAATTGGCCACACTTTATTACTATAGTAGTGAATATTTGTGGGTATCATCCCCACCCTAGTTTTACCTTCACCTTGGAGGGTTTCTACATAACCAAAATCTTTTTTGTTATGTGTTGATTTACATTATGTTATGGATGTGATGCATGGTTAGATATTTCAATTTATTTGTTAAGTTATGAGATGGATGAATGGTGAAATGTTTTTTTTATCATAAAATGTTTAAGTGTTGATTCATGCTTCCCCTCCTCCCCCCTTAGAACTTAATTTCCCATTTATATTTCCAACAATTGGTATTAGAGCCTTGTTCTTTGGAAAGTAAAATTTGACAGATTGAGAGAAAATATATTGAAGATGGAAGTCTACAAATTGGGAAAGACTATTGAGAACTACAAGATTGAAATACAGCTTGTCCTACATCAATTAAAGGAAGAAAGAGATGAAATGCAAAAATCATTAAAGAGAAGAAAGGATCTAGTCATTTAGAAAAATGATACTCAATATCAAGTAGAAGGCAATATAGTTTTGTTTGAGGACAAGAACCCTAGAGAATTTGATGTAACAATTTTAGATCTGATGGAAAAGAATAATGCCCTAAATAAATAAGTTAGGAATTTGAAAAGGGAACATGAAACTAAATTAGTAATGTTGTGTGAGTTATCTAAATTGAAAAAGAAAGCTAAGGAAGATAAAGGCATGATTGAAGAAGATAAAAGATTATTAGCAAAAAAACTTTAGGATAACTTATCAGATGCGCAAAAACTTACAAACACTCAACTGGATTTAATGAATGAACTGATGAAGTCATAGAATGACCTACTACATAATGAATTGAAAGCCTAAAACAAGTTTATTGAAAGGTTTAATAAGCCTAGCAAAGCCATAAATTTCTTTGAAGAATTGACGAGAACACCAAGAACAAACAATGATACTAATGGATTGGGATATTCTACCACTAAGAAAGGAGAATCATCTACAAGTGGTAAGGAAAGGAGTGATAAAGGAAAGAACGAAAAACTCACTTGTCATCATTGTGGAAAAATAGGTCAGACAATTTTTTTTTGTAAAAGTAATACTAGCAATCAAAACCCTAAGAAAAAAATACAAGGGACATTTTCATAACTGCAAGAAGAAAGGACATTTGACACATGAATGCAGAAAAAAGATCATCACCACTTAGAAATTTGAAGGATATTGTTACAACTGTCACAAGTATGGACACAAAGCATATGAATACAAATCCAAACCTAAGTGGACATCAACAAAAAAAAAAGGTACATCATCATAGAAATTCTTACTATTGAGATTACAATACAAGGTATAGTTGTCACTATTGTGAAGAATATGGTCATGTTATTGAAAATTGAAAAAGGAAAAACTTTACAGATAACTAAAAAAAGTGTATGAATGGAGAGATTGTATGTTTAATGCTCATGTAAAAAAAATTGTCTAGGTCGATTACCTACACTGAGCAATGAATTCAATGAAGGTAAATGAAAGGTAGATGTTGAAAAGGTAAAGATCCAAATGAACAAAACATAGATAAAGAAAGAAGATTGCAACACATCAATCCAAGATGAGGTCACTTTATCCAATGAATCAAGTGATCACATCACCCCTAGCTAAGAAATAAAAGGTATATATGGAATTGATACTTGAAATGATATATTTTGCATCAATTCCAACCATTTAAGGTATGAAAGGGATTTATTAGCATAAATCAAGATGCAATTAAGTGATTAGAAAGATGAGATATCCTATCATTATGAGATTTTTATGTTATTGTTGAGTATTAGAAGGAATTGGCATGATAGTCAAGTAAGCTATAGTGACTGAGCACAATGTAAGACTTATGGTGAATGAGCTAACATTTGTGTAGGTATGAAGCATTATATGCAAAGGTTTTTCAATGCTATATAGTAAATTTTCAAATCATTTTCACCTACCAAATGATCAAGAGCAATAAGATAAATTATGCAAATAGGATTCAAGTGATTGTAAAGGCAGTTAAAATGCCACTCAACACTTTTCATCAAATTATGAAGTATTTTTCTTGTGTCAAGTTACACTATTTTTGCAAACTTCCAAATCATAGCAAGTTAAAATGGTAGCAAGTTCTTTAGTAGTAAAGAGGATTTAAATAAAAGAGGTTACTAATGTTCAAATGATTAGAAATGATGTAAATGGACCTCCTAAGTTTTGAGCAATACCTAAGGTAACATACAAGGGAGATTTATTAGGTGCACTATCGATGATTCCATCAAAAGTGTTAATGAAATGTGATGTAAGATGATGTTACATGTAGGAGACCTTAATATTAGGGAGACATGCCAGAAGTTATGTGATAATAGAATTCTAAAGGAGGAGGATAAGGTTATTGAGCGGAAAGGGTTAATCTATGCCCTATATTTTTAGCCAGTTTTCCAGATAGAATGGATTAAGATAATTTTGAGCCAAATACATAATAATCAGTTGTGGTTGGAGAATGGTCCTATAAAAATATCAAAGAGGATCATACATGGGGTAACAAGATATTCTACCCTATATAGCCCAAAGACCATGATGTGTGATGCCAAGGAAGTAATTAAAAAGGCTATGGGAGCTACCTAGAACAAAACAGGAATGTCTATAGACACAATTATAGACCCCATTATTGCATTTGTAATATGTGTGATTGAAAAATTAAAAAAAAATTCAATTAAGCCAGCTCTAAAGTGTGTCATGTATTGTAGTAGACCTTGGTTACAAGATTGCTAGAAATGATCATAATTATGGCTTAGCAGAGCTACAACTTCAACATCTATTAGAAAACCTTGGAGTAATTAAGAAAGCCAAGAATTCCTCATGTAAGTTTGGCTCACCTATTTTTTGTATATTATTCTATGTGAAAAACACATTTCAACATTAGGTAAAGTTGTATGGAAGACGAGTCAGTCCATTGCCCATAAAATAAGGGATTATGTTGATCAATTTGGAGAAAAATTTGACTCAGTAATGACTAGTTGTTTAAAAGAATTCAAGAATTCAATGAAGTAGAGATTAAGAATACAAATATCTCTAGTGGAGAGAGATTGCAATGATTCTTATTTCCTAGTAGATGTTGACTACAATTATATATAGACAATTATTCCTAGGGTGGGATGGTTGAGACATCTATCTTATGAGGTGAATGTAGATGAAGCATTTGCAACCATCACTACATTAAGAGAAAATGATATATAGAGAATGTTAAGGCATTTGGTAATTATGAAGAATTAAAGAAAAGGATAACTATCAACTTGCAAACTGCTACCATTAATAGAAAGGAAAAAAAACTAGTGAAGAAACTAAAAGAGCAATTTGATGAAGTGGATGAGGAAGAAGATCAAGGACCTTTACAATTAACTCAAGGGTTAGGTGAAAACCATGATGTTGATGAGGAATAAGCCAAGGAAGAGGCTAATGAAATGGGAAAGGAAAGAAAAGGATAGAAGAAAATTTAGAAGCCCAAGAAAACCCCAAAGAAAGATGAATAGAAGTCTATTGCACCTTTAACAAGGTCAAGCACTAGGGCAACTACTGCACTAGTAAAATAATCACAATCTAAAGGAAAGAGGAAGAATGATACTACAGAGCCAAGAAAGCCTAAAAAGAACCAAGGAGGCAATAAAAACCCAAAGATGAATTAGATGAGGAGAAATTAGAATTAGATAAGATGAGTCAATTCAAAGTGGTAAGTCACAATCCCTCATTTGGTATAAATAATTTTTGTGACAATGTAAAGAAAAATGTAGATCTATTAGGATTTCAACAAATTAATTTTGAAATCCTATTGAAGAGACTAGATATGATATGATGTCTACACTCAAGAATAATCCATTAGAAATTTTCAATTCAGTACCTAATAGAGTATATGAGAGAGTAGAGAAAAAATGGAAATTTAGTATGATGACTAGAAGACAGATAAAAGAGGCTACTTTAGCACGAGTTATGCCTGCTCTAGACAAATAGATGATTGCAAAAGTTGTAGAAAAGTATAAAGGGATATTTGCTCCAAAGTATAGGGCTTTTCACATTTTAAGGAATCAAGTTGAAGAGGTGGTAACCCAAAGTACATTACTTTGGAAATCAATCTATGAGTTGACTAGAAAAATAGTAGAAGAGAATGAATAAACAATAAAAGAGAAGGAAAAAAAACAAGGGAAGGCACACAAGAGGGCACATATATCAATGTGTTAGACATTAGTCTTCCATAGGAAGAGAAAGAGAGTTAACATGACTCTGTAACTATTGAACAAATCCCTAACAACACTACATAGAATGTCAATCCATTCATTGATGATGATATCAAAAAATTTCAATAGGAATCCACTAATGCACCTATTCCATCTAAAAATCCTATATTGATAAGGCTTGATGAATCTCCTAAGGCTAAGATTTCATCCACTAAGAAAGAAGAACAAGATACACCCACTATGCCACCACATGTTTTAGAAGTCAAGAAAAAGGAGTCACGTGAGAAAATAATATGCTAGGACAAGATTTTGGAGAAGAAAGATGAGCTTAATAAGGAACCATATTCAATGCCTACATTTTTCATTGAGATGTAAGTGAAATAGGTAGCTACATAAGACACATCACTATTTACTCTACAAATCTTAGGTATACCAATCGTAGTTATAACTGATAAAGAGGGATATGCAAAAAATAATAGTCTTAAACCCACCTCACAAAAATATCTTGAAGATCATAAGGAGGATGAACAAGGAGAATATCATAAGATGACTATTGAGACCAAGGACTAGGTGGTCATACAGACACTAGTTAAATGGCAGTTATGACATCTCCTCTCAGGAGCTTGACTCTTCATAGACTGAGTACTCAAGCAACTCCATTGTAAATATCAATGCCAAGTACCAACACACGTAAGAGTTTTGATGCTACATCATTTGAGGATTTTAGTTTGGATGAAGTGATTATGTTGCCACAATTCAATCCTGAAATGATCACACTTGAAGAGATGGAAGTTCTTCATGAGGTTCTATAATGGAAATCAAGGCGAGAAAAGCTCACAAGAAAGCATAAAAAAAAACAAGTTTTGCATGATATTAAAGATATTTTTATAGATACTTTTGATATTTTAGATTCATTAACCAATAAGCCTATCTTAGAACAACTTGTACATATAGTTGATAGGATAAAAGATAAGGACATAGAGAAAAATGTCAAGTTATTAGAATGGTTTGAAAAGAGGTTTCACACTAAGGTCATGGATAAAATATGATGCAATGCTAATCTAGATATACCCCAAAATGAGGTAATCTAGAAGCCAACAAAAAATATACAATAGAAAATGAACAAGAGGAATGAGATTCAAAAATAAAGAGACAATATTTCATATATTCAAATCAAGAAGTTTACATCCAAAATGCCCAATTATACAATCTTTCGGGTTATGGCCATTACAAAGAAGAAAACATAATTCAAAGAAGGATAGATCTTCAAACTCAAATGTAGACTTTGACCTTCAAGCTACTCCATGGTAAGATCCCTGAACTAAAATGACTTCTTTAGGATTCTCTACATCTCCATGCTTGAACAATAATCCAACATCAAATCATAATGCCTAAGACTCTACCCAAGAACCCATTAAATACTTGCACGACCATAAGTCAACCTATTATAAATTACCAAATAAACAAATCATTACATTAAATGCATAACCAAGCCACATGTCATCTCTCAACAAATATTAAATAGCCATCATGAAATTAAATACACTTCAGGTTGGCTTAAACTGGAAATAGAAATAGAAAACTAATACTGGCACTCGACACATACAAGAAAACTTGGCACCAATAGGACCATTTAGCACATGGAGAAACACTCGGCACACATTGCAACTTGAAAAACACTACAACCAACTAGCTTGACACTTAAAGGATCACTCGATAAAAACTAGCAAAATAAATGGGATAACACGCTAACCAGTATGTTAATAGGATGTGGGATAAATTCAACTTGGCAATGACTAAAAATTTATTGGCACTCGATAATTGTTGTAAATCAACAACAGGCAATAGAATTAGTGGAATAACATAACAGCTAGGATGCCCCTACATTAGACTACTAAGGTAAATATAAAAGACCTTAGATGCTCATACATTAGACTCAGGTAAATAGAAAAATGTTTCTCGCATTTTTCTTCTAAAAGAAAATTCTATACTCAGCTTCATCTTCACAAAAGGTTTCCACTCCATCAAAGAAAATAGATCAAATCTAAAAATCAACCATCTATGCTTCATCCATTCAAAAATCAAAATCTCATCCAACCAATCAACATATGAACTCAACTAAAAACCACAATGGTCCATCTACAACTTATCATTAGCATCATCCATAACATCATCCTCATACATGAAAACTAGATTAGCAACAATATCAACATCAAAAACCCTATCAGCAACAACATATGAACTCAAATCCATAGTAGCAAAAACATACAATTCCAAAATAGAAACAACATGTATATTCACTCATCCAGCAACATATAGATCAGCAACATCATGAAAATCCACATTAATAACATGTGTATCCTTCAACATCTCAGCAACAACATATAAGTTCAAATCCATAGCAGCAACAATAACATCATGTAAATCCACATCAATAAAACCTCTAAAAACCTCAACCATATTACTAGCAAGTAAATCCATCTTCTTACCACAAGCAACATCTAGATCAACATCATTCATAATAGAATGAACATATAACTACAGATCAGTAATGACAACAACAGATAAGTCCTCAATCACATCCATTCCAGCATTAACATCATTTTGTATAACAACATCTAATTTCTTACCAACATAATTGAAAGTCTCCTCTTTAGAAATCTCGTTGCACACAATAGGATGCTCTAAAAATTCCATGTCGGATCTATCCATCTGCTCATGAAAACCAAAACATTTTTCTTCCATTTCAGAAAAATCATCATGTACTTCCACAATCTGTCTTCTTCTCTTCATAATCCCTTTAACTAGCCAATAAATCTTCTTTCTAATCCTCAAATGCCAACTCAAATCAAACTCTTCCAGATCATCAATCCTTTCATGTAAATCATCCCAAAAATAATCATACTCATTTCTCTCAACATCATCAAGATATTTTCCATGGTCTTGCACTAATTCGTAAGCTTCTTCTCTGGCTACAAGTTTTCTCAACCTATCAAATAATTCTAGATCTGTATCTCTCCTTCCACAAACCATCTTTACACATACAAATAATAATTGAATGATGAGTCCTCTATAAGTGTAGGCCAAATCTGTAAAACTACAACCCTACACCAAATCAACAACTAGCTAAGACTTCCAGAATCAAAACCCTTCTATGAAAAACTTCTCCCAACCAAGGTCCTAGTACAAACTACCTCACACTTTAATGATCTATGTGCACACTCAGGAACAACTAAGCTCGAATACCACTTGATGTAGTACTAATTTGGGTGTACCCCAAAATGAGGTAATCCAAAAACCAAAAAAGAAATACACACCAAAAAATGAACAAGAGGAATGAGATTTAGATCCTAACCATTGTGTTATGCCACTGATTTTTTTTGTTGCTACCAAGTTACAACAATCACCGAGTGCTAGTAAATTTTTAGTCATTGAAAAGTTTAAGTTATCCCAAATGATGTAGTGCTAATCCAAATGTACCCCAAAATGAGGTGATCCAAAAACTAGGAAACAAACACATAGCAGAAAATGAACAAGAGGAGAAAGATAAAAATCTAGAGAGATGATATTTCATATATTCAAATCAAGAAGTTTACATCCAACATGTGTGGCTATATAGCCTTCTGGGTTATAGCCATTACCAAGAATAATACATCTTTCAAGAAGAACAGATCTCTAGACTCAAATACGAACTTCTACCTCCAAGCTACTCCACCTAAGACTCCTCTACCCAAAAAATGATTAAGAATCTACCAAAGATCCCCTTTAGTACTTCCCAAAATGGTTTACAGAAGATTCTAGAACATAAAAAAGCCACAAGTCAGCTCTCAAAAAATATTAAATACCCATTACAAAATTAAATACATGCCAGGTCAGCTTCAGCTAGAAATAGACACAGAAAACTAATACAAGCACTCGAAACATATAGGAAAACTTAGCACCAACAAGAACACTTAACACACATTACAACTCAAAAAACAATGCAACTTAGCAAATACTACAATTGACCAACTTGACACTTGAAGGATTGCTTGGTCAAAACTAGTAGAATAAATCAGATAAGATGCTAACAAGTATGTTAATAGGATGTGGGATAACTTCAACTTGGCAATGACTCAAAAATTATTGTCGCCCAATAATTGCTTTAAGTTGGAAGCAACCTATAGAATTAGTGGGATAACATGATGGCTAGGATGCCCCTGCATTAGACTACTAGGGTAAATAGAAAAGACCTCGGATGCTCTTACATCAGACTCCCTCCCCAAGTAAATAGAATAATGCATCCCATATTTTGCTTCTGAAAGAATTTTTTTTACTCAGCTTCATCTTCACAAAAAGATTCCACTCCATCAAAGAAAAGAGATCAAATCTAAAATCAACCATCTATTCTTCATCCATTCAAAAATTAGAATCTCATCCAACCAATCAACATATGAGCTCAACTGAAAATCATAATGCTCCAACTACAACTTATTATCAATGTCATCCATAAAAATATCATCCTCATACATGAAAACCAAATCAGAAACAATATCCAAATCATAAACCCTATCAACAACAACATATGAACTCAAATTGATAATAGTAGCAACATACAAGTCCATAATAGAAACAACATGTCTATTCATTCCTCCAGCAACATATAGATCAACAACATCATGAAAATCCACATTAGTAACAACATATATGTCCTTTAGCATCTCAGCAGCAACATATAAGTTTAAATCCATATCAACAACAACAAAATCATGTAAATCCACATCAATAATACCTCGAGAACCCTCAATCATATTACCATCAAGTAAATCCATCTTCTTACCACAAGTAACATCTAGATCAACATCATTCATAATAGAATAAACATATAACTCCAGATCAGAAATGACAGCAATAAATAAGTCCTCAATCACATCCACTCCAAAATTAGCATCATTCTATATAACAACATCCAATTCCTCACCAACATAAGTGAAACTCTTCTCTTCACCAATATCATTGCGCACAACAAGATGATCTTCAATTTCCATGTTAGATCTATCCATTTGCTCATGAAAATCAAAAGATACTTCCTCCATTTCAGCGAAATCATAATGTACTTCCACGATCTATCTTATTATGTTCATAATCTCTTTGACTAGCTAACAAACCTTCTCTCTAATCCTTAGATGCCAACTCAAATTAGAATCTTCTAGATCATCAATCCTTTCATGTAAACAATCCCAAAAGAACCATACTTATTGCTCTCAACATCAACAAGATGTCTTCCATGGTCTTGCACTAACTCAATAGCTTCTACTTTGGCTTCAAGTTTCCTCAACATGTTGAATAATTATGTATCTACATCTCTCCTTCCATGAACCATCTTTACACATACAAACAAAAATCAAATGGTGAATCCTCTGCAAGTGCAAGCCAAATCCATAGATTTGCAATCCTAAACCAAATTGTCAACTAGCTAGAACTTCCAAAATCAAAACTCTTCTCTGATAAACTGTTCCCAACCAAGGTCTTGGTATAAACTACCTCGCACTTTGGCAATCAGCTTTTACACTTAGGAACAACTAAGCTTTGATACCACTTGATGCAATGCTAATCTTGGTGTACCCCAAAATAAGGTAATCCAAAAACCAAGAAAAAAATACATAGAGGAAAATGAACAAGAGGAATGAGATTCAGATCTAGAGAGATAATATTTCATATATTTGAATCAAGAAGTTTACATCCAACATGCCCAGTTGTATGGCCTTCTAGGTTACGACCACTACAAAGAAGAAAACATAATTCAAATAAGGACAAATCTTCAAACTAAAATGTAGACTTCAATCTTCAAGCTACTCCATAGTAAGATCCCTTAACTAAAATGACTTCTTCATGCTTCTCTACATCTGCATGCTTGGACAATAATCCAACATCAAACCATAATGCTTGAGACTCTACCCAAGACCCCTTTAAGTACTTGCACAACCACAAGTCAACCTATTACAAATTATCAAATTAAAAAAACCTTATATATTAAATGCATAACCAAGCCACAAGTTGGCTCTCAAAAAATATTAAATATCCATCACAAAATTAAATACGTGCCAAGTTGACTTAAATTGGAAACAAACATAGAAAATTAATACTGGGGCTCAACACATAAAGGAAATTTGAACACCAATAGGAACACTCAGGAAACATTGCAACTTGACAAACACTGCAACTCAGTAAACACTTCAACTAACCAACTTGATACTTGAACGATCTCTCAGTCAAAATTGGTAGAATAAATGGGATAAGACACTAACTAGTATGTTAACAAGACATGGGATAACTTCAACTTGACAATGACTAAAAATTTACTGGCACTCGATAATTTTTGTAACTTGGTAGCAACCAATAGAATTAGTAGGATAACATGATGGCTAGGATGCCCTTAGATCAAATTAATAGGATAAATAGAGAAGACCTTTGATGCTCTTGCATCAAAATATCTAGTGCCATAGAACTTAGATAGGTTGACTTGTCAACAAATATAGAGAGTGTGAAGAAAACTATGGAAAATATATATTCTCTATATACTAAACTTTGAAATGTTGATTTATTGACAAGAAACTCAACAAACTATTGACCCTATTACAAGGATAACTAAAGTCTACTAGAACTAAATTTTTAGAGATTACTTAACACAAAGGAAAGACTTACTGAGTTGCAAGCTAACGATGCCAACATCAAATTAAATTTGATCAGTATTCAATCTATAATGACCCCTCACATGGAATATTTGCAATGAGAGATCACATTTTCTGAATCACTATTGAAGAAAGATCCCCATCTTTCAACTAAAGAAGGTCTAGTAGACATGGTAACTAACTTAGAAATTAAGATTCAATCTTTAGATGCAACCAAACATAATTGGGATTCTACATTAGGAATCATTATGCAAGTCCAAAAACCTTTTTTGGATAAATACAGTTTAAGTATACAACCCTCAATGACATAAGTGTCAAAAAAGGGGGATTATGTAAATTTTGAGGTTTTTATGTCAAGGTAGTTAGTATATAAAGGTAGGGGCAATAATTTTTTTGAAGAAGAATGATTTTTGATAATATCTACTCAAGAGGAGTTACAAAACCAAAGTACAAAATTTTGAAGTATTTACTTAGGGGGAGTAATAATGTAATGAGACAACATTTTTGTAGATTTTGAAATTTTGTATAGAGATTGAGGAGCTATTATAGATTGTTTGACTTATGTATACTACAAGATAATATATGCCATGACAAAGGATTTTTGTCACTTATGTCAAAGGGGGATATTATTGATCTCATTGTGGTTTTGAAAAATTTAGTGACAAAACACTTAGTCATTATATAGAAGATTTAGTCAATAATCACTATGACCAAGCTACTACTTAGGCCAAGTAAATAGAGCAAATTGAGTGAACAGAGAAAGCTGAGAGAATAGAGAAAGTCGAGTGAACATAGAAAGTCAAGTGAATAGAACATGCCAAGGATAAGTTTTCAGACAATACATGTTGAGTGATATGAAAAATCAATATCTACTGAGTCATTCATGAGCTAAATAATAGTATATGTCAATCAATTCAAAGTTTGAGTGACAACAAAGAGCGTAGTTAAGGATGACCATCAGAATTTTATTGATGTCGAGCAACTACTCATGCACATACAAGTTTGTAATGGTACAAACTTGTATGTAAACCATTTTTGGCTGACATAATCTTGAATTTTTAATATTAAGAGATAAGGACAAATTCATATCATGCATCCCAAGCTAACCCATGCAACCAATAAGAAAAAGGGAAGCATTAATTGGCAATAATAATCAAATAGAGCTATTGATTATTACCTGAGATCATCTCCAAACACCTATTTAAAGAGGAAAACCCTAAGGAAGAATAATGAAGATGCAATGAGGAGTATCCTATGTGAAGAAGAGTGAATGCTAAGAGGATAGAAGACATTCATGATGAAGAAGATGCTTAAGTGAAGGATTAGAGATATAGAACTAGTTGATTAGAACAAAGTAATTTGAGAAGACAAGTAATGAAGGGTCAGAGGAGAAATTTGATTAGAAGGATCAAGATATAACTAGAAAAGAGGAGATTTGATAGCTAGTAGAAAGGTGCTAATTGAAGGACCAGGTACTAAATCATTTTGATAGTTGATACCAGGAAAATCTCTTAATAGAGTAGTCCTGAAAGACTTGTGTAACTCTCCTAATAGATTTCTTACTAGGTTGTTAGTTTAAATCCTTTCATTAAGGTAAGACTTAATAGTCTTGCAAGCATTTAAAAGGGAAGACCTTTCATACAGTATGATCATAATGTCTAACAGTTTTGCAAGCCTCTAACAGGGAAGACCTTTCATAGGGTAAATCATACATTATAATCAAAGCTTTGTAGCCATAATTGGCCATACTTTATTACTGTAGTAGCAAAAATTTGTGGGTGGCATCACCAACCCAATTTTATCTTCACCTTGGAGGGTTTCTGGGTAACCAAAATCTTTTGTGTTATGTGTTGATTGACATTATGCTATGGATGTGATGCATGGTTAGATATTTCAATTTATTTTTTAAGTTATGAGATGGATGAATGGTGAAATAATTTTAAGGTAAAATTTTTAAGTACTAATTCACCCCCTACCTCAGAACTTACTTTCACATTTATATTTCCAAAAAAAATTACTCAAATTTTCAAATTTAATGAACTTTAATCTTGACAAACTTGCACTAATTTGAATGTTTTTGTAGATTTAATGGGGCTAAATTTTGTTCTGGTTTCACAACACATACCTCATCAATCAAAAATGGGGACCCCCTACTTTTTTTGGGGCTTTTTGGATCCCTAGTCTAGGGTCCAGGTCATTTTAAGGTCTTACCTAGTCCCCTAGTTCATGTCCTAGTTCCTAATAGAGAAACCCAGCTGTTGAGGAATCAAAATTTTAAGGGAACAAGTCCTAAATGTTTTTGGTGCACCAAGAGCACCTCCCTAGGTGTGCTAGTGTGCCCAAAAACTTACAAATATAGCATTGTGCATAACTTATGTATGGTTGTGCAATTGATGCATTTGTGTAGCTATGCAACTATGCCAAATGTCCTTGTGTCTATATAAGGGGGGGTCCTTTCCCTCCTTACCTTGCTAATTTCTCTTCCACCACATGATACTCCACATCTCTACTCCCTAACATGTGTGATACTCCACCTTCTGCCTCCTCACTCTCCACATCCCTATAAAAATACCTCCTCACTCTCCGCATCCTTGTAAAACAAAAGACAAGCACACACATGTTAATGGTGCACATCAGCGCACCTCCTTACATGCAATGATGCATACCATATTCTTCCTATAAAATAAATCAAATTTTTTTTAAAAATAAAGAAATCACCCTAAAATTGGGCACACATCTACACACTTGCCTAGGTACACTGATGTGTAACCAAAACATTGCAAAAAACCTTAAAAGAAAAACACGCATTCAAGAAAAAGATTGAAGGTGCCCACTAGCACACCCTCAATATAGAAAGAAAATAACTCATTATATTGAAAATTTCTTACAAAATAGTGCACCAAGTGTGCCTACTTGGTACACTAGGTGCACCAATTCTGGCAAGTTAGGGGTTAGAATAGTCTTTCCTAGGTTTTTTTCAAGAAAACTAGTTTTTTTGGTTTTGTGGGCATCAATTTTTGGGCATCTTTGATTCATTTTTTTTTAGAGTTTTGGACTAATGGATGTCATTTTGTGCTAATACAATGGCATCTTCCTCATCTCTCCTTGGTGAGAAAATGGCACCAAAACTAGTAGTGTTAAAGTTTTTAGGCATTCCAACAAAATCATGCTTTCAATATGACAACTCAAAAATCAGAGATACAGATTTGGGACACATAATTTTGGGAGAATTCTTGAAGATATGCAACAAACCCACTAAGAGGTCCCAATTGATCTCCGCACTTATCCGGTCAAGGCTCATCAATGTAGCATTGCACCCAGTGTCAGTGCAATCTTTTGAACTTATTATGACACTTGCTGAACATTTTGTTCCTAAGGAGAGGGTTGTGAAGAGCATAATAGGAGAGATTTTTCTAGATCTCCAACCTAATAATATCAATAAAGTGTTCCATTTCCCATAGGTAGACCAATTCATTAGGCTAACCCATGAGCAAGTAGAGAGGAAGTACCAAAAACACATTGAAGAGGCTTCTAAGATTATTCAATTATCGTACCTCATAGAGAAGACTTCTCTGGGAAAGAAAACTAGCAAAGTGGACATGACTAGAGGATAAATGAAGGAGGACATTGGATACTCAATCATACTCTTGAGTAGAGTAATGGGTTTGTCAGTGGCTGAACAATTGAACATCTTCATGGTGCACTTTATTGAAACAATAAAGAAAGTAGAGATGCCACTGGATTGGGCTTCTACTTTCAGCCAAAATTTGTGTGAGCAGTTGGTGGCAACAAAGAACAATAAGAAATTCTACATGACATCATACTTTGTGCACTTGTTATCTTCAAGAGCAACAGATTATCCAAGGCTATATAAAAGGGGTAGCAAGTAAGATGCGAATGAATGGCCATATATTATGTACCCTCAACTAGTAAAGAAAAGTCTTTCAGAGAAAAGAAAAGAGTACAAAATTGTAAACAATTTTTTAATCTTTTCCATAATTTGATTCATAGAAGGGGATTATGCAAAGAGAATATTAGAAGAAGTAGTTGCACAAATATCACTAGTCAGAGCTTATTACATTCAGTTCCATACATTTACATATTTGGAGGTAGCGGGTGTTGGAATGCTCAAAAGGAAAGAGTACTTTTGAGAGGGGGGGTGAATCAAAAGTAACTAGTTTTTATTCTTTTAAACCCTTCATTAATCTCATAGCTAAAAGTAAAGTATATGCATGTAAACTTATAAACAAACATGAAATGAAAACATGCATCAACACATGACACAAGAGATTTGGTAACCCAGAAACCCTCCAAGAATAGGAAGGTAAAATTGGGGTGGGGATGACACCCACTAAAATTACTACAGCAATATGTTCAATCACTTATAAGTATTTGCCCTATGAAAGGCCTACCCTATTAAAGGCTTTACACTATATCAATAGTGACTTGGTTAGAGGATTTACAAACACTTTACATGAAGTGTCACCCTATTAAAGGATTTACAATAGGTTTTTAAACCCACCTAATACGTAGGTTTTTCATCACCTTCTCAAAAGGTTTACCTACCTAGCTATTAAGCTAGCCTATCAATATAGGATTTCAGCATCTAATACAATGGTGAGAATGTATTAGAAAATTTGACCTGATAGTATGCAATCTCTAAATATTGGATTTAGGCACTTGATCTACTTTCTTTTGATCTTGATCCTCTAAGATCTGAGATTTGATCTTGTTATGTGTCCCATGTTCTGTTATGATCAACTAGATATGAAACTATTGCACTGTTCCTCTAAGCCTTTCCTTCTTTACTCTAAAATTTTTCTATAATCTCCCCATACACTATTCACTTCTACCTTTTTTCATGGAATTTTCAACCTCCTTTTAAATATTTTGAAGACTTAGGATTAGGTACGGATCTACGATCCACATTGAATCTCAAATTCCCACTCATATCTTGCATTTTTCTCATTGGTTGCATGCCTTCTCCATTTTTCTGATTGGCTACATGTTGATCGCATAGGGAATGTAAATGATTCATCCTTATCCTTTTTCCTTTTTGAAATCTCTCTATGTTTGCTCCAAAAATGTTTTACATTTGAGTTTGTGAGGGCACAAACTCACATGCTAATTCTATGTTACTCGGCACATACTATATTGCTGGTGCTTGGCACATACTATCCTAGATTGCTCAAGACTTGTTACACTCTGTCTTACTCGACACTTACATGATTTTGGCTCACTTGGCATATATTGCATTCTAGCTTGCTTGGCATCAACTGTGATTTGGCACTTATTTGTCACTTGGCACTTATATATTGCTCGGTACCTATTGAAATACTAACTCGGCACACACACTATGGCTTGGCATATATAGTATATTCGACATCAATACAAAAAATGCTTAAGTGTGTTGACACTCAATTGTCAAAACTATCTAAGACCAACAATCTCCCTCTTTGACATGAGTGTAAAAAACACTTAACTAGACATTGTTAATCTGTCGCTATGAGTACCTTATCCACAAAATTTCAAAATTGTTCATAACTATATCAAAATATCTTAACTCCCCGTGAGCTGATTTGTGCCTTGTCATTTTTGTAATCAAATTTTTTTGCTAAATGTGCCTGATGCTCTCTTTCCTTTGTCTTGTTCCTATTCCCTATTTCAGATCTAGTTTCCACATGCTTGTCAAAATTTTGCATCTTCCCCTCACTTTGTCTTATTTCTTGCCCCTTTTTGGCTACCTACAGACTTTCCACTTTATTCCCAAAATGAATGAAAGAATGTAATCAAAATTTGATATTTCTCCATATATCTTCATATATACATATCTCCTCCTTATGTATATATATCTCCCCCTTTTTATATATCTACCCCTTTTTTTACACTAATGTCAAAGTGTTCTAAGGAGTAATGCCATACTTAGATAAAAATGTACTATTTACCTCCATTATTGTTTTCAAAGTTGCATCCCAATTATCCAATGCAATATCCAGTGACTTGTGCTAGATGGCAGTCTCTCGAATAAGGTGTACAAGTCCATCTAGGGTAGAAAGATTTGGATCTTTCTTTAGGACTATTTTTATGTATTCTTGCTCCTTATGGAGGACTAGATTTTCATTAATTTTTATTTTATGTTTGCCTCCTCTACTGTTAATACAACTCATTCCTGTTGTGTGTGAAGCATCTATGCAAAATACTTCTCACTCTGAGTTGGATCTCTAAGTAATTGCATGCTAGAGATTTTCAAGTTTCTTTCCAAGATCATTATTCTTTGATTGGTTTCTTGTGTGAAATTTTAAAAAGTCACACAACTTCCTATACAATGAAAAAATGTTTTCCAGAACAATTTTTCCCTTATCTATTGTCTTGGCCAATTCTACCTATTCAAGTGCAATTCCACTTGATATCTTCTCATTAACCCTTTCTTGAAACTTTCTTTCTAACCATTCCATTAATTTTACATTTGTATCATGGTCTTTATTAGTCATCTGATCAACTATATCTGATAGTTGTTCTAATATAGGCCTTGTTTCATCTAGTGATTGCAACCTGAAGGCATCCATGAAGATGTCCTTTATCTCATTCAATGTTTGCCTATACTTGTATTCTCTTCTTAATAGTTCTTGTCTCTTTCTCCTATCCAATGCACTTTGTATTTCATTTATCTTTTCTATGGTGAGGGTGTTGGATTCATAGGAGGGAATGATGATCTCTTCATCAAGTTCAAGATCTCCATATTGAATTATCTTGGCTACCTTTTTAGAGCTTGAGCCTAGTGTTTGCACTTGCATTGATATAATTTTTGTGCTCGGCTTCTAAAGAGTCCAAGTCAGAGTACCAATTTTTGGTAATTCAACCAATTTTTGTATTGTAGCTTGCTCCTCATCTCTTGTCTCTTCTTTTTTTTCACTGTCAATTACTAGGGGTGAACTTGTTGACTATTCTTGTTTTCCTATATCTTGCCTTGTTGCTACACTCAGCATTTGAAGTGCATCACTTACTGCTTTTGGTGGAGATGGAGGTGGAAGTAGTAGGAGTTTAGTAGCAGTGTATTTAAAAGGTTATTCCTTTGGCTTCACCTTTTCTCTTTGAGGTGCTACTACTACTCTTTGGAGTTCATCTACACTGACCAGTATAGGGCTTGTACACAATTGTTCCTATAGAGTAGATTGGTGAAGGATCTTTGAGAGATCCTCTATAGTTAAAGGATTGATGTTCTGACATGAGGTATCAATAACATCCTTTATTTTTATGGTCTGCAAGTGTAAGAGAGGCATGAGGAGGGCTAGGAGGTGGCATTTGTGTGTCTTGCACACATTGTTCTTCTTGTCCATCTAATGCATTTTCCTCTCCTTTAGCTATATTCTCCTTTTCTTCCTCCTTATTTGCTTCCTTTTCTACTCTTCCTTCCTCACCTTTCTTCTCCTCTTTCTTTCCTATTTCCTTTTCTTCTCTTCTCTTTGAGCTAGCCTTAGCCTTATATTCCTCATCAAATACATCATCAGTTGAATTGTATATTGACTTTCACAATTTTGTGGATTTATTTATAACATCCTCTATCTTATTTTGGAGAATGCAAAATGCTCTATTTTTAGGAGAAAATTTTCTATTATGCCTTTTATTTGCCTTAACTATTTGACCTTTAGTTAGGTTTGGTAGTACTCAAGCTAGGGTTGATTCCCTTATCTCCTCCTCCATTTGCAAACAAAAATGCCACTTATCTAAAACTATCTTGTATAGTTCCTTGGGCATTGTACTATCTAACTCTAGAAGTGTGTGTTTGTATTCTACCATCATTGTACAAATTGATTCCTCTATTTTATTTTTCTCTTCTTTATTGAGCTTATTAAAGTCTATAGTCTTTAAACCATTCAAGTTTGCTTTTCTAATATTTACACATAACTTGTGAATGTATGACTTTGTGGGATGACTTACCGCTTTAATTTGGCTAATATCATCTGACTCTATTCTTTCTTCATCTGAGTTAGGCTGGGCAACATATTTTCTTCCCTTCCTCAGTTCTTCACCAATCTACTTTTTGGCTTTCTTTTTTTCTTTGGCTTCATCTTTTGCCTTTTGAGTTGTAGCTCTAGTAGTAGCCATTGTACTAGGCTTCTTTATTTTGACTTCAATGGGTTTTGTCCCTTTCTTTGCCTTGTGTTGAGGTGCAAGCTGAGTTTTGGCTTTCTTTTTGGTGGCTTTGGCTTTAATGGGTGCTTCCTCAACTTCTTCTTCCTTAGCACCTTCTTCTTTGTCCTCTTTTAGGCCCTATGTCAATTCTTCTAGCCCTTTCCCTTCCTCACCTTTTTCCTCACTATCACCTTAAGCTTCTTCTACTTCTTCTTCACTTGTTTCACGTTCAATATCTGCCCCAAATGTCTTCTTTATTTTTCTTATCATTTTATCTTTCTTCTTTACTGCAAAGGTTGTCTTTAAATCTGTTACCACCCTAGATTTAACAATATCATAAGTTTCAAAATGAGGAGCATCCTTGTCAATTTCTTCTACAAGTAGTGATTGCAGCTTAAGCTTGGTCTACATCAAGCTCATATCCAAGTGGCCTAAGCCATCTCACTCTAGGTATCACTGCTTAGATGTAAGTGTAATCTATGTCAACCAAGAAAAAAACATTATTTTCATGTTGCTCAACTAGTGATAATGGTATCCTCATTGTTTGTTTCATGGACTTCTTGAAGTCCTCAAAGTAGCTTGTCATATAAACATCAAAATTGTCTCCCATTTGCTCAATAAACTTATTGACTTGTGTGACAAATTTTTTTGTTAGGATCCCATCTTACCTTTCCAGCTAAAGTAAATTCTTTCATGACATAGAAAAATATACAAACCAATACTAACCCAAATTCGCATTGAGTTCCTTTAGATTTCCTTATGTCTCCTAAATTTTCATTGATTTGTTGTAGCATGAGCTCTACTAGATCATAAATGTGATCCTTCTTCACAAGTTTATATGCAACATCTATTGTTATGCATGGCATGTTGCTCAATCTACTTGATTGATAGAATTTATGAGATATGACTCTGATAGTAAAATCAAGTAGGGGATTAGTAATGGTATCTATGGTCATTCCTCTATTATTCCATTTGGCACTAGTGTTCCTATCTATGGCCTCCTTTTTATCCCTTCTTAGGGTCTTAGGCCGATCTAGGGTTGGGAATCTAGTAACCCTATGAACAATTTTCTTTATTATCTTCATTGGCCCTATTTCTAACCAAAATGATCCATCGTGAATTCGGCTTAACACTATATCAATCCATCTAGTTTTAAATACAACGGGGAAAACTAGGGCTTTAGTTAAACCCTTCTTTTCAATAATTTGAAACTCATCCTTCAATACTTCCTTGTCACACAGCTTATCAAAGGCATTGAAAATTTCTAGGTCACCTATAGCTCTAATCTTATAAAATTTTATGACATCTTGGACCATTACAACTTTGTCTGGAATGAATAACAAAGCACTAGCTACGTTGTTTTCATTGGCAACTTCAGGTATTGGCCTAAATTTGAGTTGTTTAACCTCATTGCTAACAAGTTGAATCTCATGATCATCCTTTCCCTTTGGGGTTTTAGACCCAGATGCCATCTTAACCAAACTAGGGTTTAATAATAAATTTTCAAATACTGCATAGCTCGACATTTGATGAAATACCTTTGAATTAAAGAGTTTGAGAGAATTACTATTGGAATCGGTTGCAAATCACTGCTAAATTGTTGTTCAGTCACCTCTTTGCTCTTCTCATTTTTTCTTTGTGTTTGAATGGCTTAAAAATGAGTGATTTTTAACTTTTATTAGGTTCAAAACCTAGCATTTATTGCATAGTGCTTACAGTTGTACACTTGGCACTTAAAGGGTTCATTGTAACTCAGCTCCTATTGTGATTCTTTTACTCAGCTTCCACTAACATATATCATTTGGCATCAACTAAACTTTCTAGCTCAACGTATACTGAAGTTTCACTCAACATCCAAAAGTAGGTCAACATCTTCTATAAAATTTTAATTTTTAACTTGACATCTTTTCTCATGTAGATTTCTTCTTGGCAGCACTTCTTTGTTCTTTTGGGCTGATGTATGATATATCTTTATATATATCAGTCCCATGTACTTGTCTTGTGCTTAATTGGATGAAGTATGATCACTTGACCTCTTGGGTGAAGTGATCCCTCCATTGGGTGTACTTGATCCATCTCTTCTTTGCCATGTCTTTTTCATTTATGTCCTGATGTGTTCCACATCAACTTTTTCTTTAACCTTGTTGACTTCTAACTTGGGTGCTTTAGCCTTTGTTGAATAATTCTTGCTGACATGTCCTATCTTCAAGCAACTAAAACATGTGGTTTGGCTTAACCATCTACTGTACTTTCCCTTGAAGTGTGTTCTTATGCAATTCTGAGGGACATGACCATATTCTTGGCAGTAGTGACAACTTTTCCTGGTATTGTAATCCCAATTGTAGTGGTGTGCATAGTTGTTTCTCTTTGCAGGTTGATTGGTAGTCCACATAGGCTTTGATCTGCACTCAAAAGCTCTATGTCCATACTTTTTGTAGTTGTAGCAGTGACCTTCAAATCTTGGTGTCCTCATGGTTTTGGTTCTACAGTCTTGCGTTGAGTGTCCTTGCTTGTTACACTTGTGACAATAACCTTTGTTTTTGGATCTGTCCTACTGATTTGTCTTTCTACTGCCCCTTTTTATTAAGAAATGACAAGTGGGTTTATTGTTCTTACCTTTGTTGTTCCTTTCTATTGCAATATTTGATGATTCTCCTTGTTCAATGCTGGTGTAACCGAGTCCTAAAGTATTATTACTAGCCCTTGGTGATTTTAGTAATTGTTCAAAGTACCTAATAGTGTCATTTGGTTTGTTGTAGCTTTCTGTTATTTCTTTTTCTCTCTTTAATTCATTCTGTAATTATTCATTCTGCATCTTCAAGTTTGAGATCTCAATGTCCTTCATGTTTAGCTCATGATGAGCATTCATCATTTGGCTTAAGGTGTCTAGCTACATGTTTGAGATCTTTTCAAACTCAATTATCTTCTCCTCTAGTGTATTGGTGAGATTTTTCTTATCATTTTCAAGCATCACTCTATCATCAATTGCTTTCTTCTTTTGTTCAGTTATTTCACATAGCATTATGGCTTGTGCTTTTTGTTCTATTTTAAGAGATCTTATGTCTTTTTCTTGAGCTCTATTTTTCTCCACCAATTTTGCTATTGCTGCATCAAATTGCTTGGAATCTCCATTATCAAATACTTGTGTGGTGTCAATCTCCTTGTAATGTATGTCATTTTCAGCTATGGCTATCTCCTTTCTTCTTTTTAAGAATTTTCTAAGTTCCTCTCTGGCTTCTTCTACTTTATGTAGAGCTAATTGCACATCAATCACTTGATTGTAAATAATATTTCCTAGTTTGAAGACCTCCATCTTTTGATCTTTTCCTCCAAGCTATTAGGCTTCTCCTTGTGAGAACCAAAGCTCTGATACCAATTGTTGGAATGCTCAAATGGGAAGAGTACTTCTGAGAGGGGGGGTGAATCAAAAGTAACTAGTTTTTTTTCTTTTAAACCTTCATTAATATCATAGCTAAAAGTAAAGCATATACATGTAAACTTATAAACAAACATGAAATGAAAAAATGCATCAACACATGACACAATAGATTTGGTAACCTAGAAACCCTCCAAGAATAAGAAGGTAAAATTGGGGTGGGGATGACAACCAAAAAAATTACTACAACAATATGTTCAACCACTTCTGATGGTCTGCCCTATGAAAGGTCTACCCTATTAAAGGCTTTACACTGTATCAATAGTGACCTAGTTAGAGGATTTACAAACACTTTACATGAAGTGTCACCCTATTAAAGGATTTACAATAGGTTGTTAAACCCACCTAATATATAGTTTTTTCATCACCTTCTCAAAAGGTTTCCCTACCTAGCTGATAAGCTAACCTATCAATATAGGATTTCAACATATAATACAATGGTGAGAAAGTATTAGAACATTTGACCTGATAGTATGCAGTCTCTAACTACTGAATTAAGACACTTGATCTACTTTCTTCTAATCTTGATACTCTGAGATCTTATATCTAATCTTGTTATTTTTCCCCTATTCTATTTTTATCAACAAGATATGAAACTACTGCATTATTCCTCTAAGTCTTTCCGTCTTCACTTTAAAATTTTGCTACAATCTCCCCATACACTGTTCACTTCTACCTTTTTTTAATGGATTTTTTGACCTCATTTTAAATATTGTGAAAACTTAGGATTAGGTATGGACCTAAAATCCACATTGAATCTCAAATTCTCTCTCATACCTTCAATTTTTCTCATTGGTTGCATACCTTTTTCATTCTTTTGATTGGCTGCATGTTGATCGCATAGGGAATGTAAATGATTCATCCTTATACTTTTTCCTTTATAAAATCTCCCTCTGTCAGCTCCAAAAATGGTTTACATTTGAGTTTGTGATGGCACATACTCATATGCTAATTCTGTGTTACTCAGCACATACTGGACTGCTGGCACTTGATAAATACTATCCTAGATTGCTCAGCACCTGTTACACTCTATCTCACTCGACACTTACATGATTCTAGCTCACTTGGCATATACTACATTTTGGCTTGCTTGACATAAACTATGACTTAGCATATATTTGTCACTTGGCAATTATATATTGCTCAGCACCTATTGAAATACTAACTCGGCACACACACTATGGATCAGCATATATAGTGTATTCAGCTTCAATACAAAAAATTCTTAAGTGTGTTGACACTCAATTGTCAAAACTATCTAAGAACAATAGAAGGTACCACTATTAACCCTAAGAAGCTCCCTAGATATCCAAGTGATAGACTCATCCTCCTAGAGATCTCTTAATAACTCTTGTCTACATATGATAGAGTTCTAAAGCAACATAAGATATGTTGAACATGGCCTATGACTATATGACCTTTTCAGGTGGATTAGAGACAAGACATTTTGTCTTTTGAGTGTGAGTGGGATCAATATCCCTTGGAAGAGTATAATTCCCCTTGGCTATATTTTGATAATAATGGGAGAGTACAATATTTGGTAGGTAAAACATTTCAACATGAAGCGACTATTGAGGATCATTGGATGACTATAACATACAACTACAATGTCCATATTAGGGATTATTGTAGGATGACTTTGTATTTGGTAGAAAAGGCCTTGAAGATAAAGATTTATTTAAGGATATTACAAAAATACTCAGAGAAGTTACTATATCCTTTGTTCAATAGGGACAAGATTGGTGAATGGCCTATTGTGAACGACGAGGTTGATAGAAAAGAAAACTCAAATATTAATGATAGGGAAAGGCACATCATCAAAATGATGTAGGATTGGATCAAGAAACCATTCAAACTTGATCCAATTCCTAAAATATTAATTTTCCATGTGCAAGCCCATCTAGCCAAAGGAAGAGGGAAAAAGGTCACCATCCCTGCATTTAGGTCAGTCACCGATAAGGCCAAAGATGGTGCACCAATTCAATAGACTGGTTGGTTATTATAGAGCTCAAAATGGTAAATGCAAGGGCAAGAGGAAGATGAGTTCTCCTCAACAAGACAAACCTAAAGAGGGAGAAATATTAGTGCCTCCATAGTAAGGAGAGGAAAACATAAAAGGGCCAGAGAATGTAGAGCCCTCATAAGCCCTAGAGGAACCCCTAGTGCCACTAGCTACAATAGGCCAAATAGAAATAGAAATTGAGATGCAAAAGGTTTCCCCACCTTGAAAAGTAGAACAAGCCTCTCCCTCAACACCAAAGAGAAGGAAAATTAAGAATTCGGTGAAGAGGAGGCAAAAGGTGATCAAGAAAGTGATCCCTTTTTTGTCAATTCTTGAACCTATTCTAAAGGAGGAAGAAGAAGAGGGTGATGAATATGAAGAAGATAATCTACCCTTGAGTCAAAGAACTTAGCTAGCCTGAGCTATAAAGAAAGAATAAAGGAGAAGCTCTAAGGTTATGCTTCCATCTATCCTAGATGAAACCATGTAGACCACCACATTGGAGGATGAGATGTAGCAATGGATTGATGAGCAAGATGTGGAGGGCACTGATGTCTTTAAGATATTATATTTTGACTTTATGCCCATTGGTACTAAGTTGGTCAGGGACAAGATCATAGACATGCCCACCAATCAGCCTTAATAGGAGAATTGGACTCAAATGCCCCCTAAATCAAAAGGACTTGAAATGGTTCCTGCATCCCAATTTTAAGTCACATTTTGTGTTGAGAAGGGATTGGCTACCCCTCTTCTTCTATGCATAGAAATTAAATAGGTTTAGACAAAACTTCAAGGAGAGCCATAACAAGTATCCACCAAGGAAGTGTCAGATGAAGGACATGAAAGTGAACAACCTGAGCAAACTGCCCAAGATACAAAGGTGAGAACTATGTGCTCTACAAAGATAGAGACTATTGGTGAAGAGCCTTCACAAGGGAGAAGACCCTAGAAAGGAGTGATAAGGGGAAAGGTATAGCTAAAAAAACTCCTTCATCCTCTAAAGGTAAATCCCCAAAGCAACAAATTCTAAGCTGGCTTAGAAAAGAAGTAATAAGAAACAAGAAACAATAGTTCACTACTAAAGAAGAGGATAGAATGGAACTAATAGAAGTACTAAGGAAACCTAATTCACCTCCAAAGGATGCATGAGCATTAACCTTTTTCATGAGTGATCAAAATTGGGACCACTTTTCTCATGTGTCTATCCTTCCTCTAGAATCAAATGTTGAAGAACTAACTCCTAGGGATTATTAGATCAAGGAGGTTATGCTTGAGAAGCCAACCTTGGAAACTACAAAATTGATGGTCACTACAGGGATGAAGGAGGTGTTTAGAAGTCTAGAATAGGATGGGGCAAAGTTGATAAAACTTTAGTGATATAATGAAATCCTAAAAGGATATTTGAGGAAAGTTATTGTCCCTTTGGATTCAACTAACTTTAACGAAACTCTAAATGTAGCAATTCAGAGAGGGGATAGGGGAACAATGCAATTGGAGCCATTTTTGAATGCCTATTTGCAATGGCAAGAATTTTTTGAGAAGGGTGTATTAATTATCCAAGGAAATCTTAAGCTAATACATGTTGTGTAGGATAATATAGATAAATTGGTAGCAATTTTGAATCAAGATCGTGGTCTTATGGATGAGGTACATACTTGGGGAAAGGATCTACAGGCATTACAAGAAATCAAAGGCCAAAGGTATCAAATGTTAATGGATGTATATAAAGCTAAGTAGCTAGATAAGATAGAGTATTAGATTGAGAAGATAGTTGATAGTAATAAAGTAATGGATTCATTACACACAGAGATCCACAGGCTCAAGGACCAAGCCCAAGAGAAAATTTTTGAAGCTGAGAGACATTATAGTGATGCATGTCTAGACATTTTTGAAGATGATGCATGGGAGAAATTAATACCTGTAGAGGTAGTAGTTCAGTAGTTCAAAGATTTTAGAAAACATTTGATGAGGTTTCTAATGATGAGGATATCTGACAAGAATTTAGAATAGAGGAAGCTTTATTAGAACTTGATACAAAACTAGGGGATTCTACTAAAACCCATATAGATGTGGATAGCTATAGGCAAAAAGTGAAAGATAAATATAATGCCTTAGATTTACTAGATTCATCATAGATCATTGAGATAATTAAGAAATTCAAGTGAAAATATCCAGACATTGCTCTAGTATAAAGGGGAACAAAACCCAGAATCTAGAATTTCCTTTTTGACACTTGGTGAAATTTTGCATTTTTTGGCCTATAAGATGTGTTGTTGCGTAGCTATGAAAAGTGCCCTAGGTCCAATGGTATGCTTTTTGAAAAGTGTTTTGGAAGATTTTTGAAGAAGTCAGAGGTGCAGTGGTGCACCAGGTACTTTTTCTCGAGGTGAGCTTCTCCAGAGGTGCACCAATAGTTAACTACTAGTTCCAATATTAGAGCTTTCCATGCATTGAAAATGCATCCTGATAGCAATTTTACTTTGAAAAATGCCCAGTGAAGATGGAGCTTCTATTTTTGACACTTTTAGAAACTTCTACATCAACTAAAGGCTCTCTTCTTCTTATTTTCTCATAATTTCTTTGCTTTATGACATGTAAAGGCTCATGCATTCAATTAACGATATAAAAATGGATGGATTCCTACTTAGCACCAATTAGATAGATGGTTTGTACATAATTAGTTTTGTTTTATTAATTTAGAAGCATATGATTGCATAAAGACATCTCTCACTCTCAACACAAATAGAGGAGAAGATTTCTTATAAATATAGGATTGTAATATGTAATCAGGGTTGTTGTTATTTTGCAATAATATATGCTTTTGGTGCTTGCAGTTGGAGTGTAGTGATTCTTGCCTACGTTTGTTATGTTTTGTGAATGTATGTTCATGGAATGTAATTAAGTCAAAAATTTATTGTGTTATTTCTAGTTGTGCAATCTTTTAATTCTAGTGTTTGCTATGGTTCTACAAATTCCACTGATGTATCTAGTTTGAGAAGAGATCATTCATTTTGTTCCTACATAACTTTTTGTCTCATATAAGCACACCTTCTATGGCTTTGCAATTTGATGAAAATTGAAACATCTTACAGTTGCTAGAATTCTCATTGATGATTGCATCAGTGGAATTAGGGAAGTGTTGCTCCTACTTTCATTGGTTACCTACCAATTTCATCAAAGACTTAACTCACATACATATTATTTCCGTAGTTCATGTCCGGTAGGATTTTACTTTCATGCTATTTGTTCAAAAATTCTTGTCACCCTATCTTCATTATGTGCTTTACTAACCCCTTGGTTAAACTAGGAATTCATATAGTTGCATTGTTAGATTGCATCCATCATAAAAATAGAAAATACAAAAACATAGTTTCTTTTTGTGTGTTTTATTCTTTTAAAGTAGTGAACAGATTTTACATCTTATCTAAAGTTATCAGAACCAACAAAGGCCTCCTCATGAACATTCACATTTATCTTTAACTAAAAATATTCTAGTAGGTCACAAGATCACTCATAACCTTGGAGTTGATCCTCAGATTAACTTTTCAAGAGAGGAGTTCGAAAGTATTCCTATCATTAACCATCATGCAAAATAATAGCTCAACAAAAGTAGTTCTAGAAGGAGGGCCCCCTTTAACATTCAAATAAGAAGAAAAATCTACCAAAACTTGAAAATTCTTCACTTTTTACATGTTTTGAATTTTTTTTGAGTTTTTAAGATTTTGATGTGTGCTAGTGTTTTTCTATGCTAAATTTTGAGGTGCACTTAATTTTGTGAGAAAGTGTACTTCTACAAAGTTTCACTATTTCTAGAATTGATGCAAACTAGAGGATTTTGATCCAAAATCCCCATTTCAGTGAGCTCTAAGATCTTCACCAGGTGTACACGAGTTCCTTGAGCTTAGCCATTTTTGCAAGCCCCACAGTGACAAAGGAATACCTTGAATTCAACCATTTCCATTTAACATTTCATCATCTTCTTCAGCTCTGCCTCCACAACAACCACTTGGTGGACCACTAAATATTTGAATAGTTCCACCTCCACAACAACCACCCATAGGTCCACCAAATCCTTTGATGGCTTTTTTTGCAAATTTTTTAGATTCACCCATCAACTTGACAGGAGTACTCAACGATCTTCCTAAGAATCCTAAGAAGTTTTTCCCAAAGTTCATCTATGGAGAGACATGAATTGCTGAGGATCACATTAAGGTGTTCAAGTAAATCTGCAACTGAAAGTAGATTGCTAAGAAGGATGTGGTTCTTCGCCTATTCCCCTACTCTTTAGGGGAAGTTTCCTTTAATTGGTACGTTAATCTACTCCCTAGATGTATTGGAGATTGGAATACTTTTGAGAAATTATTCTTGGAACAATTTAAGACTTTCATCAATCCAAATGTACTACATCAACAATTGATATCAATCAAAAAGGATCTGGATGAGATAGTGTCACACTTCAACCATCACTTTCACATGGCATAATGCAAGTTGGAAATTCCATACACTATACTAGTTGAAGATGCTAGTCAGATTTATTTGAACACTATGGACCATCTTACTGCTATTTTTTTGAGAAGACTTTCAGCAATGGATATCAACACAATGGATAAAATCTTCACAAAAGCAATTACTTTCAACTAAGCGAGCCAATCCTAATGGAGAAGGATTAATGCTTCCAACTCAAGTTATTACAACAATGCCAACATACCCTATCAAAGCACCTATGATGCCTAGCCAATTCATACCTATGAATTCAATTCCATCACAATATGCACTTTCTCCGAAAAACCATGCTTTAACTTATCTAGGGTTTGAACCTCTGAAACCCACTTTCTTCGAACAAAAGGTAGAAATTTTAACTGAGGTAGAAAAAAATTTTGCCTCTAAATTTGGCCAATTAAAAATACCATGTCATAGATGAAAAATGATTTAACTCATTTAAGATTGGTACAAGGAAAAAACAACTTTCAAAGAAATAATGATGGTACTAACAACAACAATTACAATCAAAACTACAATAGGAACTTTGTTGGAAACAACAATGTTGGGAATAACAATGGAGGAAATGACTCCAATCCTCCTGATTATAAAAATGGTTTCCAAAGATAGAATAGATAGTGGAACACTCATCCCAATAATGGGAGCATTCTTGTAGACAAAAACAACAACAATGTTCAATATATAGATATCAATCAGTATGACGATCATCAAAATGCATCTAACAATGATGGTTTGTATTATAATGGGAATCAAGAGATGAATATAATTCACAAGTAAATGATAATGTCCATATTTTATAGTTTAATGCTATGCTACTAAAATCCTATGATTCTACATAGAACTTAGAGGTAAAACAACTGACTAATGAAGAATCTTCTTTTCCATTTAGTTAAGAATCAGACATCCAGCCTGAAGAGATGTTTTCTTTTTGTAATGATAATCAAAATACGTACAATCTGAGAAGTTAAAAAGAACCTATGATAGATGGAATCTCCCCAGGACTAAAACCAGCTCCTCTTGATCTAAGAGTGACTAATAATTTGATACCAATTAGGCCACCTCATGGAGGACAAAAAAGTTAGAACAAAGGAACTATCCCACAATCCTAAAAAATACAACTTGCTCTACTAAGAAATATAGCACAGTGGAAGATTTGAAATAAACAAAGGCCAACATGTCTATGTTTGACATGCTCCAAAATTGTTCTTAGCAATGAGAAGCACTGATGAGAACTTTGGATCATACAAAGATACCCCATAGTATGAATATTGTTTCTCAAAAGAAAATATCCCAACAAGCCAATGCTTTAGAGGTGATGCCAACTATGTTTAAAGACAAGGTCAAGGTGCCCTCATTTCTGCTTAGCATCAGGATATATAAGAAGAATCTTCACAATTGCCTAATTGATTCAAGAGCCTCATGTAATTTTATGCCACTGTCAATAGCAAAAAAGTTGGGAATTATTCCTCGGCCTTCCGATTGGATAGTGATACAATTGGATAAAATAGAGGTAAAGGTCATTGGTGTGTTAAAAGATGTTTAGATATAGTTGACAGTTGACCCTTGAATTCAAGATGTCATTGATATACATGTGGTTGATATACCTAAAACCTACGGATTACTACTAAGTAGAGAATGGACAAAATGCCTAAGGTGGTGGTTTTCCATAGATTTTACTTAGCTTTGGTTACTATGGAAGGGTTTGAACAATAAAATTAAGATAGATGCAGAGCCAAAGTTAAAAACAATTATTATAGAATACAATGCTTTGAATGAGGTAGAATTCTTACAAATAGATTTGGACTTCTACAAGGTGATGGCTTTCAATACAACTTCGATCAAAATATCAGATGATCAAGATATGGAATCCAAGATTTCAACCCCAAAAGATGAGGTCATAACACAATTCATAGACAACATGATGGCCAATTTATAATGTCTAGAAGGAGAAGATGACCCCAATATCCTCCTCCTTTGAAGATTTTCTTGATTGCATAAAGTTAGCCATTTAGAGTTTGAATGTTCATCTTGCCAAGAAGTAGTCGCTAAGGTATTAACGCAGTTGATGAGACTAGAAAAGAGCAATGGTCCAGAAAATGAACTTGTAGAGACTTAGAATCTTATAAATATATCTAAATCTCTGGAAAAGGTTGAAGAGGAAATTGAAGATCTAAATTCATCATACAATGATACCTCTTCAGATGGTGGAGGTTTGTCTTCTCCTCCACCTAGAATGATCAAAGTTCAAAGAAGAAGGAAATACATGAAAGGCCAAGGATGGACTTTGGTAGTCATCCATCCTAAACCCAAAGTTGATGAAATTAAAGAGTTGATAGGGGAAATTTAGGAAAAACAAGAAAAACATACACTCCTAGTATTAAGGAATAACAATGGAAAATCATTAAGTCTATGCCATGAAAGACTACAATGGGTACCTAAGAGAAAATCCTTCTAGGCTCGAGTAAAAGAGAAGCTAAGGACAAATAAGCATAAGGTTAGAAAACCCAAGAAAGGCCCAATTTGGACACTTCACTTTGATGGTTCCAAATACAAATTAGGAGCCAGTGTAAATATTGATCTAATCAATCCAAAAGGTAAGTCTTTCTACACAACATATAATTACATTTTAGATGTAATAATAATGTTATAGAGTACAAAGCATTGATTCAAGGACTTCTTTTTGCACTTGAGAAAAGAGTCAAAATTCTCATAGTCAAAGGAGATTCTTAGCTGGTAGTACAACAAGTGAAATTAATATACACTTGCAATGACAAGAGGTTGTTGGCTTATAGGAAAAGAGTATGGGATTTAATGGATAATTTTAAAGCTTTGAATATAATGTCCAATTCAAGAAGTAAAAACATGGTGGTAGATACCCTCACCATTTTAGCTAGTGCATTACAACTAGTCAAGAGAACTAAATTGAGATGATTTTTAATTAAATTGGTTGTTGCTCCATCTATTCTAGACTATGTCACAAACTTTCAAGTCTTTTAGGATGATCAACATATACTCAAATTTATTATTTGCAATGGCCACTTTAATGGGCAAGAAATTGATGATACTCCAAATGAAAAACCTGAGGATAATGAACTTGAAGATGAAGATGGCATCCTAAATTTGAAAACCAACAGTATTTCTTAAGGGGATGATTGAGTTGGAATGCATTTTTTATCATGATGAGTCAACACTTAATAGGAGGATGACTAAAGAGAAAGGAATTGAGGAATGTGATTCGTACAATTTAGGTACAATGATGATCCTAGAATGGTAAAGATTAGGCAAGCATGAAATGCACAAGAAAGAGAAGACATGCTTAAATTACTTACAGAGTATAAGGATGTTATTACTTGGAGCTATGAAGAACTAAAGACATATGATCCCTAGATTATTATGCATGATATTCCACTCAAACTAGATGCCAAACCTTTTCAACAAAGGAAAAGACTTGCTAATCCTATCCTTGAACCATTGAAAATGAAGGAGGTTAAGAAGTTACTTGATGCCAAAATCATTTCCCCCATTTTCCACTCTATGTGGGTGGCTAATTTGGTTTCTATGTGGAAAAAGACTAGGGAGATTCATATTTGCATGGATTTTTGTAATTTGAACCTCGCATCTGAAATGGACAACTACCTAGTGCCTTCACTGGATGGAGTTTTACAAATTATAAATGGTTCAAATATGTTCTCTTTCTTGGATGGATATTTAGGTTATAATCAAGTAATGGTTGATGAAGAGGATAGGCTAAAGATGACCTTCACAACTAAACGGGAAACTTTTTCCTATAGAAGAATGTCTTTTGGACTAATTAATGCAAGGGCTACATTTCAATGAGCCATGGATGAAGCTTTTAGGGGATTGATAAACAAGTGTATAGTTATATACATGGATGACTTAATTTTATTTTCAAAGGATTGAAGGACTCACATAGCTTATTTAAGAAAAGTATTCAATAGATTCTATAAATATGCTATATCTCTCAATCCCAAGAAATGTTTGTTTGGGGTCACTAAGGGAAAGCTACTAGGCCACATTATCTCTAAAGAGGGAATCTCCATTGATCTTGATAGAATTGAAGCTATTATGAAGTTATCACCACCTCATAGTCAAAAATAACTTAAGTCTTTCTTTGGTAAGATAAATTTTGTGTGAAAATTCATAAGCAGATTCACAGAGATAGTCTGTCCCCTTAATGATTTACTCAAAAAGGGGGCTAAAATGGAATGGGTTCCATAGATTAAGAAATCATTTGAGGATATCAAAGTGGCCATTTCCACGGCTCTAGTACTGGTAATTCCTAACTATGAGCTTCCTTGTAAAATATATTCCTTTGCATCAGAACATTCATGTGCTAGCATTCTAACCTAGAAGAAGGAAAAGGAAGGTGAAAGATCTATTTCTTTTATGAGTTGCCCTCTGAAAAATGTCGAGTTGAATTATTCCAACCTCGATAAAGAGTCTTTTGCTTTAATCAAAGTACTAAAGAACTTCTGCCACTATATACTGAGAAGCAAGGTATATGTAATTGTACCTGATCCAATAGTAAAGACATTATTGATGCAAAATGAACTTGGTGAAAGATGAGGAAAATGGATGGTGATACTACAAGAATTTAACTCAAAAATCCAACCCATTAGATTAGTTAGAGGTCAAGGGTTATCAAAAATGATAGCAGATAACCAAATTGAAGATGAAAAGAAGTTTGACAATGAAATAGATACTCGAAGATCACAAGAAGATGGTTGTATCTCAAGTTGATATTGATCAAGGTGTAGTGATAGATGTCTGGTACCAAGATATTGTTTACTATCTTTTACAAAATTAGTATCCCAATTGGATGAATAGTAAATAGCGCAGGGGGCTCAAAATGAAATGTGAATCCTATATGTAGCATGACATAAAGTTATACAAAAGGAACTATGAAGGAATCTACATAAAGTGCTTGGGATGTGAGGAAGTAAAAGAAGTTTTAGAATAATTTCATGATAAGTATGGTATAGGGCATGGTTCAGCAGAAGCAACTACCCATATGATTTTAAGATCAGGTTATTTCTAGCCCACAATGTTCAAGGACACTTTTGAGCATGTACGCACTTGTCATATTTGTTAGACTAGTGCTAACAAGGAAAGACATCATGCGATGCCATTACAATTGGTGTTTGGGATATGCCGCTTTGCAAAGTGAGGGCTAGATTTTATTGGTCTAATCAATCCACCTTCATCGACTAGACATACTTTTATTTTCATAGCTATTGATTATTGTATGTGATGCACAGAAGCAGAGATATTCAAAAACTACACTACTAAGGTGGTAACAAACTCCTTGGAAGAACACATTGTAACTAGATTCAGGATGCCACTCTCCTTAGTGTGTGATAATGGACCATCTTTTGCATTAGTGTTCCCAACTCAATAGGCATTTGAAAATTAGGTCATTATCAATTTCTCTTCAAATTATTATTCACAAGGGAATGGTGTTGTGGAATCTACAAACAAGAACTTGATCATAGTAATAAGATGTTTGTTGAAGGAGAATCCTAAAGATTGGCATACTCAACTCAAATATGCACTATGGATAGACTGAGTCAGGGTCAAGAATGCTTTAGGGACATCTCCATATTTTCTTGTTTATGGAAAAGAGCCAGTATTCCCACTTAATCTCAAGATTTCTATTTTGAAATTCATGAGTGGGTATGATGAAGATGCTAACAAAGTACAAATCAAATTGATGAATCTTTTAGAGATGGATGAAAAATGGATAGCTACTTTGGAGCAAATGGATAAACATCAAGCTTTCGTCAAGAGGTGGTTCAACAAGAGGGCCATGATAAAATCTTTTAGAGTATCTGACCTTGTTCTACTCTAAGATAAGGCAAAAGAAAAGTCAGGTAGTTACACTAAGTTCCAATGCTTGTGGATTGGTCCCTATCAGATCATGGAAATTCTTAGAGAAAATAATTTTAGGCTAATTTCCTTATAGGGGGAATTGGTTTCATTTCCCGTCAATGGGAAATTTATAAAACATTATTTTGAAGCCTAAATAAAAAGATAGATTTTATTTCTGCAAGTGTGTTTATTTTCTACAAATATATTTCTTTTAGTTGCATGTTTTCTTTTTAGTTGCATGTTTTCTTTTAGTTGGCTGTTTGTTTCCAAAGTTTTGTTTGTACAAGGGGTAGGTACACTCAAGATTTTGATCTTGACATATCTTATTAATGACTCTTTTGGTTCTAATTTTAGGAGGAGGTATTTCTTTGTCAAAACATTTTGATGATTTTATGTCTTATACCAACTAAGGAATGGATGTTACTTGCAGTAATAGAGGACTTTCAATCTTGAATTTGGAATTGTAGATCAACAAGTTCTCAACACTTTGCAATTTAAAGATTGACTATCTTAGGTGTTTTTGAACCAAGGTTGAAGATAGCAAAGGATGATCCAAGCCCCATTGGTTCAAATAGAAGGGTCTTCTCAAAAGAGTTGCTAAGGTCATTGTTTGGTGTGAGAGTTTATGAGAAGTTCTTAAAAGAGGAATGCAAGGGATGTTCACCAAAGATTGAATCCAAGAAATGACACTGATGTCTTGGCCACATAGTCTAAGCATGGTCAGGGTACAAAAAGAAAAGAATGGTGTTAAGATTGAAGTATTCTAAAAGGTCTAAAAGGGGTAATTAGATAAACTAGGATATACATTGAAATAAGCTATCCAATACCAAAACATTGCTTCATCAAAGAATTAGATGGAAACATTGTGAGCTTCATGGAGAAAGTATTTAAAGGATTCCCAAGGAAATTCGAATAAAAAAGTGATAACCTACCAAGAGCCCTCAAACTGATTCTCTCATCTAGTCAAACAAAGGATTGACAAATAGCTTTCATAGAGATTCTGATGAATGAGCCAAATGGGGTGGAAGATTGTTTCCAAGTTCTTGAAAAACTTTTGATAAACTACATTTTGAGATATTGATGGAAATGAATACACAGAGCACAAACTAAACTTGGAGCTCAAGATTCTGAGGTTTTGACTGTAAAGTGACTCAAATATTCTTGGAAATATTCAAGATGCAATTGGTGTTTGACACATGTTAGACGAATGTTTGCCGGTGAAGAAATTCCTTTGTCATTTCTTCCTTTTGTCGAGGCTATTTGTTGTGGTTCCACAATGCACACCCCATTTTGATTGGAAATGGGGACCCCCTACTTCATTTTTTGGGGCTTTTTAGTTCCCTAGTTTAGAGTCATTTTGAGGTCTTACCTAGTCCCCTAGTTCATGACCCAGATGTTAAGGAAACAAAATTTTAAGTAAACAAGTCATTTTAAAGGTTTTTGGTACACCAAGTGCACCTCCCTAGGTGTGCTAGTGCACCAAAAAACTTACAAATATAGCATTGTGCATAACTTATGAATGGTTGTATAGTTGGCACACCTATGTAGCTGTGTAGTTGCAAAAAATATCCTTGAGTCAATATAAGAGGGGTCTCCTCCATCCTTACCTTGCTATTTTCTCTTCCACCATGCAATACGCCGCATATTTGCACCCTAGCAGCTTTGATACTCCGCCTTCTAGCTCCTCACTCTTTTCATCCCTATAAAACAAAAGACAAGAACAAACATTTTAATGGTGCCCATCAGCGCACCTCCTTAGGTGTATTGATGCACACCATATTCTTCCTACAAAACAAATATGCATTCAAAAAAAATTTTCTAGGTGTACATTAGCACACCTAATAAGTACACTATTGTGAACCCTCAATATAGAAAGAAAACACCTCATTATATTTGAAATTTCTTAGAAAATAGTGCACCAAGAACACCTACTTGGTGTGCCAGGTGCACCAATTCTAGAAAGTTAGGGGTTAGAACAGTCTTTTCTAGGTATTATCAAGCAAATTGGTTTTTTTTTTTTTTGTGGGAATCTATTTTTGGGCATCTTTGATTCATTTTTTCTTCAATTCTAGACTAATGAACATCCTTTTGTGTAGATACAATGGCATCTTCCTCATCTTCCCTTAGCAAGAAAATGGTACCAAAACTAGTAGTGTTCAAGTTTCAAGGCATTCCAACAAAATCATGCGTTCAAGATGACAACTCAAAAATCAAAGATAAAAATTTAGGACACATGGATTTGGGATAATTCTTGAAGATATACAAAAAACCCACTAAGAGGTCCCAAATGATCTCTACACTTATCCAGTCATGGCTTGTCAATGCAGCATTACATCCGGTGTCAGTGCAATCTTCAAACCTTATTATGACACTTGAAAAAAATTTTATTCCCAAGGAGAGGGTTGTAAAGAGCATAACAGGAGAGATCATTCTAGATCTCCAACACAAGAATATTGAGAAAGTGTTCCATCTCCTGTAGGCAAAACAATTCATTAGGCTAACCTATGAATAAGCAAAGAGGTGGTACCAGGAACACATTGAAGAGGCTTCTGAGATTATTCAATCATTGTACCTCATAGAGAAGACTCCTCTAAGAAAGAAAAGTAGAAAAGTGGACATGACTAGAGGATACATGAAGGAGGACATTGGAAACTCAATCATACTCTTGATTTGTGTAATGGGTTTGTTGACGGTTGAACACTTGATCATCTTCATGCTGCACTTCATTGAAATAATAAAGACAGTAGAGATGCCATTGGACTAAGCCTTGACTCTCAACTAGAATTTGTGTGAGTAGTTGATGGCAGCAAATAAGAATAGGAAATTTTGCATGACATCGTACTTGGTGTACTTGTTAGCTATAAGAGCAATAGATTATCCAAGGCTATATAAAAGGGGTAGCATGTAAGATGCAAATGCATGGATATATTGTGTACCCTTAGCTAGTAAAGAAAAGGCTTTTAGAGAAAAGAAAAGATTATAGAATTGTAAATGATTCTTTTATCTTTGCCATAATCTAATTCATAGAAGGGGATTATTCAAAGAGAATATCAGAAGAAGCAGTTGCACAAATATCACTAGTCAGAGCTTATTATATTTAGTTTCACACATTTACATATTTTAGGGTAGTGAGTACCACTATTAACCCTAAGAAACTCCTTAGATATCCCATTGATAGACTCATCCTCTTGGAGATCTAGCTATCTACATATGATAGAGTTTGAAAGCAACATAAGATATGTTGGACATGGTCTATTACTATAGGACCTTTTCAGGTGGATTATAGACCATACATTCTATCTTTTGAGTGTGAATGGGATCAATATCCCTTGGAAGAGTGTAATTCCCCTTGGCCATATTTTGATGATATTGGGAGAGTACAATATTTGGCAAGTAAAGCATTTCAACATGAAGAAGCTATTGAGGATCATTGGATGAATGCAAAAAATGACTATGATGTCCATATTAGGGATTATTGTAGGATGACTTTGTATTTGGTGGAAAAGGCCTTGAAGATAAATATTTCATTAAAGATATTTTAACAAGACTAAGAGGGGTTACTAGATCCTTTGTTAAATAGGGACAAGATTGGTGAATGACATATTGTGAACATCGAGGTTAATAGGGAAGAAAATTTAGATATCAACCATAGGGTGAGGGACGTCATCAAAATGATGAAGGATTGGATTAAGAAACCATTCAAACTCAGTCTAATTATTGAAATAGTAATTTTTCATGCACAAGCCTATCCAGCCAAAGGAAGAGGGAAAAATTTCACCATCCATACATTTACAACTTAGTAACTAGTAAGGCAAGAGATGGTGCACCAACTCAATAGGCCAGTTGGTTATTATAGAGCTCAAAAGGGTAAAGGTAAGGACAAGTGGAAGAGGAATTCTCCTCAACAAGCCAAACCTAAAGGGGGAGAAATACTAGTGCCTTCACAACAAGGAGAGGAAAGCATACAAGGGCCAAAGAATGTAGAGGCCTCACAAGTCCCAGAGGACCCCCTAGTGCTACTAATTGCACCAAGCCAAATGGTAACCAAAATTGAGGTACAAGAGGTTTCTCCACCTTGACAAGTAGAACAAGCCTCCCCCTCAAAACCAAAGAGAACAAAAATTAAGACTCCAGTGTAGAGGAGGCAAAAGGTGATCAAGAAAGTGATCCCTTTTCTATCAATTCCTAAACCTATTTCAAAGGAGGAAGAAGATAATTTTCCCTTGAGTTAGAGAACTCATCTCTCCAGAGCTATAGAGAAAGAATGAAGGAGAAGCTCTATAGTTACACTACCATCTATCCTAGATGAACCCATACAAACCACCACATTTGAGGATGAGATGCAACAATGGATTGATGAGCAGGATGTGGAAGGCACTAATGTCTTTAAAATGTTAGATTTTGACTTTATGCTTATGGGTATTGAGTTGGTCATGGACAAGATCAGAGACATGCCCACCAATCAACCTCAATAGGAGGATTGGACTCAAATGCCTCCTAAATCACAAGGACTTGAAATGGTTCTCGCATCACCATTACAAGTCACATTTTGTGTTGACAAGGGATCGGCTACCCTCTTCCTCCAGGCATAGAAATTTAATAGGTTCAAAAAAAAATCAAGAAGAGCCAAAAAAAGTATCCACCAAGGAAGTGTCATAAGAAGTATGGGAAAGTGAACAACCTCAACAAACTTCCTAGGATAGAGAGCTGAGAACTATGGGCTCTATAGAGATAGAGATTGTTGACAAAGAGCCTTCAAAAATGGAGAAGACCCCAAAAAGGAGTGATAAGGGGAAAGCTATACCTAAAAAAACTCCTTCATCCTCTAAAGATAAATCTCTAGTTCAACATATTCCAAGGTGGCTTAGAAAATAAGTAATAAGAAACAAGAAACAATAGTTCACTACTAAAGAGGAGGATAGAATAGAACTAATAGAAGTACTAAGGAAACCTAATTCACCTCCATAGGATGCATGAGCATTAGCCTTTTTCATGAGTGATTAGAATTAGGACGCTTTTGATTACATGGTTATCCCTCCTCCAAAATCAAATGTTGAAGAACTGACTCCTAGGGATTATCATATCTAGGAGGTTATGCTTGGGAATACAACCTTGGAAACTACAAAGATGATGGTCACTGTAGGGATGAAGGAGGTGTTCAAAAATTTGGAATAGGATGGGGCAAAGTTGATAACACTTTGGTGATAGAATAAAATCCTAAAAGGATATTTGAGTGAAGTTGTTGGCCCTTTGGATTCAACTAACCCTAAAGAGACTCTAAATGTAGCAATTTAGAGAAGGGATAGGGGAACAGTGCAATTGGACCCATTTTTGAATGTTTGTAAGGAATGACTAAAAAGTTTTGAGGAGAATGGCATATTAATTATCCAAGGGAATCTTAAGCTACTACATGTTATGCAGGAGAATGTAGATAAATTGGTAGCAATTTTGAATCAAGATTTTGGTCTTATGGATAAGGTGCATACCTAGGGAACAAATCTATAGGCATTATAGACAATCAAAGGCCAGAGGTATGGAATGTTAATGGATGTATATACAGCTAAGGAGCTAGATAAGATAGATGATTGGATTGCAAAGATAGCATATATTAATAAAGTAATAGAATCATTACACCCAAAGATACATAGGCTCAAGGACTAAGCCCAAGACCAAATTTTGGAAGCTGAGAGACATTATAGTGATGGATGTCTAGACATTTTTGAAGATGATGCATGGGAGAAATTAATACCTTTAGAGGTAGTAGTTCAAAGATTTCAAAAAACTTTTGATGAGCTTTCTAATGATGAGGATATCCAGCAAGCATTTAGAATAGAGGAAGCTTTATTAGAACTTGATACAAAACTTGGGGATTATGATGAAACCCTTACAGAGGTGGATAACTATAGGCATAAAGTGAAAGATAAATTTAATGTCTTAGATTTACTAGATGTAGTGCAGGTCACAGAGATAATTGAGAAATTCAAGCGAAAATATCTCGACATAGCTTTGGTATAAAGGGGAACAAAACCTAGAAGCCATAATTTCATTGTTGGCAGTTGGTTAAATTTTTCATTTTTTGGCCTCTGAGGTTTTCTATTGTGTAGCTATGCCAGGTGTGCTAGGTGCACTAGTGCACTTTTTGAAAATTGTTTTGGAAGATTTTTGAAGAAGTCAAAGGTGCACTGGTGCACTAGGTGCCTTTTTTCAAGGTGTTCTTCTCTAGAGGTGCATCAATAGTTAATTGCTAGTTCCAAAATTAGAGCTTTACATGCATTAGAAATGCATCCTAATAGTAGTTTAGCTTTAACAGACACCCAATGAAGATGGAGCTTGTATTTTTGACACTTTTAGACACTTCTACATCAACTAAAGGCTCTCTTCTTCTTATTTTCTCAGAATTTATTTGTTTTATGACATGTAAAGCCTCATGCATCTAATTAAAGATATAAAAATGGATGGAGTCCTACTTAGCACCAGTTAGATAGATAGTTTGTACATAATTAGTTTTGTTTTATTAATTTAGAAGCATATGATTGCATAAAGATATCTCTCACTTTCAACACAAATTGAGGAGAAGATTTCTTATAAATATAGGATTGTAATATGTAATCAGGGTTGTCATTATTTTGCAATAATATATGCTTTTGATGCTCGCATTTGGAGTGTAGTGATTCTTGCCTAGCTGTGTTATTTTTTTTGAATGTATGTTCCTGGAATGTAATTGAGCCAAAAGTTTATTGCATTATTTTTGGTTGTGCAATATTTTAATTCTAGTGTTTTCTATGGTTCTACAAATTCCACTAATGTATCTAGTTTTAGAAGAGATCATCCATTTTGTTCTTGCATAACTTTTTGTCTCACATGAGTGCACTTTTAATGGCCTTATGATTTGATGAAAAGTGAAACATATTATGATTTCTAGTATTCCCATCAATGATTGCATCAGTGGAATTAAGGAAGCATTGCTCCTACTTTCATTGGTTACCTACCAATTTCCTCGAAGGCTTACATCATAGATGTGTTGTTTTCATAGTTTATGTGTGTTAGGATTTTACTTTCATGTTATTTGTTCAAAACTTCTTGTCACCCTATCTTCGTTATTTTCTTTACTAACCCCTTGGTTAAACTATGAATTCATATAGTTGCATTATTAGATTGCATCCATCATAAAAATAGAAAATACAAAAACATGGTTTCTTTTTGTGTGTTTTATTCTTTTGAAGTAACAAATAGATTTTACATATTATCCAAAGTTATTAGAACCAGCAAAGGCCTTCTTGTGAACATTCACTTTTTTCTTCAACTAAGCAGATTCTACTAGGTCGCAAGATCACCTGGAACCTTAGAGTTAATCCTCGGATTATCTTTCCAAGGGAGGAGTTTCAAAGGATTCTTGTTGTTAAGCATCGTGCAAAATGGTAGCTCAACAAGTTCTTTACAAAAATTTACTTGAAATGTGGATATAGATGCTTATCTACAACTACCTTGAAATGAATGACATCATTAGATTCAGTCTTCTCTTCATCTTCTACATCTTCTTTCTACAAAATTGATCTCTTCCTCAAATTCTTGCTTAGATGGCTCAGTTCTATCTTGGCTGGCATTTTCTTTCTCTCACCAAAGCTCACCTCTTTGCCTTGTTTAGATTTCTTCTCCATGCTCTTATTTTGTGATCTATCCAATGTTTCTAGTGTAATGCCCCTATTCTTAGTCTATTTGTGCTAGGAGGTGTAGGCTTCTTCACAATCTTCTTAAAAAAGAGCTCGACAATGATGAATTTCTTTGCTTTCTTGTCCTTTTTTCGAGCTACCACTAACTCTTTACCTTTCTTTTATGCATCCTTTTTTTCCTCTTCACTTTCTTCCTCATCAATAGATAGGTTCCCCCCTCAAACTTGTGTGATCTATAATGGTGCATTCTTCTTGTTGGAAATGATTGAAAAGATCTTTGAATAAAGAATGATGGAATTGGTAAAGAATGCTTTCAATCATTGTTTTTTCATTGATGTCAAACTTGCTAACTACAAGAATGACAATTACTTAAGTGATCCAAATACTATCACTTATTTGATTGACAAGATGTAACTAGAACACCTAGAGAAAGGTTGAAGTTATGATGTTGTAATGAAGTATAAGGATAAACTAAGACAATGATGAAATCATGTATTAATGACATACTTTAAGACACAGGGAATGGACACTACAAAATGCAAGGTTTGACTAAACCATTTGCAAAGACTGACTAAGTTCATCTATGAGTGCCAAGCATCAGAAAAAGGTAGTGGATGCTGAAAAAATTTCTTCAGATGCTGAGCAATCCTTTAGGTTCCAAGCATCAAAAAAATTTAGTGGACGCCGAGAAAATCTCTTAGGGTGTTGAGCATAATAAACTAGCAGTAGAAGCTAAGTAACCTAGTTAATGCTAAGCATCAGCAAACCAATGATGCCGAGTTGTTGCATTATTTGTTAAGTTAAAAGAATTGCCAAATCAATAATGATAAGTTTGTTACATTGAATTTTTTGAATTAGTTCGATGATAAGGATGATGATTAGATGTCATAGAATTTTATGTTAACCATTCAAACCAATTCAAGGTGAATACTGATGGATTTTCTAGAAGAAACAGTTTGAAGGGAAAACAATTTCAAAAATCAATTCAAATTGACAAGCGAGAAGAATTGAGAAAAAAATGAAGAATAGAATGTCTTTATAAGGAGTTACAAGTCAGAGATGAAAGATGAGAGAGTGAGTTGGTCATAAGTGTGGTCGTGTGAAGAAGCCAAGAGAAGGCTAGTGTGAAGTGTCAAGAAGAGGACACAGTGAGGAGTAAGCACAGAGCATCAAGACTCTGAGTTGATCAAGTGACCACAGAGTGCATTGGCATAACGAGTGGAAGAACTCAAGGAGATAGATCTTGAAGGGTGGACAAGTTGTTAGCACTATAAGGAAGAAAAGCCAAGAAAAGAAAATAACGAAAGAGTGATCTAAAATCTACAAGGTTAGAGCTGCAATCTTTATCAAGTCAAAACCTTTCCAATACTTTCTTACCATTGTATTAGACATTAAAATCCTACATTGCTAGGTTATCTTAATAGCTAGGTGGATAAGCCTCAAGAAAAGGATAGAAGCTCCCTAGGAGAAGGATAAGAGATCCTCAGGAGAAGGATAGGAGATCCTTAGAGAGGGATAACAGATTCTTTTGAGAAGGTGACTATAAATCCCATGGACTTGGGTGGGCCTAATAGCTCTGTGTAAATCCTTTAATAGGGTTGCATTCTAAATTGAATGTTCATAAGTCCTCTAATAGGGCACACTCCTAAGAGGGTGTAGAAATCCTTTAACAGGGTCACATCTGACAGTGTGTAAAGCCTTTAACAGGGCAAAACCATCAAAAGTGGTTGAAATTAATTGTGCAATAATTTTGTGGGTGTCATCCCGACCCAAATCTTACCTTCTTATTCCTGGAGGGTTTTTGTGTCACCAAAATCCTTTGTGTTATGTGGTGATGCATGTTTACTTTTCATGATTGTTTGATGTTTAATTGCATGCATGATAATTTCAATTATATGCCATTAAGGATTTGACAAGAAAGTAAAAAGGCTAGTACTTTTGATTCACCCCCGTTTTATTAAAAAAATTGTATTGGACATTATTGGACCTTGAATAATTGATTCACCCCCCCTCTCAGTTATTCTAAAATAATTCTAACAATTGGTATCAGAGCCAACTGCTGATTTTTTTCAAGGTACTAGCAGTAGGAATATCAAGATGTCCAAGAGAGAAGTTCCCAAGCTAAACAAAGACAACTTTGTTGCATGGCAAAGTCTGATGAAGATGCACCTTGGATCAATAGGTGACTATGCACAAACTTCAATCATAGTTGATCATGTAGACCCTACAGGAGCCCTCACTGCAAAAGACATGAACAAGAAGAAGGAGCATAATCAAGCGATGTTAGAGATTGCTTAAGTACTAAGCTATGCCAAATATGATTACATCAAAGAATGTGGTACTACACATCAGATGTAAAAAACATTATCAAACATCTATGGAGGAGATGATAATGTTAAGAGATCCAAAATAGAGAGCCTAAGAGGAAAGTTTGATGACATGAAAATGGAAGAAGGAGAGAATGCTACTCAATACGGTGCAAGAATGAAAGAATTGGTAAGTTCCATAAGAAGCCTAGGAGGATAGCTATCAGAAGAAATAGTATGTAGCAAATACTTGAGAACTTTTCTTCCTATTTATGCTATAAGAGTATCAGCCATCCAAGAGCTAAGGTGTGTACCAGGCAACACATTGTCATTTGAAGGAATCATTGGAAGACTCACTACCTTTGAGCTATCAACTTTAACAACTATAAGCCAAAAAATTTTGAATCTACATTCAAAGCCAAGATGACAATAAAAGACAACGAGGAGGTGCAAACAAAGAAAAAGAGTGGAAAAGGAAAGTATGTATCTAGTGACAATAGCATTGATGAAGATGATGTAGACCAATTAGAGGAATTACTAGCAAGAAGATTTCACAGAGGAAGAGGCCAATTCAAAGGTAAGCTGCCAATCATTTGTTTCAATTGTAATGAAGTTGGTCACATTGCAGCCAAATGCACACAAAAGAAAAATTAGAAGGATGGAGGCAACCTCAAGAACAAGAAAGAGGAAAACAAGGACTATAGAGGTAAAGGCAAAAGATGCTACATTGTTGAAGAAGACTCTGATGAGAATGATGATGAAGTAGTCTATGTGGCTATGAAAGATGAATCAGATGAAGATGAAGCAACTACCCTGGTAATCTACATGAATAAGAATAACAAATGGATCATAGATAGCGGATGCTCTCATCACATGACATAAAAGTAAGTTCATTACCTTTATTCAATATGAAGGAAATAGTGTTAGATTTGGTAACAATGCACCATGTTAGATCAAAGGGAAAGGTAGTATTAAGCTTACTGAAAAGATATCATGTGATAATGCATACAATGTTGAAAGCCTGAATTATAACTTGTTAAGTGTTTCACAGTTAGGCAACATAGGATGCAAGGTTGAATTTGAAAATGGAGTTGCCAAGATCTATGATTCTCAAGGAAGTCTAATAGGAAAAGGTGACCAGACTAGGAGTAATTTGTTCTACCTAGACATGGAAGATGCTTCTTGTCTCATTATTCAAACTAATGATGTATAGTTATGGCACAAGAGGCTATGTCATGTAAATTTTGACAATCTGATAAGCATCAGCAAAATGAAGAAATTCATAGGTCTACCGAAGTTGAAGAAGCCTAATAACATCATGTGCAAACAATGCCAACTAGGGAAGATGATCAAGTCAAATTTCAAAAGAAAGGCTTATACTTCTAATGAAGTATTAGATCCAGTTCATACTGACTTGTGTGGTCCTATTGAAGTGAAAAGCTACAAAGGTGATAGATACATAATGCTATTTGTGGATGACTATTCAAGGATGATGACAGTCATGTTCCTGAAACAAAAGTCAAAGGCATTCCAAATGTTTAAATGGTACTTGGCCAAAGTTTAGAAAGAGACTGGGAAGAGCCTAAAATGTCTTAGATCTGATAGAGGAGGTGAATTCAAATCAAGAGAATTTGAAGAATTCTATAATGAAAGAGGGATCAAAAGGTAGACATTAACACCCAAGACTCCACCTCAAAATGGTATAGCATAAAGAAGGAATAGATCAATTATTGACTGCACGAGAACCTTAATGATGGAGAAAAATGTTGCACTCAAGTACTAGAGAGAAGCTGTAAGTACTGCATTCAACACACTCAACAGAGTTCAAGTCAAGAAAGGTACAAATGTAATACCTTTTGAATTATGGTATGGGCATTCTCCTAATGTAAAAAATTTCAAAATATTTTGATGCAAATGCTATATATATAAAGAGTCTACAAATGGAAAGTTTGATGCAAAGAGTGAGGGAGGCACATTTCTTAGTTATTCTACTAGAAGCAAAGCTTATAAGTGCTTGAATGTTAACACTAACAAAGTAGTAGAAAGCACAAATGTGAAATTTGATGAGCTTGCAAAAGTTCAAAGTGTTGAGAACACCAAGAAAGAAGAAGAATACAAGACCTTTGTATACTTTTATGAAGGTATACCTAATAATGGTGAAGTTTCAATTTAGAATGACAATCAACAACAAAATCTAGTATTTGTTGAGTCATAGACAGTGAATGCCGAGTAATAGACACATTCAGAAGCTAAGCTATAGAATACAGAGAATGTTCATTCAGATTCTGAGAATTGTCAACATGAAGGAAATGAAGAAATATCTGATGAAAATACACATGAAGATTCAGATTCTGAAAGAGACAATATGCAAACAAGGAAAGAACCAATATTGGAAAAGTATGTAAGAAGACATCATCTTGTAGATAAAATTATTGGAAATAAAGAGGCAGGACCAATGACAAGGAATAGAATCAGAAGTGAGACATGTTTGCTAAGAAAAATGGAACAAAAAATAGTAAGTGAAGCCATAAAAGATGGTGACTAGTACAATGCTATGAAAGAAGAAATAGAACAAATTGGAAAGAACAAGACATGAACTTTAGTCTCAAAGACCAGCTGAAAAGAATGTAATTGGAACCAAGTGGGTGTTTAGAAAGAAGTTAGATGAGAATGGTGAAATCACAAGGAACAAGGCAAGACTAGTCTATAAAGGGTATGCACAAGAAGGACTAGACTATGGAGAAAATTTTGCTCTAGTTGCCAAAATGGAAGGAGTAAGGGACTTACTAGCATATGTAGCCTTCAAAGGATTTAAAGTCTATCAAATGGATGTTAAGTCCACATTTATAAATGGTATACTTGAAGAGGAAGTCTACATAGAGTAACCAAAAGAATTTTTTGATAAAAATAACAAAAACAAGGTATGCAAATTGTATAAGGCTCTATATGGATTAAAGCAAGCCCCTAGAGCTTGGTATGAGAGACTTCACAAGTATCTAGTGCAAATAGGATTTGAAAGAACTAATGATAATAAAAATATGTACATCAAATCAGAAGAAGGTAAGGATATCCTTGTATTTGAAATCTTTGTGGATGACATAATTTTTGGAGGAAAGGAAGCACTTTGCAGAAGTTTTGCTGACAAAATGAAACATGAGTTTGAAATGTCTATGTTTGGAGAAATCAAGTTCTTTATTGGATTGCAAGTACATCAACTAAAACATGGTATATTCATGACACAATCAAAGTACATCAAAGATATACTCAAGACATTTGGATTGGAAGACTCCAAACTTGTCAACACACTAATGGCAACAGGACATAAGCTATCCAAAAATGATGAATCAACTAAAGTCAATTAAAAAATGTACAGATCCATGATTGGAAAACTACAATATGTTGTAAATAGTAGACCAGACATAGCATTAGTAGTTGGAATAGTGGCTAGATTCTCTGCTAATCCTAGAGAAAATCATCTCATGGCAGTAAAAAGGATAATGAGGTATCTCAAAGGTACTAATGATTTTGGCCTATACTACAAAAAGAATGAGAAGTTTAAACTCAATGCATACACAGAAGAAAATTAGGGAGGCAACATTGATGATAGGAAAAGCACAAGTGGAGGAGCATTATTCTTAGGTAAAAGGCTAGTTACTTGGACTAGCAAGAAACAAACATGCACATCTCAGTCCACTGCAGAAGCATAATATGTGGTAGAAACAATCAATTGCACAAATATTGTATGGCTCAAGCATCTATTGAAAGGAATGAAAGAAGAGGTAACCAAACCTATGATAATGTATTCTAATAATACAAGTGTTATAAACATATCCAAGAATCTAGTGATGCATGCAAAAACCAAGCATATTGCAATCAAGTATCACTATGTCGGAGAATTGGTGGAAGACAAACAAGTGAAGATGGAGTACATTCACAAAAAGGAACAAATTGTAGATATCTTCACCAAACCATTGCCCAAGGATACTTGTGAATATCTTAGAGGCAAGTTGGGGGTAAAGCCCCTAACTCAAGCAGTCTAAAGCAACAAAGAAGCTACCCTGCATCAAGAGGAGTAGATCATTGAAATATCAGAAGAATGATGTAGGGGATGACAATAGGAATAGAAATTTTAGATTAGTCACAAGCATGGTGACAGAGCAAAAAGACATAAGATGCAAAGCTTAGACCAAGCATGTTGAAGATGCTACACCTTTTGCATTTATGTCAAAGAGGGAGATTTATGAGAAACTAATCAATAAAAGGTAAGAGGGAGATGTATGAGATCAGTAGTAGACCAAATAAAAAAAGAGAGATGAGAGAGGGAGATTTAGAAGAGATAAGAAACTGATTAGTAAGAAGCTATGAAGGATTAGCAATATAGAGTAAGGATACAATAGTCAAGAGGGAGAAGTAGAAAAAAGGATTCAGTTTGTATCAGCAAAAAAGGGAGACATGATACAAAAAGGAAGATATGTAATGATAACAAGTTTTCTACTTGGTATATAATTTTGGTGGTAACTAAGTTGATTAGCTTAATCAATTGATCAATTTGGTTTGCCATCAATGCCAAAGAGGGAGATTGTTGGAAATGATTAAAAAGATCTTTGAATGAAGAATGATGGAATTGGTAAAGAATTCTTTCAATCATTGTTTTGTCATTAATGTCAAACTTGCTAACTATAGGAATGACAATTTCTTAAGTGATCCAAATACTATCACTTAGTTGATTGACAAGATGTAACTAGAACACCTAGAGAAAGGTTGAAGTTATGATGTTGTAATGAAGTATAAGGATCAGCTAGGACAATGATGAAATCATGTATTAATGACATACTTTAAAACACAAGGAATGGACACTAGAAAATGCAAGGTTTGACTAAACCATTTGCAAAGATTGACTAAGTTCATCTATGAGTGCCGAGAAATCCTTTAGGTGTCGAGCATCAAAAAAAGGTAGTGGATGCTGAGAAAATCTCTTAGGGTGTCGAGCATCATTAAATAGTAGTAGAAGCCAAGTAACCCTATTAATGCTAAGCATCAATAAAGCAATGATGCTGAGTTGTTGCATTATTTATTAAGTCAGAAGAATTACCAAATTAGTAACAATAATTTTGTTACATTGAATTTTGTGAATCAATTGGATGATAAGGATGATGAGTAGATGTCATAGAATTTTATGTAAATCATGTAAACCAATTCAAGGTGAATAATGATGGATTTTCTAGAAGATATAGTTTGGAGGGAAAACAATTTCCAAAATTAATTCAAATTGATAATTGGGAAGATTTGAGCAGAAAATGAAGAACAAAACATCTTTATAAGGAGTTACAGGTCAGAGATCAAAGATGAGAGAGTGAGTTGGTCATAAGTCTAGTCGTGTGAAGAAGCCAAGAGAAGGCTAATGTGAACTGTCAAGAAGAGGACATAGTGAGGAGTAAGCACAAAGCATCAAGACTCTAGGCTAATCAAGTGACCATAGAGTGCATTGGAATAATGAGTGGAAGAACTCAAGGAGACAAATCTTGAAGGGTGGACAAGTTGTCAGTACTGCAAGGAACAAAAGTCATGCAAAGAAAAGAACTAAAGAGTGATCTAAAATATGCAAGGTTAGAGCTGCAATCTTTATCAAGTCAAAACCTTTCTAATACTTTCTTACCATTGTATTAGGCATTGAAATCCTACATTGCTAGGTTAGCTTAACAGCTAGGTGGATAAGCCTCAAGAAAAGGATAGAAGATCCCTAGGAGAAGGATAAGAGATCCTCGAGAGAAGGATAGGAGATCCTTAGAGAGGGATAAAAGATTCTTTTGAGAAGGTGACTATAAATCCCATGAACTTGGGTGGGCCTAACAACTTTGTGTAAATCCTTTAATAGGGTAGCATTCTAATTTGAATGTTCTTAAGTCCTTTAATAGAGCACACTCCTAAGAGGGTGTAGAAATCCTTTAATAGGGTCACATCTGACAGTGTGTAAATCCTTTAACAGGGCAGGCCTTTAATAGGAAAAACCATTAGAACTGGTTGAAATCAATTGCACATTAATTTTGTGGTGTCATCTCCACCCCAATTTTACCTTCTTATTCATGGAGGGTTTCTGGGTCACCAAAATCCTTTGTTTTATGTGGTGATGCATGTTTACCTTTCATGATTGTTTAATGTTTAATTGCATGCATGATAATTTCAATTATATGCCATTAAGGATTTGACAAGAAAGTAAAAAGGCTAGTACTTCTGATTCACCCCTATTTTATTAAAAAATTTGTATTGGACATTATTGGACCTTGAATAACTGATTCACCCTCCCTCTTAGTTATTCCAAAAGAATTCTAACACTTCTCTCCACCTTGGCCCAATTTATACTCAAGATTTTTTACTATTTACTTTTTCTATCCTTCCAAGGTTATAGTTTTTAGGCCAATAGTTATCTTTTTTTGGCTTCCTCATACTTTGGAAATATTTGTGCATTAATTACAAACTCCTCTACTAGTAGTGTTGTTATAGCTGCATATACTTCATCAATATTTACCTCATAGGGCAATGGACTCAACCATGCTACCCTTGCCATAACAACTTGCACATAAGCATAATTGGTATCCATAAGAAAATAAACATCATCATAATAATATTCAACCAAGGACACATGAATCATGCTTCTCTTTCTCATCTTTTGCTTGAATTCATCAAAATAACTATCCATAACATTATCAATGTTTATTGAAATTTGCTAAATAAAATCACTTATTCATTGCATCACTGGTCGGTCTTGACTCCAAACAACATTTCCAAAAGTAGGAAAATTATTTTTGGCTTTCCTAATATTGTATCTTTGGGAAGGCCAAAAATAATTTTTTCTTCCAATTAATTCAATTACAACTTGGCCAAATCATATGTATGATCCTTCTTTACTATCTTCTATGCTTGGTCAATTGCAATACATGGTACACTATCTAATCTACTTGATTGATAAAATTTGTGTGAAATTAACCTTACCAAAAATTTAATTTTTTGATTAGTGATGGTAGAAATAGTCATTGCATGTTTATTTAACATGGTCATCACATTTTCCTCAATTACCTCCTTACTATGCCATCACATAGTTATTTTCTCTTCAAGTGTAGGGTATCTTATAACTTGGTAGATGATCTATTTGGTAAAGTTTACTAGCCCATTCTCTAACCATAATTACATGTCACAAACTCAACTTAAAACTATCTTGATCCATTTTATTTTGAAATCATGAGGGAAGTCTAGAGTGTTGATGCAGGAGCATCTTGCATGGAAAAAAAAAAAAAAATTGTGGAGGAGAGAGAAAGCGACGAAAATTAGAGGAGAAATAATAAAAAAATAAAAAAAGAGAAAAAGGAGAAAAGAAAGGAAAAGGTGATTTCTATTTTTGAGGTGCATAGGTGGCATAATAGAAAAAAAATAAAAAATATGGTTGTCATTCCATTTATCGAGGTGAGTGGGTAGAATTCTAGAAAGTTATGAATATTGTAGAAAGTTTTGGAAGTTGTAGAAGGTTGTGGAGGAATTCTAGAAGGTTGTGGATAAGTCATGCATGGGGTGGTAAGTGCCTATTTAAGCAAGGCATATGAGCATTTATAAATCAAGCTCAAGTGGAAGCTCGAGGAGTAGAAGCTTGAGAAGCGGAAGCTCAAGAAGGAGAAGCTCGAGAAAGAGAAGCTTTGGAAGAAAAAGCTTGAATGTGTGAAAGTTGGAAGGTGTGAAAGAGAAGAGGAAGTGAAGAGTGAGTTTTTCTGAGTTTATGGATAGAGCGTCGAATGTGAGGTAGTTTACAGTAGGATTATGGGTGAGGCAGTTTACACTTGGATCTTGGATTAAGTTTGTGAGAAGAGCTAGTGACTGCGGTTTAGAAACAAGGAGGTTGCTTGGTGGCTTGCAAGCACAAGTTGAGATCTTAGAGGTTTCTACCAGAGTGTGGATCTGGACTAGCTTGGGTTTGGATTGGATCTTGAGAGATCTTGTTGCATTCTTTGTCATGAGTGGGTAAGGGTGGTGTGGCCCTTTGTCAGTGGTATCAGAGTGTACCTTCGTCAGTGGTATAAAAGCAGTACTTCATTAGTGGTATCAGAGTAGAGCGTACTTCATCAAGTGGTATCAGAGCGTACCTTCATTAAGTGGTATCAGAGCAGGAGATCCTGAGTGTACAAGCAGATCGCCAAAGTGTGAGGTAGTTTGTACTAGGACCTTGGTTGGGCAAAGTTTATCAGAGCTTGTGGATACTATTTCTCATATGATTAAGAAAAGTTTATCTGATTATATAATCATATAATCAGATACAATAATTTACAAGACAAGCTATGAACTATCACCCAAAGTTGTCCTAGACAATGTTCAAGCCTTTCTTAATTAGGTAGTTTTATGCCACCCAAGAAGGTTCTAGATGCTCAAACTTAATACCTAGGATCGGAAAACCCTAACAAAATATATAGAGTTGGCCAAATACATCTTTGGCAATTTAATAAATTTTGGGTAGCCCAACTTCAGAAGGCCATAATTCATGAACCATTGCTTTGATTGGCTATTACAACCACTTTTTGGAAATGCTAGCTTGTGATCTACAGGCTTGAAATTGCGCTAGCGCCCTTCCATTAAGTTTTCAGACCTCATCCGGGCACTCTAAGGCCTCCAACAGTGACCTTGAAGATTTTTTTGCAAATTTTTCCATTGAGAATATGTAATAACTTCTCTGATACTTAAGCTGGAGCAATGAGATTTTTATGGTGGGCTTATATCTCTAAAATGAACCTTCCTATAGGAAATGAGAACATTCCAAGCTCATATGAAAAACTTACTAAAAATAGAAAGTTCCCATAAATAGTAACCACCTTATCTACTAGTCCTTGTTAAAAATAGAAAAGATTTAAAATAAAATATTTTTGGGTGATGTAAGATTGCCCTTACACCTAGGATGCTCCTGCATCAGACACTCAGGGTCATTTGAGAAGTGACTCTATCGCATCTCAAGTAGTTAGCGAAAAACCAAGATGGTTAACCTCCTCCTTTGCTAGCCATGATGAATCCTCAATTGGCCTCCCTTTCTAGTTGACCAAATATTCCTCATAAGTTTTGTTTCTAGCACTTTTTTCAACATGACTATCTAGTATCTCCTTAATCTCCTTTGTAGATGAACTAGCTGCTAGAATGCTCCACTACACTTTTGTAACTTCATCTCTGTCACCTCCTTCATTATACTCTATCAAATCTGAAATATTAAATATTGGTGAAATATTCAATTTAGCAGGCAACTCCACTTCATATGCATTTCCAGAATCATGCCTTATCACTATCTTGCGTGGTCCAAACTTCTTCATCTTTAGCTTATTATATGTACCCACTAGAAAATGCTCCTTTCTCAAATGAACCATGACTTCATCTCCAATCTAAATTTCCTTATATCTATTTTTCACATCTTCCTTAGCCTTATACTATGTATTCATCTTTATGATGTGCTTCCTCACTTCCTCATTGATGTTCTTCAAATGTTCAGTAAAATCTATTGCTTCAACACTACTTATCTCACTTTTATCAAATTGCCTCAATTCAAAAGCATTTCTAGGAATACTCCCATATACAATTTTTAATGGTGATTTACCAATACTCCTATTGAAAAAATTATTATATGCAAATTTTGCCTATGGTAAAATCATATCCTATGCTTTTGGTTTATCTCCAACAAACCATCTCAACAAGTTTCCCAATTTGTGATTCATAGCTTCTATCTGTCCATCAGTCTATGTAGGATGATGTGATGAACTGAACTTTAAACTTGTTTTCAAAGTCTTCACAATGTATGCTAGAAATACCCAAAAAATTTGGTGTCTCTATCTGAAACTATACTCTTTGGCAAACCATGTAATCTCATCACTTCTTTGAAAAATAACTCTACTACATGAACAACATCACTAGTCTTCTTGCAACGAATAAAATGTGCCATCTTTGAAAACCTTTCAACCACCACAAAAATAGAATCATGCCCGCACTATGTCCTTGGTAATCCAAGAACAAAATCCATACTGACATCCTCCCATAGCTTCTCTAATATAGGTAATGGCTAATACAACCCTTTATTCTACTTCACTGCTTTCGCCATCTGATATAATGTATAACTTTGTACAAACTTCATCACATATTTTTGTAACTATAGCTAGTAAAAATTTTCAACAACCAAAGCTATGGTTTTATCTCTACCAAAATGTCTAGCCAATCCTCCACTATGCTTCTCCTTGATAATATTCACTCTCATTGAACTTCGAGGAATGCACAACTAGCTTCCATTGAACAACATACTATCCAAGATCATAAAATCTAACCACTTTTTCATATCAAGTGTAATGGTTTTTGTACAATCCTTCCATGCTTCACCAAAATCAGGATCATCTAGAAACAAAGTACTGAGTTCCTTGAACCCAACCACCTCTATCTATATTTCAATTAGTAAAAGTTATCTTCTACTAAGAGCATCTACAACTTTGTTAGACTTTCCACTCCTGTGTTTCAAAACAAACTTATAACTTGGCAAAAGCTCAACCCACTTAAATGCCTTTGGTTCAATTTTCCTTGAAAATTCAAATATTACAAATCTTGATGATCAGTATACAAAAACTCCTTAGGAAGAAGATAGTTTCTCCACTTCTTCAACACTGGAACTATAGCATAAAATTCCTAATCATAAACATAATATTTTCTTTTTGCATCATTCAACTTCTTGCTGAAATAAGCAACAAGTCTACCTTCTTGGCTCAAAATAGCTCCTATTGTAATACTAGTAGCATCATAGTCTACTTGAAACACCTTGTTAAAATCAAGAAGTGCTAAAATAGGCTACTCAATAAATTTCTATTTCAATAGATTAAAACTCTTATCTACTCCGATATTCCACTTAAACTCTTTCCTATCTCCTCTCATTCTTTCAGTCAAGGGTCCACAAATACTGCTAAAACCTCTTATGAACTTTCTATAAAATGTAGTCAATCTATGAAAAGATCTTACCTCTATTGCACTCCTTGTAGTAGGCCATTCGAGGATAGCCTCACTTTCTTTAGGTCCATTTTCAAACCTTCTACTAAGACTATAGATCCTAGGTACACCAACACCTTTACAAAACTGCACTTCTTCAGGTTTATCAACAACTTTTCTTCCCTCAACTTATCAAACACCTTGCAAATATGAATCAAATTCTCATCCAATGTCTTACTAAAGATCAATATATCATCTAGGTAAACAATGAAAAAATTTCCTCAAAACTCCTTTAGTGCCTCATTCATGAGCCTCATGAAAGTCCTTGGTGCATTGGTTAACCCAAAAGGCATGACTAATCACTCATACAGTCCTTCCCTTTTCTTGAAAGTAGTCATCCACTCACCACTCTCTCTGATATGAATTTGATGGTACCCACTCTTCAGATCTATCTTTGTGAAATACTTAGCTTTTCTCAAAAGGTCCATAATATCATCCATCCTTGGCAATGAAAATCTATACTTTATTGTAATCTTGTTGATAGTGCAAGAATTTGTGCACATCTTCCATTCTCCATTCTTCTTTGGTACTAATATTGTTGGTACAGCACATGGACTCAGACTCTCTCAAATCAACCCCTTCTGTAACAACTCAAGAACTTGCATGTTCAACTCATTATCTATTGGTGTCATTTTGTGTGTTTCCTTGTTTGGGAAACTGGCTCCAAGAACCAAATCCATCTAGTAACTGATCTTCATCATTGAGGGTAATCCATTAGGTACATTATCTGATACAATATCATAAAACTCTCCCAACATATCTACAACTTCTTCAGATACCTCCTCTACTTCCTATCTTTAGGAATTATAGAAAGAGACATATGCTTGTGCTTCATACCTATAAGAAACTCTTTGCCATCAAAAAAATATATTTTGGCAGCACTACATACCTTTTCTTCTTTATCCTACAACAACTTCAACTTATGTTTCACTCCATCCTTAGTTATAGTGTAGGTATTTGCTTACCCATCATGTACAATACACCTATCAAACTACCATGGCCTACCCAAAAACATGTGACATATGTCCATAGGTATGATATCACATAGTACCTCATCCTGGTAGCTTCCAATCTTGAACTTCACTAAGCACTGCTCATTGACCATGACCTTGTGGTCATCTTGCACCCAAGAAATATGGTATGGATGTAGGTGTTTCTACCTCTTCAGCTTCAACTTGGTGACCATCATTTCTGACACTAGATTGTCAGTACTTACACCTCCAATGATCACATCACAATACTTATCTTTACATCTACAACTTGTGCAAAACAAGCTCCTTCTCTGCTCAATTTCATTCTAACCACTCAATAGGACTCTTCAGTTAACTAGGACTTCTCCTCTTTTAGCATCTTTAAAATGTGAGGATCTAGCATCTTCATCAACATGTGCAACTCTAGCCTAGCCTTTTTTTTTTCTATCTATCCTTCCTTAGCACTAGGTACATTCAAATGCTCTATGCCCTTCTTCTCCATAATCAAAACATTTCCCATGAAATCCTCATCTTCTAGATCCTTGTCCTCTACTTCTTACTCTCTAATCTCTATTGTTCTAATCATGGAAATGATTGGAATTGTTTCCCCTCTTGTGTTGACTACTTCTTCCAGCCTCATCCTTTTTCTTTTGATTATAATTATGACCACCATAAGATCATCTACCAAATCTTCCACTATGACCTCTTCCACTATTCTTATTGTCAAATTCTTGCTCAGTTTCTCCTCAACTCTTAGGGCAAACTGGTTTACCTCCTCAATACTTCTCATTCAAACTAGACTCATATCATCTTGAATGCTTGGCCTTAACCCATTAAGATAATGGGAAACTTTCTCCTTATCAGCTTCTACATGGTTGGTTCTAATTGGAACTTGGTAGAACTCTTCAGTATACTCTTGAACAGATTTTCTTGCTTGCTTCAGCCCTTGCATTTTCTTCAATAGATTAAGCTCATAATCCACATTAATGAATCATTTCCTTAATTTAGTTACCATCCATTCTCATCTAATTATTTTTTCCTTTCCCTTTCTATTTTTCTCCAATTTAACCTCCTGCCACCAGATCTTTGAATATCCCTTCAGTTTTGCCTTCGTAAACTTGCCGCTATCATGATCTTCAATATCTTCATATTCAAAGTAATCCTCTAGTTTATTGATCCAATCGATCAACTCCTCTAGATTAAGACTCTTGAAAATGTGGGAACTTCAAAATTAGGTCTTTTTCCAGCCTTCAAGATCACCCTAAAAAGCCTCTCTTCCTCTGGGTTTAGAACTGCTCTCTACTCTCACATTTTCTTCTACTTTGTCCTCATCTTTGTTTTCATCTTTTACAAGAAGATTTATTTGTCTAGGCATTTTTTTTACCAATGATTTCATATATCTTTAAAATGATCTAAAACCCTCAAGTGTAACACCTACAACTCTTCTGTCATGCTATCTTCATGGAGGCATTTTTTGCACTTCCACTAAAACCCTAGTGCAAACTACCTCACTATTAGCAATCTATCTACACACTCAACCCAAACCATAGTGTTGGTGTGAACTACCTCATAGTCAATGATTTGTACACACACTCAAGAACTCTAGCTTTGATACCACTTGATGCAAGGTGCTCCCCTTAATACCATAAACTCATAAAAAAACCAAAAAAAAAAAAACAAATGCAAGAAAAAAAAATAGAGTTCTTATTTGTGCCACATATGTGAAATTACAAAATTCATAAGTACAATATGCTAGCCCACATGGGTGCCTTCAGTACAATAATTTGCAAGAAAAATTGCGAACTATCACCCAAAGTTATCTTAGACAATGTTCAGGCCTTTCATAAATAGGCATTTTTATGCCACCCGAGAAGGTTCTAGATGCTCAAACTTAGTACCTAGGGCTGACAAACCCTAACAAAACATATAGAGTCCACCAAATATATCTTTGACAATTATTTAAGAATTTTTGGTAGACCAACTTTGGAAGGTCATAACTCACAAATCATTGCTTTGATTGGCTATTATAACCACTTTTTGGAAATGCTAGCCCTTGGTCTACAAGCTCGAAACTATGCTAGCACTATTTTATTGAGTTGTTGAGCCTCATCTAGGCACTCTTTAGGCCTCCAATGGTGAGCCTAAAGATTTTTTTACAAATTTTTCCACCAAAAATCTAATAACTTCTCTGATACTTAAGTTGGAGCAATGAGACTTTATGGTAGGCTTATATCTCTAAAATGAACCTTCTTGTAGGAAATGAGAACATTCTCAGCTCATATGACAAACTTACTAAAAATAAAAAATTTCTATAAATAGTAACCACCCTATCTACTAGTCCTTATTAAAATAGAAAAGATTGAAAATAAAATATTTTTGGGTGATGCAAGATTTCTATTACACCCAAGATGCTCCTACATCAAGCTATTTTTGATTAAGTAAAACAAGCTTTACAAGGATCCTAAAACCCAAAAGTTTACAGCATAATAGAAAGAAAATTAAAAAGTCTAGCTAACAAGAGACTGTTGCTAAAAGCCAAAAATTGACAAAAGGCCCCAAGCTAGGAGGCAAAGGCCAGAAACAAAAACAAAGAGAAAAACCAAAAGTGAAGTAGACTATTTCTTTCGTTCTCTAGTTCCTATAGAGTTTCTGTAGCTTCATTGTCCTTCTGACTATCCACTCCTTCTTGGTTCCTATTCTAGGTCTCCACCTAGTCTGTCTTGTTCACCTAATCCCTGGCTTCAGTCTAAGAAAACTCCACCTGCCCAAAATCCATCCCAGTCTTCTATACAATGTCCTTATCTAAGCTGGCTCTCATCAAAGAGTCACCCAAGTTGACAATGTTCTCATTCAGAGTGTGCAGGGTGTCCACAATTTGTTTAGTCAGCACCTGGTGGATGGATTCAAACTTCTAGACTTTTTGTTCAACCAAGGAGAGTCTATCCTCTTGTCCATCCCTGGTGGCTACTATGGATGTTCTAGTTACCAACTTGGGTAGTATTCTTTCCTGTGGTCTCTTGAACCCTGTTGGTATTCTGACTGGTGTCCTAGTTGTTCTTTTCCTTAAGGGCCTCAATTTCCTAAAATAGTCATTTAATAGAATAAAAATTATCTACCAAGAAATTCTTTGCACTATTCAAGAAATTGAAGCCAGTTTCCCATGTGTTGTCAGAGATGACCAACATAGTAGGGTCAATTAACTCATCATAGTGGGTTCTACTGTCAAGGTCCTCCAACACCTAGATGTTCACCAGTTCTCTGACAATACCTAGCCTAGTTGTGTCCATGTTAAAATTTCTCCAAGCCCTCCTCTTGTTCTTCCTTACCACCTCCCCACTTCTTTCCAACATAATTTCATTCATATCCTCAGGTGGGGATATGGGTGGGTTAGGGCCATGGGTTTTAGGAATCTAGGCTTCTTCTTGAATCAAGTCCTAGTCAGCCTTTCTTTTCCTGGAGTCACATAGAGGGGAAATAGGGGTAGCCTCCTCCTTGCCACTATCCCTCCCCTTCTCCATCTCACTCACATTGTCCTTCCCCAACTCCTTTTCCTCTTCCTTTGAATCAATTTATGTCTCCTCCTCTTCCCCACTATCAATTTTCTCCTCCTAAGGCTCAAGTTTTGGGGGAAGGGGGTGGAAGCTTCTAGGACTCTTTCTACTAGGCATAATGGGGTTGCAAGAAATAGAGGTGGCTTTGGTGGGGTTTTCCTCATCCTCTATTTTAATGACTTGAACATCCTCCAAGTCCGAACTGGCAGTATCCTCTGATTCACTACCCAGGTCACCAAGGGATTTTTCTCTGGTTTGGGTTTTCAAAAACTTGTAAACTAGGAGAAGAAGGCCTTCGTGGAGGGTGGGATTAGTAACAATTTTTTCTTGAAACCCTCAATACCCTTAGACATGGAAGTGTAAAGATAGAAGGCAAAATAAATTTTACCTCCATTCCTAAAGTGGTTCAGCAAAACAAAATGGTGTGTTCTTATCTTGTCGAACCTAGGATAAAGAATGATGTACTCAATGAGGATTTTGAGAACATACCTCCATAATTTCTTAATGGATTCAATATCATATTAGGTGTCAATCTTGATGAGCTTGTCCTCCTCCTTGTCATCCTTAACAAATTCATTTACATCATTGGCCGACATCTTTTTGTCCTTGTAAATTGTTATGCCATCCAGTGGGATTTTTGTCACCTATGCAATTAAGCCCTCAGAGATTTGGTGGGTGACACCATCAATTTTGACTCTCCCATTGCTCCAAGAATCCACCATGACCTTCATAACCCCATCATCAAAACCATGTAGCTCCTCCATGAACCTAGTTATTCCACCTTTTTTGAGCTTACGCCAAACCTTCTTCTTCTCCTTCCAACTCTTTGACTCCACTGAAGGCTCTCTTCTAATCCTTTCACCCACCATGGTAGTCTTCAACTTAGAAAACTCAAAACCACTAGTAGTATTACAGAGCACAAAATTGGTTGGGATGCAAAAAATGAAAACATTTTTATGATTTGTAATGGTTTTGTTCGAGTCTTCCTTCAAAGCATGCCTTTTGTACACGTAATTATATCTTGAAAAGGGCTTCACATTACTTCTTATTACTATACTTCCGATGTGTGATTTGGAAAATCTTGTCATAATTAAAAAGGAAAAATATTTGTGCCCTAGATTCGATCCAAGTAGAGTAACTCAAACGTCAAAATCAAAAATTTGTCACCGTTCCTCCACATCATCACCAAATTTCTTGTGACTGCATCATTGGCAAACCAATCAGCAACTAGGTTGGCCTCCCTAAAAATATGGCTGGAATAAGTCTTTTTGAACTTTCCCAGGTTAGATTTGATATCCTCAATGATGTTGGCAATAGTCTAGGATGGTGTGGTGAGACCTTTGATACAGCTAATGATGTTTAAGGAATCACCGTCAAGCTAGAGATGCTCAATTTTGGAAGCCAAAGCCAGTTTAAAAATATGGTTGGCCACACTAGCTTTAGTGAAGTGGTTAGTTTGGTGGTCAAGAGGGAAGGATATAGCAACAATTCCTCTGCCTAAGCTATTTCTAATAATGCCTCCACTTTCGGCGAGATCAGGATTCACCTTTGCTACCCTATCAAAGTTGGCTTTGTGCCAGTCCTCAAGGGGAAAGGACCATCTAGCTTCCTATCTCCTCTTGTCCATGTCTTGCTTTCTAGCTTTATAGGTCCCTCCTTCCTTGATGTTTCCACCTTTTGTTATAGCATAGTTCTCCAAGGTGAGACCTTCAATTTTCTCAGCAATTATGAATTTTGGAGATTTCATTTCTCTGAATATTCTATTGTTGCACTCTTTGTAGATTCCTTAGCAAAAGTGTGGGAGAATCCATAAGCTAAATAAATGTGAATTCACGCTAGAGTGGTGGCTTCTCTATTAGCTGAAGAAGTCTTGGAAACTAACTAGGGGGCACCAACTAAAACTAAGGTCCCTGGTTAGGAGGTTCCACACCTTGGATGAGAAAGGGTAGTGAATTCAAACAAATGATTAACCATTTCTAGGTCATGTTTATAGAGGTTGCATCTATTGGGGATAATTTGGCCTCTCTTTGCTAAATTATCAAGGGTAAGGATTTTGTCTTGCAGGAGAAGCCAGAAGAAAATGTTGATTTTAGGAGTGAGACCAAAAATCCAGGCTTTAGCCCAAATTGGCTTCTCCATCCTATCCCATATGGAGAAATATCCTAAGGCAACAGAGTACTTTCCACTTAAAGAATCCCCCTAAATGAGGGTATTCCTGCTATTTTTAAGGAAGGTGGATTTCAAATAAATCATTAGAGAGTTAAGGTCTAGGGATAGCTCAGACAAGTCATGCCATCATTTCTAGATCTGTAATCTCTGACATATAGACCATATCTTTCTATGCTTTGTTCAGCCCATCTACCAAATCAAGGGTGATTGATTAGAGGTCCCTAACATGTCTAGTTGTCATACCAAAAAAGGATATTATCGCCATTGCCAACTTTCCACCTAGCCTTAGATTTGGCCAGAGGCTTTTCCTTCAAAATCCCATTCCAAATGTAGGACCCTTGGGGAATCTCAGACCCATCTATCAAGGAGTTGAGGGACTTCCTTCTTAGTTATTTATAAGTCAAGATATCCCTCCAAACACCTAAACTTTGAAAAATGCACCATATCTACTCAACTAGGAGAGCATTGTTGAGATGTCTAATTTTTTTTATGCCAAGACCACCATAGCATTTGGGGAGACAAACAAGATCCTAGGCAATGAGGTGGTATCTCTTATGGTCATTGGACCCTAACCAGAGAAAGTCCCTTTGAATCTTCTCCATCCTATCAGCATGCTGGACTGGGATACCAAAAAGGCTTAAGGCATAAGTTGGGAGGTTCTAAAAGATGGATTTAACCAAAGTACACTTGCTAGCCTGGCTTAGGGTGGCACCTTTCTAGCCTACGAGTTTCCTTTTGAATCTATCTAGGATTTTGTTCCAAAAAGAATCTAGGGGTCTGATGCCCAAGGGTAGGCCGAGATAGTTGGTAGGAAGAGACCGAATACTACTTCCCAAGATGTGGGAAATCTTTCTCTATCTCTCCAAGGGGATGTTGATGAAGAAGACCAAGCTCTTTTCCTAATTGATTGCCTAGCCTGAGCCCCTAGTGTAGGTATCATCAACAAATTTCTGGTGAGTGAAGGTAGAGGGACCTAAAGAGGGCTTTAGACCAAGAAAACTCCTATCTTGACATGTCCTCTAGATGAGTCTTCCCAAGAATTCAGCCATAATGATGAAAAGAACAGTGGAAATGGGGTCGCCCTGTCTTAGACCTCTCGAAGGAAAGAAGAAAAGAGAAGGGGAACCATTAACCAAAATAGATAAAGAAGGAGAAGTAACAAGTTGAGAGATGAGCTTGCAAACCTGGGCATCAAAACCAAAAGCCTATAAAATTGCCAGAAGGAAATTCTAGTCCACCCTATCATAGGCTTTAGACATATCTAGTTTGAGCAAGAAACCTTCCTTCTTACCAGCCTCAAGTCAGTGGATGACCTCATGGACCATGATAATGGATTCAAGAATCTATCTCCCAAGAACATAGCCAGTCTGTTGAGGGGAAATAATCAAAGGGAGGATGCTAAGGAGTCTTGAGGTAAGAACCTCTAAAATGATTTTGTACAAAGTTTTGCAAAGGCTTATGGGAATGAACTTATCCATCGAGTCAACTCCTGGTGTCTTAGGGATGAGAACCAGGAAGGTGGCATTTAATTCTTTTAGAAGATTTCTAGTGCCAAATAATTCTCGCACTGCCTTAATAACATCCTTTTTTACCACTTCCCAAAAGACTTGGAAAAAGAAAGTTGAGAAGCCATCAGGGCCAGGTGCTTTGTCTCTCGTGAGAGAATTGAGAGCCAAGAAGATTTCCTTCGGGGAGGGGATAGCTTTTAGCATCGAATTGTGGTGCACTTGCAACAAGGATGGAATAGTAGACAAAATGTCAACTTGGTCTGGATTCGAGAGAGAAGGATCATTGGAAAGGAGGGAGGAGAAGAACTAAATAGCTTCATTTGTAATCTCATCATCCTTGGTTAAATGAGTCTAGCCTTTCTTAATGGAAGTGATCCTATTGTTTGCCCGATGTTTTACAGTGGTCAGATGAAAGAACCTTGAGTTCTGGTCACCTTCTTTAAACCAATTAACTCTAGATCTTTATTTCCAATAATGTTCTTCCTTTGAAATGATGTTATGGAGATTTGAGAGGATGGCCCTCTCTTCCAGCCTATTCTAATCATTATAACTAATATGCTAAATTTCTTCTTGGATAGTACTAAGCTGAGTAGTCTTCTCATCTTTATCTTGGAAAATATGGTCGAAGTCAGTTTTATTCCAAATTTTAATGTTTCTTTTAACATTTTTCAATTTTTGGGCAACCATGTACATGGCAGTGCCTTTGATCTCAATGTTCCACCATGAAGAAATCTTAGGTTCCAAAGTCGGGTGGGTTATCCACATTTTCTCAAAGTGAAAAGGAAAAATCCTTTTGCCAACAAGGGGGCTAATAGAAAGAGAAATATGAGAGTGATTTGAGCCAACTCGAGGGAGGAGGGATAGTCTGCAGGAGTGAGTCTAAAGTCACCTGGGAGAGATGAGGGCTCTGTCAATATGAACTTGGATACATTCCCCTCCAACTCCTTTGTTAGACCAAGTAAAACTACTCCCTAGGAGATCCATGTCCATAAAAGCAAGATTATGGATGAAGTTGGCAAGGTCAAGCTTACTTTCTTGATCTAGGGCTAGCCCTCTATAGTTGTCGTCATCAGTGAGAGGGGAGTTGAAATCCCTCATGATGATTCATTTTTTGGTGTTGATTTTTTTGATGACTACAATGGAACTATCCCATAAGGCTTTCCTTTCCCTTTTAGAGTTAGGTGCATATAGGTTTAGGATGAACCAAGAATCATCACTATGTTGAAGGGAGACTTTGTAGAGGAGAGCATCATTCACATAGAAAATGGTGGTAACTGGTACTTCCTATTGTTGTAAAGAATCAACACCCCTCTAGAGGCTCTATTCAAATCAATGGCTACAGTATTCATGAGTTTACTAAAAGATAACTTATTAACTAATTCCCTTTTCATCTTGGTCTCCTAGATCAACAAAAAATTGGGTCTTTGATCTCTGATCATATTTCTTACTAATTCATATTTATGGGCCTCATTAAGGCCCCTTATATTCCAAGAAATGACCTTCATTTCTTACTTCCTAAGAATTCCTTGATGGTTCTCTGGCTCCCGTCTACTAGGTTCCTTTTGGTTTCTTCTTGCAAGAGTTGGTTGGTTTTCTTCCTGCCTGGTTGCTTGGGAGTAATACCAACATTAGCCTTAGCCTTGCTTCGACTAGTCACTGGGGCAAGGGGGGGTTATCTCGAAGTTGGTTCTTCTTTTTATTTTTCATCATGCACTAGTTGTTTAGGTTGTCAAGAGAGAAACTATCAATCCATTCTTCCCACTGAGAGACTTGGTCAGGAGATTAATTGTTGATGAGTTGCAAGAGTTTGGCCTCCAAATCTATGGGAGCAAATTGAGCCTTCCCAAGGCCTAGGACCAAGCCTGAAGGATGAAGTGGGGAATCCTTGGGCCTAGGGGAGGGCCTCTAGGGGGAGGACTCCTTCCTCTAAACTTCTCTCTCTATATTAGGGGGAAAAACCTGCCTTGAGGTGATCTTCTTAGGCCCTTCCAATGCAACTACATCCTCTACATTTGGGGCTTCCATTGGGGATGCAATAGTCGCTGACTCCAAAGTAGGATCACCCTTCTTGGTATCATTCTACCTAGGGGAACTCTACTTTTCTTCCTTGCTCTCCCTTGAATTTGAATACTTGGCTGGTTTGTGCCTCTAGATTAGTTTCTTCTTCCCTTTGGATGAAGGTTGAGAGGGGATAGTTTCGTAGATTAGTTTTTGGATGAGCACTCTGAGCTTGGAATGAAAGGCCATAGTCTCAAGCATGTATGTGCCTTCTCTAACACCGATGCAGATATGAGTGAAGTTGAGGCAGTGCTTGGAGGTAGTGATAGGGTCCATAGAGGGGAGTTCACCAAAGGTCCTCGCAAGCCCCACAAAAACATCCTCGTTCCAAAATTCTAAAGCTAGCTCAAGTAATCTAACCCAGACAGGGGCTTGAACAAAAAAAGGAGTCATTTAAGTTTAGATTGGAAGACCACTTTTGAAGCACCAAAGTGGAACATCCAATAGCCCACTATCCTTCACGTAGAATGCTAGAAAGATCTTCCAAGCATGAAAAATTGAAAGACATAAATCCCTTCACCATTGCCATGATCAAAAGTTGGCCTTTGAGAGCCCATTTCTTCTTAATAAAAGATCTAACACCATCTATGTTTGGTCTAGGCCCTAGAAACTTTCTAATTAGAGTTTAAGCCATGGATTGAATGTTATGATCCATGATTTTCTGGGGATGGCAATGGTACAGGAGCCTTTCTCTAAAATAGAAAGAGTTTTGACAAGTAGGAAAGAAGACTTACCTAAGGGTTTGATCCTGAAAAGGGAGGACCATTTTGTAGAGCCTAGCTGATCAACTTTGGGATCTAAAGGAATCTTGACCACTTCCTTGGAGGGGACATCTAGGTCCCCATCCACAATCTTTGACTAGTCCCCAATACCAAAAACTGCCTAACTATCCCCCATCTGTGACCCGTATTGCAGTCCACGGGCTCGATCCTGATAGTCCAGAGGTGTCCAACCCATTCAAGAATTGAAATTTTGAAAACCATTGATCCCTCTACTTGTGCTCGACATGTTCCTCAAATGACAAAATATTCTTGCATAAAGATATTATACCTTCTTAATTTGTCATTATAGGACGACATTAAGAAAATGTTACACTTAGCAATAACATTAATCTTCCACCTTGCAACTTGAATAACTTTCTATACACACAATATTATGATGAGTGGACTTAGCCACATCATCATCAACATGTGTCCTTCACATCCTAAACCTTGATTCTCGAAATAACAATTTAGCTAAGAGATATAACAAGTTTACCAGAACATGCCTTTGTAAACTCTATCTTAGAATAGACATCACCAAAACTTACATAACTTCTTCCAGACTTATCATTTATTCTTCTAACATTAACTACATATACTAGATACTCAAAATTATCTCTCGTAACTCGAATGGTTAGAATACTCAACTAGTTTCCTATACCAACTTGATCTTTTCATTGTTCTTCTGTCAGATACCATAGAAATTTCTATGTTGACATCAATGAAAACTCAGTCATGAATGTAACATATCATCATAGTAACATATCTATAATACTCCCCCATAGGAATATCATCAGCATTCATGCTTCCAACAATCTCTCAACAATCTCCGCCTTTGGCATTAATGGAAACATAGATGAAAAACATCTAGTTCCAATAATATCAGCAAAAGACTATTCATATTTCTTTTCAAATCCTTTTCATCAATCATTCTCCCTCATTGATATACTTGAATGTGCTTTTTGTCAAACTGGCATTCCATACTATACATCTTTCAAACATGGTGTTCTTCCTCGTGATCTTCTCATGATGTTTTTTATGTAGTACTTCTCCCTCATTGACATCAATATCAAAGGTTTTCAAAAACCATCAAACTCTACAACAACCAATTCTTACTAGCTCAAGTGTCCAAATACACTATTCAAAACAACTTTCAACAAGAGTCCTAGGCGACTCTTTTCATAATGAATACTCCCGCATATAAGAAGCATCAACATTCATTCTAGACAAACAATGGTGCTCTATTACACTAGACTGATGCACTCTTGCATCTTCTACTCTAATGTAGGAAGGAGCATAACCCCTGGCATACCTTGCAAATACTCAAAAGTCTCTTTGGGAAGAGGCTTAGTGAATATATCTGCAATCTTCTCTTTAGTACTCACATAGTCCAATCTAATTTCCTTTTTTGTAACTTTCTCTCTCAACATGTGATACTTAATAGAAATGTGCTTAGTCTTCTAATGTAACATTTTATTCTTAGACATATTTATTGTACTTGTGCTATCACAATGTATGACAAAAGGTTCACTGGCTTCTATCCTTATATCCTTCAGCATCTACTTCATCCAAACAACTTGATTGCAATTGCTTGCTATTGCAACATATTGTACTTCTTCTATACTTTGTGACATATAATCCTTCTTCTTACTTAGTCAAGAAACCAATCTTCCTCGAAGAAAGAAGGCTCCACTGCTGGTTTTTTTTTTTCATCCATACTACCTACGCAATCAACATCAGTATAAGCACACAAAGTGAAATTATTAGATCTATCATACCACAATTCAAACTTTGATGTTCCTTTTAGATATCTAAATATCCTTTTGACTATTAAATCATGTGTTTCTCTGAGATCAACCTAGAATCTTGCAACAATTCCAACCATATTTTCTATATCCAATCTTGTGTGAGTCAGATATTGCAATCCTTTGATCATAGATCTATACTTTTTATGCTCAACAGTAGGTGTCACATTCTTTGTAGATAACTAGTGTCCAGTTACCATAGGTGTCCTAATGAGTTTGCATGTTTCCAAACCAAACCTTTTCAATAAATCCTTCAAGTACTTAGTCTATATTCCTTCTTGTCATCACCCCTTTATCTTTGCTTCCAATGATCTGGTTGGATAGGTTATTCTTTATCATATTCTTTTCTAGAGTAGGATTTGCTATCTCAACTCTTGGCTTAGTAACAACATCATCATCTAATTGTAATCAACTATTCTTTTTTTTATCCTAAATTTCTAATCAAATCTCACATTTGCACTTTCCATAATAGTTACCAAAGTTGTCTTTTCTGTTACTTCATCTTCAGTAACCAATTTAGACTCATTAACACTATCTTTTAAGGATCTTTCCATACTTGTTCTAAATTCTTCAACTTTATCAGAAAGTAGATTCTTTCTAGCTTTTCTCAATCTCTTAGGACATTTACTCGAAAAATGACCAAATTCTTTACATGTCCAACAAAAAAAAAAATTCATACCTTTTGGTTCTCTCTTTGTAAGTAGAAAAATACCTTCCTCTATCTTTATGTCTTCTTTTGATTTGGATCTATTTTCACTTGTCATATTGTTCCCTTGTATATACAGGAGAATGATTCTAGATCTAAAAACTCAACACTCTACTCTTTACACAAATCTAATAACTCACCAAGAATTTCCATCACTCAAGTGTCAAAATTTCCTCTATCAGATGTAGGACTTTCTTTCATGAACATGCTTTCCATGGATCTCCCAAAGTTGTTAAACTTTATCTTCAAGGACCTGATGCTCTAATACCAATTGTTAAAAATCGGGGGGGGCTGTGAATCAATTATCTAATAATTAAAACATTTATCTTCTTTAAAAAAACTTAATCATTCAACTAAAGTAAACAACAACCATTCAAAAATGTAGATAGAAAATTACATCAAATGTGTTAACTAGGGAAACCCTTGATCAGAGGGAAAACTCCAGTGGGAATGTTGCGCACAAGATGATGTACTAATATAAATATTCAATTTTAGAGGATGGACCTTGTTAGGAGTCTATTACAATATTTAGTATATATGAGTCCTTGTTCAGAGATTCCATTCCTATTAGGATTTGTACCAACCCTATTAGGAGTTGTAGTCTAATGTATGCAAGATGAGCCCACTGCCCAAACATGCAATTTCAACTACAAGAAGAGCTCACTACTCAAACATGTAATTTACTATTATGTTCCTCTTTCCTCTATTCTATCAACCAAACCAATCATTTTTAGACCTTCTAGACTAGGTCATGTACCTCAAATTCAAATATTAAACTTTAGATCACTTAGCAAAACCCTAGCAATGAAGTTTCCTTCATTTTTGCTCTTCTCTGCTCAACTTCACATTTAGCTCTCTCTCTGCTACTTATAATTACTTTGCATTGATTCAATTCCATACATTACCATACTCCTTGATAAAATAAAATGTTCTTCCTTTATATTGAATCCATAAAACAATTCCCTAAGTTGGCTATTAGACCTTCTCAATTAATCATTATAGCTTCACATTAAGAACATGTTACACTTAGCAATAACATTAATCTTTTGCCTCACAACTTGAATAATTTTTCATATACACAATATTATGATGAGAGAACTTAGCCACATCATCTTCAACATGTCTTCATCACATCTTCAACCTCAATTCTAAGAGTAACAATTCTGCTAAGAGATATAACAAGTTTACTAGAACATGCCTCTATAAACTCTATCTCAAAATAGACATCACCAAAACTTACATAACTTCTTCCAGACTTATCATTTCTTCTTCTAATGTTAACTGCATATACTAGATACTCAAAAGTATCTCCCACAACCTTGGATAGATAGAATACTCAACTATCCATCCCTACCAACTTGATATTTCTATTTTTTTTTGTCAGATACCACAGAAAAATGCTATGCTAATATTAATGACAAACTCAGTCATGAATGTAACATATCATCATAGTAACATATCTATAATACTCCCTCATAGGAATATCATTAGCATTCATGCCTCCAAAAATCTCTCAACACCTCTTCCCTTGTCCTGTCAATCTTATCGTTCTGATCTTGATGCCAAATCACTAACTTTGTATCCAATAATCCCTTGGATCACTTACTCACATTTACTAAATACTTTTTTGTTGTTCACACACTTCACAGTTCTTTAACACACCATTTACCCTTGTCAATAAAGGAAAATACTTTCTTTTATACCAAGTCCTAAAAATAATTCCTTGATTCAGCCTTGAGGCTTCCTAATTAATTATAGTAGGACCACATTAAGATAATTAAACATTTCACAATAACACAACATTTTTGTCTCATAGTCTTTTCAAATTCTCACATATGTGACTCTAGACCTTTTACACTAATTGATGGCATCATTAGAATCCCCTCTATCATTATATGACTTCATAGATTAGTTTTATATCTCTGTTAGGAGATAAAATCCAATCATTAGAAACTACTTATTGGGTACTTTGTCTCTCTATAACCAATCATATCTTCTATATGTCTTCGACTTACTTTATGTACACTTAGCCTCGACATCATGACATAATGTAGAAAATGTCCTTAACTGTGCTTCACCTAAACATCAAAACTTTGTCCATACAACCTTGATCTATGTCTTCTACTTTGCCAGTCTTTATAGAAGCCATACTATATTGTCATCAATGACAAACGTAGTCATGAATGCAACATGTCAATCATGCTATATGCTCTCCAATGCCTAGGATACTCCACCAAAGTAATACCATCAAAATTCATGCTAATGGAAAAAGCATCATTTCTAACTAATTGAAAATATCTTACCTCCTTGTCTTACTTCTTCATTTCAGTAGTTGCACTTGTCACCATTTCCTTAGGTTAGGGTTTGAAAATACAAGTTCTATGTAACTCAGTAACAAAAAGCCTTTCAACACTTCACAATATTTGTTGATGGTATGTTATTAAATATTCACCAATTTTGCACAAATTTCTCATTCAATCATCTTGATTCACTCTGAAATTTCTCTAATCACTTGGTGAGTGAAAATGAATAATAAAATTCACTATATAGTCTCAAACAATTAAATTAGGTCTTCAACAAATGTTCCATACACTAGTAGCTGTAATAAAGTTGTCTTGGTCTTTATATGAGAACTCAATTAACTCCATTCCTTTATTCCATCACTTGATCGAAACATGACTCAATCACTATTAACACTTCCACACTTAACTCAATCAATATAGGAGCTTATTCATTACATGCATCAACTCTAGTATTTGACACCAATTGTGTATACAAAATCTTTTCTCAGTTCTTTCCTTAAATCTATTCTAATGCATCTTAAGTTACATAGCTATGTACTTTAACACATCTTATGTTAGGAATTGGTATATAATATAACACTCAAAGTGTATAGTTCCTTACATACCTTCTTTTTTTAGTCAGAACTAGTGTGATCACCTGATCCATTGGATTGGGTGATCTCAACTTCATTGGTTCCATTGCTACTTAATTTTACCTTCTTTTTCTAGGTTTGGTTCATCTGGTTCCTTTCCATCTCAACATTAGTTTCACCTTTTATTTGTTCATTTCTAGGTGCTAGTGATTTGGTTTTACAATTTCTATCAAGTGACCAATCTTATGACAACTATAGTAAACCAAAATTCCATTCATCTAACTCTTGGATTTACCTTTGAAATGTGTCCTTATATGATTTTATGAAATATGTACATATTCACCATAATAATGACAACTATACCATGTGTTGCAATCCCAATTGTAGGAGTTACCTTGTTTGGATGCATTTCTTTACCTTTTGGTTGTCCAATTAGGTTTTTCCTTAGATATGAATTCTTGAGCTTTATGACCATACTTATGAAAATTGTGGTAGTATCCTTCAAATCTAGGTGCAATAGGTTTTTTGCTAGTCTTTAATATGAATTCACATTGTTGATGTCCATGCTTGTTACAGTTAAAGAGATATCTATTGAATTTAGGCTTGGGATTGGACTTACTAGTCTTGCAACTGCACATATTTGTTGTATGTCCTATTTTCCCACAATGATAACATGTAGGTTTGTTGTTTTTTGACTTTTCATTCCCCTATTCTCCACTCTTTGATGATTCTACTTATTTGGTAGATGATAGGTTCTTGGTATAGCCTAGTCCTTAGGTGTCACTGGATCTTCTTGGCACTCTCATTAGTTCCTCAAAGTTTCTCAACAACTTCATTAGGTTTGTTCATCCTCTCAATGAGTTCCTTCTTTGATCTTAACACTTTCCTCAAAATGATCATTTTGTGATCTCATATTTTCAATTTCCATTTCTTTCCTATTCAACTCTTGGTTTGCAAGTAACACTTGATTTACCATGTCCACCTAATTTTTTTTTGAGATTTTTCACATCAATTGACCTTTCATCATGTCTAGTGACCATTTTTGTCTTGTATTCTTCTACCATTACATTACGTTCCTAGCCTTCCTCTTTAGTTTAGTCACATCACATAGTCTTACTAATTAGATTTCATGCTCTCATTTAAGTCCTCTTATCTCTTCATGCAATATCTTCTAGCACATATGTTCTTTTTTAAGGATGAGTCCTTTTTAAATGACTGAACCCATATTAAAAGATCCTTAACCATATTACAAGTTTATGAGAGTAAAGGATTCACTACTAGAGCATGCTTCTTGAAGAGAGAAGGATAATTTCACCTTCAAGAAGACTCATTGTTTGAAATGATAAAGGTTGAATTTACCTTTGATGAATAGACTATATGACAACTTAATTGTCTTTATAGTTCTAATAAAGTACACTTAAAAATGATAAAATAATCCACTCATACCTCTACTAAAGAATCCAACAATCCTTTAGCTATGTGATATCTAGGATCAAGTCTCACATATATAATCATAATCCTCTATATTCCATATATTCCAAACAAGGAAATTACTTACATTTATACAAGTTACAAACAAGCAATTAGGCCTTCTTGTGAAGATGTCTCCAATGTACAAATAGTTAAATAGAGCCATGCTAAGGAACCCATGACACCTTTTAAAATTATACAAAAATATAATTATCAAATTATGTGTTATGATATATGATTAATGTTCACCAAATAAAATAACATGCTACACCATCTAGTTGGCTGCCAAAATCAATAATGCATATGCCACATGCTAGTGATCATCACACCATGAACCAAATGGACCACAAATCCTTAAACATGTACCATGCCAAGTCTCCTACCATATTTTATGCTCATAAACCTTAAATTCAACTCTCCAAAAAGCCATATCCAAAATAAAATTTAACCATTCCTGGCATATTTCCCTATTAATGGCCTACAACCAGTCTTCATTTACTCAAACCATTGCATTGAGAGTTGAAACCTATATAAATAAGGTCCACACTCATCTCACAACACATATCCATGCTGCCATACTGAGGAATTTTGTATCTGATCCATAGTTTTATGATAAATTTCCTATAACAAACAAAATCTAAGCCTATCTAACTCATATTTGAAACTCTTGACCATATGTTGACATCATTGAAAAAACCTGCATGTAAACACCTCATATGTCAATAATTCCAACTCAAAAACCTCCCTTATCATAAAAATTCTCTTTAATAATCAATATGATGAATGTATTCTAATCATGCAAAATTCTTGATTTTTTTCCAAGCTGATAGAAATATCAGATCTTTATTACACTATTTCAAGCTCAAGACTTGCATGTTAGAAAATAAAATTTTTAATGGTTTCTCATTGGATTTCTCAAGGTTAACAAATTAGACATGTTGAAATCATGAAATGCCTTGGTATACCTTTCAAAATTGGGATGTTACTCAAGAACATTTCAAATCAATGCCTTGATAGAATTAGAATCTTCTTAATTAAGGAGACAATTTTTTATCTTTGGTTTGACAAATACAAAGCTTAAACAATTTTTTATTGCTACATGTGTACTACTCTTTAGAGTTTATGCATTTAAAAAAGGATATGATGATCTAATAAAACTTGTTCATTTAATCCAAATGAGATGGTAATAGAGGATTTATATCTACTTCATGGATACATTGAATTCAACCCAAATATAAGGGTAGTTTTGGAGTTATTGAATCAACAACAAAAGAGATTTGTTTGGCCACCAAATGGATTACTAGATATATCTATGTGTATGAGCTATAGAAGATACTTATATGGAATTACATTAAAATTGTCATAGATAAGGAAAAATAGAAGCTTGTAGGATGACTTGAAAAGATTCACCATTCTTTTTTTTCTTGATTAAAATTTATCCCACTCTTCAACCTAAATGAAGGCTTGGTAGCATAATTTTCATCTTTTGAACTAAAGAGAAAAATTAGTCCAACATGCATTCAGTTTTTCTTCATCTCTTATATGGTGGAATAAATATATTTTCTATCATGATCAACCTATTTCCTCAAGATTCCCAAAATAGTCTTACACCATTTCTAGAAAGGGGGTCCATAATATTGGAGACCTTTTGTGATTTTTACACTATGAGTTGGCTATCATGGAAGTTGTTGTACTAAGTATCTCCCCACAACATTACATTCGATAGAAATAAAACATCAAAGAAAAAATATAGATGCAATTCATAAATTTTGAAACTCTATATTTTCCATTCACCATCCTCCTTTCTACATCATTCTACAAAATCTTAAATAACTAGAAAACCCCTCAATTTGAAAAAACAAATTATTATTTTTTTGGAAAATTTTTAGAAATCTTGAAATTTGTCATTTTTGGTAACCTTTGAAATTAACTCCTAGAAAGATGAAAATAAAACTAGACTTTTTTTAAACTATGACAACTAGACTTGCCAACTAATCTTTCAATTTGGAAATGCTCATTTGAAGTTATTACAAAACACAAATTCTAAAAAAGGCACAAAGATTACAAAAACAAAGTTTTGGGGGTCTAAACAAATTTTCTAGGACTTGAAAATAGTTGTTTTTTAGACACGGTGGGGAAAAATTGAATTGTCAAACCACCAAACTCCTCCTAATAGAACCACTATAAAAATTTGAGAGAAAACCCATTCTCGAGACAATGGTTATGACTCTCAGAAGTTGATGCATCAGAAGTTGATCAAAGATTTATTTATTTTAACTAATAAACATAAATCATCTAATTTTTATTCAGTCCTTGGTACCATTAGGAATAATGATGAAACTATCAACCTCCATTCATTCTAATTTCTTCAAGGATTAGTTGTGTTTGTTATCTCATCCATATATAGTTTCCTCTAAAAAATATCTGCATTCACATGCTTCCTAGTTTTCCCTTCAACCCTTGATTGAATTCCAAATGGAATTGCATGTTTATTGAATTTTTTTGGTAATGTAAAGCCAACTTAAATGCACATTTAATTTCTTCAAATATTTTACATTACAAAGTGCCCTAGAAGATAGGTTGAAATATATGATGATTTGATCACTTAATTATCCAATGAAAGCCATAAAACATTAAACATTCTTTTGGGGATGCCAACTTGTTAGGAAACATTGGTTCTTAGTTTTTAATGATTTACCAGCTATTTTTTAACATGAGCTAAAAGGAAAGAAACCCTTCCTAGTGTGAAGGTACATGCTAATATCATTATTGAAGGACTCAAACATGTTATTTTGTCTCACATTTGGAAATACATGTGTAAAGCTATTTGTATTAATCCCAATAACATTCACTAAGATGTTATTTTCTTGGGCTTTAATTAAACATACTTTTATTTTTAGACTTCACTCTTTCTCAACTATAGGTTGAGGCTGAGAAGAACTTATAAATGTATTTTTAGATTCAACAAATCAAGTGACTGTTAGATGTCTTCTCTACAAAAGGGACACGATCATGCAACATGGTTTAAAGTGCTTTCAGCATTGGAAATGTTCTATTGATGAAGTTTCTTGTTGTCTTGTATTTTGTATCTCTATCTTGTAAACTACTATAAAGATATGTAATTATTATTGTAGTAAAGCACTTATGGAGATTTTTGGTTATACATTTCTGCTTCATGACAACTTCTTGTTACCTTTTTATATATATTCTTTTGCATTTTCTCAATAGAAAAAAAAACTATAAATCAACTTTGGATTTATATAACTACTAATCACATTATTGTGTTGAAACATCTATAGTTTTTATTACTATTTATTATTTTTATTATTTTATTTTTAATGTTCAACTTTATCTAATGCATTTTCTTATGGTTATGGATAACAAGTATTTTGACATATTCATTAAAAGTTTATATACAAATGTTGATATCTAAAATAAATAAGTTCTCTTTGATATGTGGTTTGGTATAGTTATATTATGATTTTTTGTTCTTGTTGTTATTGTTTTTTTATACATATTTTTGTTGCATCACATTTGATGGTGTTGTAAAAAATAATTTCTCACTTATTTAAATAATATTCTTATCTAGACTCACCTACTAATTGAGCTCATGTTCATCATGCACAATGAACCGCCTCACAATAGGTGTTCCATAGTCATGTGCTAGGCCTAGCTTAGGAATAATCAACTAAAGACTACTTTTCCCCTACCGTGAGGTGCATTTATATTGTCAACCCAAGGATGTATACTTGAAATGTTCGGCACAATATGTGCACTAGGTACCTTGATGAGTCATTATGCTTGTGCTGTAGGAAAGTAAAAATGCAAAGGAAGGAAACTACACTACTGCTGTGGAAAGGAAAATACTGAATCTATGAATGTTGAAAACACAATAACAAGATAATAGAGATTCCATCTCAACTCATCCACTAGACTATTCTCACAGATGCTGCAGGAACATTCATGAAGTGTGATGCTACAAGAAGTAATTAACTAGCTACGTCTTACTTAAAATATTGCTAATGCTAGTAAAATGAATCTATTCTATCCTAATCTAATCCAACTTCCAAGTGAGCCCCCTTGGTTGGCTTCTCTAGTCTACCAACATAGGATAGAAGCTAAAGAGAACTAATTCATTTCATTAATCAGTCATTACATGATTCAAAATTGTAAAACACAACTGCAACAAACTGTGAATTAGTGTTCTCTCTTACTCGATAAAAGTTACTAAAAACCAAAACTTCACACACAGGAGTTGATCCTGACATATATAGGGAATCTACTCTTTATTACATAATAGAAAAGTAACTGTCCTAAGTTAAGTCTGCAAGAGAGAATATAGGAGAACAATTGAAAGCAGAAAGGAAGGATAACGGAATTGAGGAGGGAGCAATGAAGTCTCAGCATCCACTTGTTACAACGTAAATGCAGAGAAGGCAATGGCTTGTAAAAGCTCCTCCTTATTTGTTGCCATGTTTCCTGGAGTGGTTATAACTTCCTTTTCGTGGTTGTTCCTTGATGCTCGTTTCTCCTTGAATGTTGTCGGCAACCAACTTCTGGATTCTTCCGCTTATCCTTTAATCCTTATCATTAGGTTAGTTATGATATAAGACATATTTGCAAATAAAAATTCATCAAACTAAATTCAAGCATAAGAATGCACATTTGGATATTTATATGAAATACCGTATATTAGATATAATTTAGGCAAAAGATGGCATAGTTTTTCTACCCCATAAATCATCAAAGGTTTATCAAACATAGGCTTATAAGTGTTAAAACAAGGATAAATGGAGTATCACAAAGTATCTTAAATATAAAAAAATAAAGGCATTTTTTAGACTCATCATCTGCCCCTTGCTTAACTAATGCTTGTCCTCAAGCATTACACTTCTTTGTGAAAGATCTGAGCTCCCCAATTTCTATCTTTCCCTTTTTGCTGCTCTTGAAGGTGTAATAGAATCCTCTAGTCGTTTCCCATACTTCTCGCCTATGGGCTTCCTACAACTTATCAAGTTTGTCAGCATCAATATCATACAGGGGCCATAAAAGCATTGGAGGTTGCATGGTCAAAGGACACCATAGCTCTGGCCTTAGTTGCTTTCCCAGTTCTAAATATTTTGGAACTCTATATAGTGCTGCTTTCAAATTAATAGGACTGTGTGGCTCTGATTTCTTGAGAGAATCAGGTAACCGTGCCCATCTACTTCTTACTTCAGTCATAGCTCTCTGGAATGCAAAGTAGGGCAAGTTTTCATATTTGGCATACACTTTGGCTCTAGCAGCAAATACCTTCTTTCTAACTTCTGGATTACTCTTCCCATAGGTTAATGTAAACCAGTCTTGGAGCATTTCTTCTGGTTGTTTACTTTCTACCCTGAAGGGTAAAGGTTTTGTTCTCTCCTCATCTCTATAATTAACCAGTTGTCTGTCATAATTTGTCTCATTAGACATCCATGACATAAAAGCTTTCAAATGCACATCTCCTATATAGAGCAAAGAATTCCACTCAATTTCTGTAGGAATGACAAAATTATGAATATACAACTCACACAATAGATTGCTGCCATGGTGGTAAGGTTTGATACAGCCCATAAAACTCTTATGCAGTTTTGAATTCTGCATTTACATTTCTTAGGGTTAACATCAACTAAAACAAAAGATATTGTTCTTCCAAATAAAAAGCATATACTCGAGGAGGTGGTCTGCAAGCAAGAGCTTGATCAGCTAATTTAAGTGCATGTTCCATGCATTGTTTCTATCTTTCTAGCTGTTCTTTCAATTCTTCAATCTCCTCATTTTGTGATGTTATGATCTTTCTCATTCTTTTCTTCTCCTCTTTCCATAGTGCTTCAGCAAATAAATGTTGTCCATATAATTGGAAAAGGAGTTTTTGCAAGGTGACGGCACTGTTATCCTCTTCATAATCCTTTTTCTTTTTTTGTTCCCGTCATAGATGTTCTGCCAAACTATTGATCCATGTTGACTTATATGGGACTAAGGCAGTATTCGAATCATGACATTCAGGAACTACTTCATTCTCATGGCTTGAAACACCTGGTAAATCCATTAAGGTTTCGTTAATTTCTTGCTCACATGCTACAGGAGGATTACCAAAAGCTTCTGAAATGTCCATTTTCTGATTTTGTATGATATTTCGAACCTCTAATCATATTTTCAAGATGAAACAACTAATATCACAAAGATCCACCAAATTTCTCAAGAAACCCCAAATCGAGTATGCTGAAAATAGTGCCAAAAGCTTCACAACTTCACAAATTATTAATAAATCTGAAAATGGACATTTTTACAGATATTTCAGCAGCATAACAACCTACAAAATGACATTTCCAGATCCGTATAGCCTTTACACAACAGTTCACAAATGTAGGACAAAAACTATGCTCATCGGGCTCCCGAAATTAACACAAAAATGTCCGAAAACACCACAAAAAGATTAATAATCTATCTCAAAAGTTTAATCACATCCCAATACATATATTCAGCTCTATTTTAACACCTTAAAGTCTGAAATATAGCAGCAACCCAAACTGATATGAAATACTCAACTGAAAACACCAAACTCATACAAAAAAACACACCCAAAAACCCACAAATCTGCACTGTTCAACACAAAGGCAAACTCCGTATGAGCATGCACATGGAATGGCTTCAAACTCCCATCCTTAGCCTTCTTGGAAACTTGCAAACTCCCATTCTTGGGTCTCCCTAGAAACTTGCAAACTCCTATTCTTCAGTCTCCTTCTCCACAGGTTTGGCAGCCTCTGAAGAATAACAAAGAATGAGCAAAAATCAAGTTCTCCAATCAGCCCAAAATGCCTCCAAACCCCTTTAAAAAGGGCATAACCATAACTCACGTCCAATAGAGGTTAATGAAACATATTTTAATAATAATTTTCATTTATTAGTCCAACGGTTTCCAAAGATTAACCCCCTTTTTCTGAAACTTCACTTTCTTGGGCCTGTCTGCCTTAGCAAAGATTATTATTTTTTAATTATTTGAAAAGGGGACATGACAAGTCCTCCCCTCCCAAACATTGCTTTTCCTCAAGCAATGGCTGAACAATAAACCAATCAATCCACTTGGATCCCAAATGTAGTCATGAACTATACTACTGCCAATTAACACAGGCTCCTGCAATATCCTCTGCAATATGACCAAGAGGAATCCATAATCAAACTGACAATTATAGCTCAACCAAACTCCAAAATCACCACTACCACATTCAAAAACCCATGAGACAAAAACTCTTAGAACATCAGAACCCAAGTAAAGTGGACAAGTCAAACTACCAACACAGTAAATATCATCAACGCATCCCACTAGCCTATACGGAATGTACAATCCAACTCTGCAACAATGGTGAATGCTCTCGAATGAAACTGTCCCAAGTATGGAGAATCCACACACTGTACAACTCCTGCAGTCAACACAACTCTGCAAATCACTGGCCACTATCTCATAACCATAACTCCCATGCACTGCTGATGGTGAAAAGACATTACAAGATAAAGAGTAAGAAATGGAATCCAAACCAAATTTTCCTACCATCAACTCCTCAAAATAAGGATCAAATGCTAACTGATGTACATACCCTGCAATATAAGGTTGATTAAAAAAACCAACCTCCGTCAATAGCTCACCATGAACAAGTGATACAACCCACTGTGACTGATCACTAGCTAGGTAAGGAGATGTCATAGCCAAAGGAGTAGAATCAATAACAACACCCACTGAAGCATCACTCCCAAACTCCTGCTCTAAGTCACATATTATCAAGCTGTCAACTGCAAAACCTATCACCATGTCATGGCCATCACAACTCTCATCTTGAGGCATCAAACTATCCCATAACTGATGATAAACACTAGGAACCAAAGTACATCTTTGTATCATCATCTCATCAACATGGTCATCAAAGGTAAATTGATGAGTGTACCTCACAGTGTAATACTGATAGATTTCGCCAATCTCAGTTAGTGGCTCAGACTGTAATCTAGATGAAACTAACTGCAATTGATCATTAACCATGTTGGAACTGACTACTACCTTCGAAGATATCACCAAGGGAGTAGTATTACTAGAAGGAACCATGCCAACTGCCGACTCACCAACATCACACATGATCTTTGATACATCTCTAGTCTTCGTGCCATCAGTACTAGAGGCCACCACCATGTCAGGCATACAACAATCTACTACAACACCCAACTCAACTAAACCCAACTCTAGTGGGAATGAACCCGATATGCCAATGTTAGTATCAAGAATGGATGCATTCCCATCTCCACTGTCTCTGACAATCTCGGCCATGGACATCCTCGAATCACCAAACACCATAGCTTGTGACTTTATATAATTAGGTAAAGACTGTAGTCACTCTAACTCCATGGTCACCTTAGCTAAATGAAACTGTGACTCCTTGAAAGCCAACTGTGTACTCTCAAGAATCTCAGAAGTCACCTCAAGCTGCTCAGTAAGCTCACTCACCTCATCTTCCTTGGCCAACAATGCATCATATGTTGTACTGCCCCACTCCATAAGATAATCTCTGTCGGCTACCAACTGTATATAATTTTGTCTCAAAATCTGAATAGCCTCCCATAAAGAGTGGATCTCTATCAAGGAAAGATAACTGCCTTCCTGCTCATCACTAGTAGGAGAACCCCATCCATAAACTGTTAACAACTGATGAGCAGCATCAAAATGCTGGCAAGTGATAGCAATGTCTCGGTCACTAACTCTCAACTGATTAGACACATGATGGCACTGGCTTGACTGTCTCCTACAAACCTCCTCTGATGCACTGTCTAAAGGAGTATCCTCAAAGTTACTAGTCTCTAGAGTATTACCATCCATATCTTGTGAATCAAATCTAAAGCTCATATCAACATACGGAGTATCAAAAACATTAGCATTGCTGTCCAACTCCTCTATACCCAAGGAAACTAAGTCTTCAAAACTGCCCACTGCATCCTCCTAGATGTCATCAATGTAAATATGATCCTGGGACTCATCTATACACACTGCCAAATATGAAATATTATCAACACATTCTAGCAAGTATGGTCGACTGGATATATGAACAAAGCCCAACATCGATGTATAAAAACTAATACCAACATTAGATAGGATACTGGCACAAGAAAAGAAAACACCATGTAATCTGTTAATCAAATCCATGATAGCACCCAAACAAACACTGCTACCAAAAAGTGTTAAAGATCTCCAGTCAACTGAATCCCAAACACCAATATAACAATCTTGAGTCCATATCTATAAACTAGAATCAACTAGTAACTCAAGCAAACTCTTCACCTGAGTAATATGACCAATACCAACTAACTCCACATACCTGTCATGATGAGATAATGAAGTCACAATACTATCTTTGTTCACCTTCAGCTGGCTGGACAAATCATGTGAAGTACTACCAGCCTCAACCTCATGTGATGAAGCATCTAACTGTGCTTGGTACTCTTTCTCAGCAAAGTCATGAATGCTTAATGTCTGCTCATCTCTACCAGGTATCTCACCATCCTGCACAACAACATCCTCATAGTCATCATCTGAACCCACTACACTGTAGTCACTGCCTATTGTAACTATATCATCCTGAATACCTGTGGCATCACCCTTTGACGACTTGTAAACAATTGTCTCAATTTGAGTATCAAGTTGACCATTACTATCAATTTTTGTAATATCCTTTCCCACCACCTCCTGTGGTAGAGTAGAATCTGAGACCTCTACCTGGCTATCAGCTAGTTTCTCAAACTCCTCATGCAAGTTTTTGGGAATTGTGTCATCTGTCCTGTGAGAAAATCTGCCAAATAGAAATCCAGTCAACTTATCCACCTTAGCTGGATCGGACAACATGTCATTCATTATACGGTGGTGCTCAATCAACTATTCAGACATGTCATGGCTTATTTTCATAAGTTTATCTCGAATGTCTAAATAACCATCCTTTCTACTATTTTGACTCTGGATATCAATTGTCCAAGATCGTGTCCTTTGAGACTCTGTACTATACCTGTCCATTTTGGATAAAGTAGAGTGTAACCCCAATAGGATATAACTTCTTCAAACACCAAGAACTAACATGCAAATGATTAGAGGTAGCATGCAACCATAGATTTTGACATGCAACTAATTAGAAGCAACATGCAACCACCAAATTCACCAAGAACTAACATGAAAATGATTAGAAGTAGCATGCAACCATAAATTTTGACATGCAACTGATTAGAAGCAACATGCAATCATAAATTATGACATGCAAGATCTGGGTAGTTGTCAAAACTGACATGCAAGATCTGGGTAGTTGTCAAAATTGACATGCAAGATCTGGGTAGTTGTCAAAACTGACATGCAAGCTTCTACAACCACCAAATTCACCAAGAACTAACATGAAAATGATTAGAAGTAGCATGAAACCATAAATTTTGACATGCAGCTGATTAGAAGCAACATGCAATCATAAATTATGACATGCAAGATCTGGGTAGTTGTCAAAACTGACATGCAAGATTTGGGTAGTTGTCAAAATTGACATGCAAGCTTCTACAAACCCTCAGGCTGGCAAGATCATGGCTCTGATACCACTGAAATGTCCTTTCCTGTAATTTTATATGATATTTCATTCCTCTAATCAAATTTTCAAGATCAAACAACTAATATCACAAAGATCCACCAAATTTCTCAAGAAACCCCAAATCGGGTATGCTGAAAATAGTGCCAAAAGCTTCACAACTTCACAAATTATTAATAAATATAAAAATGGATATTTTTAAAAATATTTCAGCAGCATAAAAGCCTACAAAATGACATTTCCAGATCCGTATAGCCTTTACACAACAGTTCACAAATGTAGGACAAAAACTATGCTCATCGGGCTCCCGAAATTAACACAAAAATGTTCGAAAACACCACAAAAACATTAATAATCTATCTCAAAAGTTTAATCACATTCCAATAAATATATTCAGCTCTATTTTAACACCTTAAAGTCTGAAATACAGAAGCAACCCAAACTGATATGAAATACTCAACTGAAAACACCAAACTCGTACAAAAAACACACCTGAAAACCCACAAATTTGCACTGTTCAGCACAAAGGCAAACTCTGTATGAGCATGCACATGGAATGGCTTCAAACTCCCATTCTTAGCCTTCTTGGAAACCTAAAAACTCTCATTCTTGGGTCTCCCTGGAAACCTGCAAACTCTCGTTCTTGGGTCTCCTTCTCCACAAGTTTGGCAGCCTCTGAAGAATAACAAAGAATGAGCAAAAATCAAGTTGTCCATTCAGCCCAAAATGCCTCCAAACCCCTTTAAAAAGGGCATAACCGTAACTCGTGTCCAAGAGAGATTAATGAAACATATTTTAATAATAATTTTCATTTATTAGTCCAACGGTTTCCAAAGATTAACCCCCTTTTTTCGAAACTTCACTTTCTTGGGCCTGCCTGGCTTAGCAAAGATTATTATTTTTTAATTATTTGAAAAGGGGACATGACAGATTCTGTCATCTCAGTGTGACAGGGAGAATGGTCAAAAATTATTTGCACAGGAGACTCTGGAGCAGGTGCTTTAGACAATATAGGATCTTTAAAAATCTGCCCTCTCATTTTAGGGCTTCTCCGCAAAGGAGTCTCTTCTTGTACTACTATCTTTTGCCTACTTTTATGTTTCAGTGTCACTACTGTAGGGTTAGTTGCTGTAGGAACCTTCTTCTTTTTCTTCTATTACTTAATTGTAGGACTAAGTTTTTGTTGAGCAGCAATTTCTTCTGGTGACTTCCGTTTCCTTTTAGCTTTACTAGTAGTGGGTTTAGGGATGTCCTGTTCAGGTGGAGGCACATTCTCTTGAGTGGAAGCAAATTTTGGTTCAATCCCTTGTGCATTTTCTGTTTCAGCTCCCTCAATATTTTGTTCTGTAATCTCACTACTAGAAACTATGTTTTTCTCACCCTGCCATTCACTAAGGTCAACTTGGGGTTGTAGGGTTTTAAATTTCACAAAGTCATCCCATATCAAAGGGGATACATCCCTAAGAGACCTTTTTATTAACAACTTAATCAAGGCATGGTGAGTGACAGAATTATCTTTCCCTTTTTGAGTCTCTTTTGCACTAATACAGAGCATATTATATAGAAAATTTGGAAGATTTATAGCAATATTGTGCCTTATACAACTAAGCAACTTAAAATGGTGTGCATGTAAGTGAGAAAATCTGCCTTCACAAGTAAAATACCTGATGACATGCATTGCTAGCTCAGGGTATGGAGGCGGCAAAGACAATCTCTTGCACCCCTACTTTGTAACATCCAATTAAGGGTCATGTGGGGTAGTGAACTGGGCCCTTGTTGACCTAACGTCATGGGAGCTCGGATAATGCTCTCCAACAGAAGGTAACCCTGTTACTTCTGCAATTCGTTCTTCTGTTGCAATTACAATCAAACCCCACACAGAAGCTTCACCTTCAACAAATGTCCTGGTGAATTCTACAACTGCTTCTTCATCATATGCTATTAAATTCAAACAATAACCTAGCCACCCGCGTGCATTGAATCTTCATACTGCTTCTACATCAGAGAGCAACAAAATGTGCTCAACCGGTTCTCTTCTCTGTAAACCTCCTCCCATTTCTTGATACTTCTTCTACTACTCCATTTCTCTCTCCCTTTCTGAATGCAAACTTCAAGACTCTACGTTATTTCTTAAGCACTTCACCACTTCTTTTTGGGAACATTAATTTCCATAACCAATTGTTATGTGCCATAATTAAAATTTAGATAAAAGTAAATCATGAATTTGCATGGAAATCGTCTGAAAACATGGTTCAAATGCCAAAATTTTAAAAATAGGTCACATCATGGCTTAGCATGAAAAATTTGGCACGAACAAGAAAAAAAAATTCATTCAAAAAGTGGGAGTACAACACTTGACATGGCATACTTATGGCAAAAAGTTCTCATTAATAAGGGGTAATGCCAAGATTTTAGAAAATCATCATAGTTAATCAGGCATGTCATTGGATAGTACGACACTCCCCTACCCCCTGCTAATTTTATGACAAGTGTCCTCACTTGTCACACTAGTATGGGTGAGGGACTGGAATACATCGTAATTATAGAGACTATGCAGTATTATATATGATTAACAAAATCTGCAAACTTATAAATGAATAATAGTTTGAAAACATTTATACCTACCAAGTGGATTGTCACATGCTCCAAAAAAAGGTGGCAAAAATAATGTAAACGACAGCATCCATTAGCATGTGCAGATTTGATTGCAAACACAGAAACTTAATTATGTAGAAAGTGAGTGGATGGAAGATTAAGAAATGGAGTAGGATGGGTGGATGGAAGATTAAGATATGAATGGAAAGAAATATCATGAAAAGAAAATGGACTTTATGTGAACATAAAGTTATTATTATGGACATGCAAATTAGAATTAATGTTGAAGAGGAGCAGGCAAAAGGTTTTCACCTTCTGCTGCAAGAAGAGATACTTGAGTTGTTGGATTTGGTTTTTCGAACTGTTGCATGAATTTGACTTTTGTTTGAGGTTGTTTGTAAAGTTTAAGTCGATGATCATTGATCAGTATTTTGAAAGGCACATCATCAATTGTGGTTAGTTGAACTGTTCCATTGTCAAAGACATGGATGATTTGATATGGTCCTAACCATCATTTCTGCAGCTTCCCTGGCATATCCTTAAAGCGGGAATCATACAATAATTCCCAGTCACCAGCTTTGAACTATTTGTTGAGGATATGAGAATCATGCTAGTGTTTTCTCTATTTTTGCACCAGTTTAGTGTGTTCTAGAGTGATCTTGCGCATTTCATCCAAAGAATTAAGATGCAGGAGGCATTCTCTTTGTGTTGTAGGAAGATCAATATCTAAGGTCAAGGCTATTCTTAAAGTCTTGTGTTCAAATTCAATTGGAAGCATTGCCACTTTCCCATACAAAAGATCAAATGGTGTGAATCCGGTAGTGGTTTTCCAAGTTGTTCTATAAGCCCAAACAGCTTCTTGTAATTGGCTGGTCCAATCCCAATGATGTAAATGGACTATTTTAGTTAGAATATTTTCCAGCTCACGGTTGGTAACTTCTACTTGTCCATTGGCTTGTGGATGATAAGGATTGAATCTGCGATGCTTGATGTTATACTGTTTCATCAACTCTGAAATCAGGTTGGAAGTAAACTGTGCGCCTTGATCAATAACCAATTCTTTAGGAACTCCATATCATGTAAAAATCTCTTCATACAGGAATTCGGAAACTTTTTCATCACGGGCATGCTTCATAGCCTTAACCTCAACCCATTTGGTTAGGTACTCAGTACAAACCAGAATATAAGACTTTCCATTGGATCGAGGATCAATAGGACCGATGAAGTCCATTCCCCATTTGTCAAATGGTGTTAACACCACTTGAGGATTCAGAGGCATTTCATCTATTTTGGTTGGGCAACCCATTCTTTGGCATTGGTCACACTTCCTTATATAATTGATTGCATCTTTATGAAGGGTAGGCCAATAGTAACCAGTGGCTAAGATTTTGAAAGATGTTCTTTTGGCTACAAAATGTCCTCTGTAGGGCTCATTATGACATGCATGCAAAATATCATATGTCTCATCTTCTCTTACACATCTGAGCATAACTTGATCAGGTCTAGTATAGAACAGAAAATTGTCTATGCATGAGAAATGGAAGCTTTTCTATATGAGTAGCTTTATCTCCTTATAAGAAAAATGCGCTGGTGTCTTATTAGCTGCAATGTAGTTAGCAATATCTGCATACCATGGAACTTTAACAGCAATATGAAACAAATGTTCATCTAAAAATGCATCATCTACTAGAGTAGTATCAGTATCATGATGATTGATTCTTGACAAATAATCAGCTAAGACATTTGATTTTCCAGGCTTATCCATTATGGTTATGTCAAATTCATGTAGCAATAGTAACCATCTTGCTAACCTACCAGTTATAGCAGGTTTGTTCATGAGATATTTGATTGCTACATGATCAGTATAAACATAGATAGGATAACCTATGATGTAATGCCAAAATTTATTTAGAGCATAGACTACTGCTAACAATTCTTTTTTAGTCACTGTGTAATTCAATTTTGGGCCATGAAGGCTCTTACTGATATAATAAATGGCATTTTCAAGATTTGAGTGTTTCTGTGCTAAAACTGTACCTATGGCATAATCAGAAGCATTTGTATATATGTGAAAAGGTAGGTTCCAATCAGGGCCTTGTAAAATTGGGGCTATGGTCAAAAGTTGCTTAAGCTACAGGAAAGCTTTATCACACTCAGGTGTCCAATTGTATTCAGCTTCTTTGGTGAGCAACTTGTACAAGGGACTGGCTATTTTACTAAAGTCTTTTATAAAATGCTTGTAATATCCAGCATGTCCCAAAAAAGATCTGATATTTTTTAATTTATTGGGTATGGTTAATGTTTGAATTACCTCAATTTTAGCTAGGTCTACTTGTATACCTGCAGTAGATATGAAATGACCGAGTACCACACCCTCTTGCATGAGCATGAAACACTTTTCACTATTTAGTGTCAAATTATGTTCTTGACATCTTACCAAAACTTTTTCAAGATTTATCATTGCTTCTTCAAAAGTAATTCCAAATGTTGTAAAGTCATCCATATAGATTTCCATACAATTATGTGATATATTAGCAAAAATACTAATTACAGCCCGTTGAAACGTTGCAAGAGCATTACAAAGACCAAATGGTAAAATAGAGTATGCAAAAGTATCCCATGGACAGGTAAATGTAGTTTTGTCTTGGTCTTCAAGAGCAATACTGATTTGATTATAGCCATTGTATCCATCTAAAAAGGAGAAGTACTTCTTTCCAACTAGTGTATCCAAAACTTGATCTATGAAGGGTAAAGGAAAATGATCCTTTCTAGTAGCCTTATTCAACTCCCTATAATCTACACAAATTCTCCATTTTCCTCCTTTCTTAGGTACTATAACCAGTGGTGATACCCATTTACTATCAGATATAGGATAGATAAAGCCAGCATCAAGCAGTTTCTGCAATTCTGTTTTGACTATTTCTCTGAGGCTTAGATTTATCCTCCTCTAAAGTTGACGAAGTGGTAGAAAACCTTCATTAATGTATATCTTATGGGTACACAGTGTAGGGTTTAATCCTTTCATATCACCATAATCCCAAGCAAACGTCTTCTCATGCTTCTTAAGCAATTCTTTTAATTGTTCCATCTGTACAAATGTCAATTTGGGGTTAACATGTAGTTTATGACCTTTACTTAGTTCAATAGGAATAGTGGATTCTACCATAGCAATTTCAGAGATTAGGCTTCCTTCTAATTCATAGGGAAGTAGTGAACAAAGATTTTCAGGTTCCTTAAGTAAAGTACAACTTGTATCACACTCCTCATATGTAATCAATTCTAATACAAAGCTTTCAAACACATCTTTTCCTACCACAGAAGTGTTGGTAAGGATGCTCTAGATTATTGAATCTTCTTCTTGCAACTTTAGAAAAGATTGCCTATGTAACATCATAAGTTGTACTATGGAATTTATCTCTTCTTCTTCATCTCCTAAATTTGGCCAAAAAGATGTACTCAAATTTGGTAATGGTTGTGCAGGAGGATATAGATCAAATTTCTTGGTTGCTTCGCCATTTGATATGGTCATATTCCCTGATCTACAATTTATGTTTGCATCAGTTGTGGCCAACCATGGTCTACCTAGAATGACAGGATAGCTAGATAGGTTTACTTTAGGGGACAAAATCATGAAGTCCACAGGATATTCTAGGGAATCTAAGGTCACAACAATATTTTCTATCATTCCATCAGGAATGACAGTGGAACTATCTGCAAGCTGCCAAATAGTTGGTGTGGACCTTAATCCTTCTATTTGTAACTTCTTCATGGTTTCTTTAGTCATCACATTTATAGCAGCTCCCAAATCTATTAAGGCATTTTAAAAAAATTGACCATTTATGCTAACACTTACTACTGGACTCCCTGGGTCAGAATATTTTGGTGAAATCACTCTTCCTAACATGATATCAGCTAAGTGTCCAACAACATGAACTGTGGTAGGATCCTTCTTTTTCCTTCCAGGTTTCTTTAGACAAGCTTCCCTTATAGCTTTTCCATAAGTAGGAATGTCCTTAATAGCTTGAAACAAAGGTATTTGGACATGCATATTCTTCAACTGATTAACAATGTCAAAGGGTTGTTCCTTGCTTTGTTTAGGTTCTTTTTGTATTAGTTGGTCTGGAAAAGGAGACTCTACTGCTGGTTGAACTGGTATTGGTATGGTAACATTAGTTGAGTCAATAGGTTCATCAACCAAAGGTTCTGATGCTGTAGGAGAGTCTGATACTTCAGTTATAAGAGGTGGCTTTGGTGCTGGTAAGGTCGTTCCAAATCTCAAATGTATATCTGTGACATCTAGGGCATAAGTAGGGTACTACTGGGTATAAGCACTATACATGGGTTGTAGTGGTTGACTATTTGGATTTGGCTGAGGCTGTGTAGGTAGCTATGTTTGCTTTTGAGGTCCACTATTTGTAGGTGGTGGCATTAAAGTAGGTTGTTGAGCTGGAGGGGGTAATTGTGGAGCACCAGTATTTTGGTTAGGCCATTGTTGAGATCCCTTCTATTGGTTTGGAGATTGCCAATTCCCTTGGGGTGGTTGCCATTGGTTATTCTGCTGGTTAGGTCAAGGTTGTTGGGAATTTTGAAACCATTGAGACTGTTGTGAGTTATTTTGCCTAGCATTATTCCAATTGGGTTGGTTTTGTGGAGGACCTTGGGTATTGCAGTTTTGCCATTGATTACCATATGAATTTGAATTTTGCAAGGGGTCTTGAGGCATACCTTGACATTGAGCCCATGGTCGGTGTTGAGAAACAAAGAATACTTGCTCATCATCCCCATCTATTTTTACATATCCAATTGGAAGATGTTGGTTCTCCATGCTTGCAACCAATTTATAGTGGCAATCCTTCTTTTGCTTTAGGCAATGAGGACAGTACTTAGCTAGTTGTAACTCAGCCTTTGCTTGCTTCTTCTTTGTAGTCATTGTATCCAACTGTGTAGCAACATCATTAATGATGTCTCATTTGAAATCTGACAACAAATTGGATATTTCAAGTTTTGAAATGCCTTGACTAATTCCTTTTGTAACCGTAGAACGGGGTCCTCGACCTTTCTTCATGGTTGACCTTGAGTAGTTCTGACATATCTTTTTGAGGTCATCCCATTGAGCTTGATATACATCTCCACCGTCCATTAGGTCCAATGCTTCCAAACAGTCTTCATTCACTCCTCTTAGAAAGCCTAGTTTTTGGGAATCTTCAGACAATGTGTGCTGAGGATTCTTTTGTAGTGTATATAAAAATTGAGAAAAATAGTCTTCTAATGTCTCTTCCTCCTTCTGTGATATCCTAAAGATATCATCTCCTCTTGTGCCAGATTCTTTGCAATATTTTTTATATTTTTCCAAAAACAAGGCTTGCATTTCATCCCAATTCGTAGCTACATTGGCTCCTAAGCCCATGAACCATCATAAAGCTGATTCTTTCAATGTGGCTGGAAATAATTTAAGCTCATGGGCATCAGTGTTATAGTCGAAACTACGACAAAGGATGTCAAACTCAAACAAGAAGGTATTAGGGTCTTCAGTTGCAAGGCCATAGAACTTCGAGAGAGCAGTGGGAGGTATATTCTTGAGATTGGCATTGGTTATGAGACTTGGAAGTGGAAATGGAAAAGTGGGTTGTGCCATGACTGGTGGGATTGGATTATGAGGTTGTTGCTGAAAAGGAACGTTAGGCACTAGATGATTAACAACTGGTGGATTCAAGGTAGTGTTATCAAGAAGACTGTTCACTATTTCAGTGAAAGGTTGGAGACCAAATATATCTAGGGATTCAGCTCTTGATGATGATACTGTGGGGAAAACAAGACTTGCATCTTCAAAGGTCAACTCAACTTATTCTTCAACTTCTTCATTCAAATTAATAGATCCTTGTGGAAGAAATCTATCATATTCATCTCGTCGTCTTCCTCTTCGATGCATGCAACTAAAATTTTCACACTGGTAAAAAGAACTTAATCTAAAAACTATGACTCAAAAATGCTCCTAGCTTGACACCATCCCCAAAAATGGTGCCAAAAATGAACCGCCTCACAATAGGTGTTCCATAGTCATGTGCTAGGCCTGGCTTAGGAATAATCTATTCAAGCTAAGGACTACTTTTCCCCTACCATGAGGTGCATTTAGATTGTCAACCCAAGGACGTATACTTGAAATGGTCGGCATAGTATGTGCACTAGGTACCTTGATGAGTCATTATGCTTGTGCTGCAAGAAAGTAAAAATGCAAAGGAAGGAAACTACGCTACTACTGTGGAAAGGAAAATACTGAATCTATGAATGTTGAAAACATAATGACAAGATAACAGAGATTCCATCTCGACTCATCCACTAGACTTTTCTCGCAGATGTTACGGGAATGTTCATGAAGTGTGATGCTACAGGAAGGAATTAACTAGCTACGTCTTACTTAAAATACTGCTAATGCTAGTAAAATGAATCTATTCTATCCTAATCTAATCCACCTTCCAAGTGGGCCCCCTTGGTTGGATTCTCTAATCTACCAATGCAGGATAGAATCTAAAGAGAACTAATTCATTTCATTAATCAGTCATTACATGATTCAAAATTGTAAAACACAACTGCAAAAAACTATGAATCAGTGTTCTCTCTTACTCGATAAAATTTATTAAAAACCAAAACTTCACACATAGGATTTGATCCCGACATATATAGGGAATCTACTCTTTATTACATAACAGAAAACTAATTGTCCTAACTTAAGTCTGCAGGAGAGAATATAGGAGAACAACTGAAAGTGGAAAGGAAGGATAACAGAATTGAGGAGGGAGCAATGAAGTCTCAGCATCTGCTTGTTATAACATAAATACAAAGAAGGCAATGGCTTGTAAAAGATCCTCCTTATTCACTACCATGTTTTATGGAGTGGTTATAACTTCCTTTTTGTGGCTGTTCCTTGATGCTCGTTTCTCCTTGAATGTTGTCGGCAACCAACTTCTAGATTCTTTCGCTCATCCTTTAATCCTTATCATCAGGTTAGTTATGATATAAGACATATTTGCAAATAAACATCCATCAAACTAAATTCAAGCATAAGAACACACATTTGGATATTTATATGAAATACTGCAGATTAGATATAATTTAGGCAAAAGATGACATAGTTTTTCTACCCCATAAATCATCAAAGGTTTATCAAGCATAGGCTTATAAGTGTTAAAACAAGGATAAATAGAGTATCACAAAGTATCTTAAACATAAGAAAATAAAGGAATTTTTTAGACTCATCACACACCTTTCTCAAACTCACACAAATGAGCTATATTTAAATCTAATTTGATTTAGTTCACTTTGGTTGGATTTCAATTTCTTTAACTCTAGTTTGTAAATTATTTTGTAAGTAGCTTTTTATTTCTTTTTATTTAAACATGCCTTTTATTAAATTAATTCATGATAAGAATTGTAATTGAGCTTGTATTCTTTGTTCTTGAGAAATATAGAAGTTCTTTCCCTTCTATCCTTGCTTGTTGAACATGTTCTTGTTTTGATGTTTGATCTTGAAGGTGCCAATGTAACAAAATTCAACACAGTTTTAGAGGACTAGAACTTCAACTAGTTGAATGTATATTTTTCAAATTTATATATAATTTTAATATTTAGAATAAGATAATAAGAGGGAGATATTTTCCATAGAAGTCAAATCATGGTATTGTTGTCACAATTCAACTGTGTAGTTTTTGAGTCAAACTCATTGACCCATATTTCATGAGTAGTGGTTTACACAAACCCATCTCTCTTGACAATGGACATAACACTTAGCACTCAATGGATCTAGGTGATGCTCATTGAGGTGAAACTCCAACACTTCTCAAAAGGTCACCTATCCTAATACTACTCCATCTCGAGTGTGCTTAACTATGGAGTAAATTAGTTCTTAGATAATATAAAAATATTGACATTTAAAATAATTATTTCTATTTGATATGTAATTTTTAAATAATATTTTATAACTTATTAAATAAGTCATACTTTAAATATTAGAAAATTTATTTATCATAATTAATATGAAATAAATTAATTTTGTGTGACGAGATGTTTGATATATAATATTTTAATAGAATTTATAACTTATTATCTATCATGTTTTTCTCTTAACCACTTAACATGTACTTGCCACTATTAATATGGAATATTGCTATTTGAAGTAATTTCTTCCTCTTTGATAAGGTTCTTCATAAATGACACACACTCATACACACAATAAGTTCTCTATGATACGAGGTTTCATGAATAATATTAATTTAAAGACTCTATAACTTTTATATAGGTCAAATTTTACCCTAAATGGGTGGCATTGACTATCTCTCCATAGAGATAGGAAAAGAAGAATGAGGATTATGCTGGTGGTTGGACACTTCCAAATTCATGGCCCACTAAAGAACCTAGTTGGGGAAATAAGAGAGATAATTTAGAAACCCCCCCCCCCCTCCCCACCTGGCCTTTTTTGGCCACTATTTTGGCAACTTGAGGGTGTTCGTAATTCTTAGTTTGGCCCTTTTTATTGTCAACTTATTGCTTATGATTTGGTTTACTGAGTGTTGTGCTTTTTCATGTATTGCCCATGTCACTTGACATTTGTGATTGAGAGTTGAAATTTTCCTCTTTCCTCCAAATATTTGGATGTTCCTTATGATATTTTTAGATTAATATAAATATGTTCAACATTTTCATCAACAATTTTTTTCTCTAAATGAATAAAAATGTATATGTTACAATTGGTGTGCAATATTGACATTTAGAGAAAATCAATTCTCCTTTTCAAATTATTTGATAGAAAAAAATTTAATAGAGTTTATGACATGTTATATAAGTCATGTTTTAGAGTAGATAGTTATAAATGTATTTGTATTAATAAAGGTATATGCTACAAATTAATCTAAATAACTTAAATTATATGTCATGTCATAATTTTGACAAAATGTTATATGGAATTGAATTCACTTTCTTCAATCTATTTGGGGAGATAAGAGAAATGATCTAGACCCCCCGCCTCTATTTTCCACTACTCTAGCAACTTGAGGGTGTTCCTCATTCTCAGTTTGGCCCTTTTCATTATCAACTCATTGCTTATGATTTAGTTTACTGAGTATTGTTCTTTTTGTATGTGTTGCCCATGCGACTTGACATTTGTGATTGCGAGATGAATTTTTCCACTTTTCTCCCAATATTTGGATGTTCCTTATGATATTTTTAGATTAGTATAAACATGTTCAACTTTTTCATCAATATTTTTACTCTAAATGAATAAAAATGTACATATGTTACAATTGGTGTGCAATATTGACAATTTGAAAACATTAATTCTCCTTTTCAATTTATTTGATAGATAAAATTTTAGCACAGAGTTTATGAAATGTTATATAAGTCATATTTTAGAGTAGATAGTTAAAAATGTATTTGTATCAATAAAATTAAATGCCACAATTTAATCTAAATCAGTTAAATTATATGTGACGTCATCTTTTTGACAAAGTGTTATATGGAATTGAATTCAGTTTCTTCAATGTTTTTGAACTAGCCCATTAAATAGTCAAACTAGTGAACCACCAACAAATTACCACCAACCAAAACTAGCCCCTACTACTTTTAACACAAAAATCTTATTCAATATCACAACTAAAAAAGTATGAATAGGCATAACACAACTACTACTTGTACTAGAACTTATAAAAATAAGAAAGCAAAAAAATAAAGGCACTACCACCTAAAACCCAACAAAGTTCAACAACTAGCATAAAAGCATAAAAAAACTAGGCGGAAAGAGCTGTAAGGCTTCTTGGCATCCTTCCTCCCCAGGAGGATTTTATCCCAATATTTTGTAAGGAAGTCAAACAACATCCTAGAGTCCTCGTTAGTCAAAACACCATCTTGGTCTTTTAGCAAATGTAATGTGGTAGCAGTAGCATGTGTCACCTTGATAGTAAATTTAGTCAAGAGATACATTCTTTCTTCCAGAGCATAGATTCTCTCCCACAGTTCATTACCAACCATCTTCCAGACATCCTTAGTGACCTCCTGCTTGTTGCAATAGTAGCCATCCATCTACTCCTTAGTGACATCCTACACAATCGAGGGGTTAAGTGTGAAACAATCCAAGTAAGTTAAGTGTGAAACAATGTTACCATAAGATAAGCAACTCTAAGAGCATACACCAAGATGGTTCAACAATGGAGACAAGGATTTATAAGGGGAAAGCAAAGAAAACCCCTTGTGATTATTATGAATGAAGGAAAATTCCTAGAGAAGAGAGAGAGAGAGTGTTGGAGCAAAAGTAGCTCAATACAATAACATCAAGTGCTTAGAGTGGTGTTGTAGTTGTGAAGAAAGAAGGAGGAGCATCTCTTATATAGAGATGAGAGAGGAGTTGCATTTGTAACTCCCATTTCTATGAATGCCACATTCATAATAGGTGTGTGCAAAGTGTCACAATCCTCTTAAGGAGGATAAACTAAATAAAGAAATAAACAAGAGTTGTCCTTACATGTGGAATAAAGGACAAACAATGACATGTCCTCCACATGTGTACAAGTGGACAAACTACATGTAGGGACCCTTGGAATATCCCAATTAAAATATATATCCAAGGAAAGATTAACCTTTCTAACACCCCCCCTTAATCTTTACTTGGGGAGTTTACTTCAACGGGTTGTAAACCCAAATTTTTACAATGGAACTGAAATATCTCTTTAGAAAGTGGTTTGGTTAAAATATCAGCCACTTGATCTTCTCCTTTACAATAAAGAAGAATAATTTGATTGTCTTCAACTTGTTCTCGAATGAAGTGATGTTGAAGTGAAATATGTTTGGTGCGAGCATGATACACTGGATTCTTTGCCAAGGCAATAGCACTTTGATTGTCACAATGTATAGGTGTAGGTAATTGTTGAGGTAGACCCAAATCATCAAGAAGTCTTCGAATCCACAAAGCTTCCTTAGCTGCATTGGTACAACCTTTGTATTCAGCTTCAGTTGAGCATAGGGAAATAGAGTGTTCTTTTTTTCTTTTCCAAGAAATTGGACCTGAACCAACAAAGAAAAAATAACCACAAGTGGATTTCCCATCATTGGGATCTCCACCTAGATCGGAATCAGTATAGCCATGTAAAATAAATTTAGAGTTTGGATCATAAAATAAGCCTATATTAATAGTTCCTTTAATATACCTTAAGATGCGTTTAGCAACTTTAAAATGAGTTTGTTGAGGTTTAGACATAAAGCGAGACACTAAACCAACACTACAAAGCAATATCAGGTCTAGTAAGAGTTAAATAATTTAAACTTCCTACTAACTGTCTATACAAAGTTTCATCAACAAAAGGAGTATTCATATCATTCATTAATTTAGTTCCTAATTCACATGGAATTGAAACATGGTTAGAGTCATTCATCTTAAATTTTTCTAAAAGATCATAAGCATACTTGCTTTGAGAAACAAAGATACCTTTAGGAGTTTGAAATATTTGCATACCTAAGAAATAATGTAAGATACCTAAGTCTGTCATTTGAAATTTTTGTTTAAGTTGGAATTTAAGATCAGAAATCAAAATGTCTGAACTAGAAGTGAGAATTAAATCATCTACATAAACAATAACAATGATAATATCATCGTTAGTATGTTTAATATACAAATTAGGATCATTTTTGCTTCTAGTAAAACCTTGAGAAATGAAGAAAGAATTAATTTTAGAATACCATTCTCTAGGTGATTGTTTAAGACCATAAATAGATTTGTTCAATTTGCAAACTAGATTTTCACTACCTTTCTTAACAAATCCAGGAGGTTGAGCCATATAGATTTCTTCATGTAACTCACCATTTAAGAAGGCACTTTTAACATCCATTTGATGACTGGGCCAATTCATTTTAGATGCTAAAGCAAGAACTAATTTGATAGTAGGCATTTTAGCAATAGGTGCAAAAGTTTCATTATAGTCTAAGCCTTCAATTTGGGAAAAACCTCTAGCAACTAGTCTAGCTTTAAATTTACTAATTTCATTATTAGTATTCAATTTTGTTTTATATAACCATTTACATGAAACTAGATTTTTGCTAGGAGGTAATGTGACTAAGTCCCAAGTGTGATTAGCAAGTAACGAATCATATTCCTCTTGCATGGCTTTCTGCCAATGAGGTTGCGAGTTAGCTTGATCAAAAGACTTAGGATCGTTAGAATTCATAATAGTAGTCATCAAAGCATAATTACAATAATTAATCCTTCTATGTTTAAGTGCACCAAATTTAGAAATATAATCATCAGCTTCATTGATGAGGTTTTGAGCCCATTTAGGTTTACATTTAGTTGTAATGGAATTATCACTAGAGGAAGAATGATGAGTAAGAAAAGTATCATTAGTATCTATTTGAGTATCATGAGATGTAGGAGCAGAAATAATCGGTGGTACTTGATTAAGAGAAAGAGTAGGATTAAGAGAAGGAGGTTGGTCCTCCACCAGCACAATTTTAGTGCTACTGAATTCTTCATCCGTTGTAGTAGAGCAATCATGAACGCCATTTTCTGCAATACAAACATCTCTAGCAACTTGAACTTTGTTAGTAGTGGAATCATAAACACGATAACCCTTAGTGTTTTCATCATAGCCAACAAACATATAAGGAGATGACTTAGCATCTAATTTATGCCTTTTCTGTTTAGGTGTATGAACATAAGCAATAGAACCAAATATTCGTAAATGATGTAAATTCGGTTTCCTACCAGACCAAGCCTCTTCTGGAGTGATAGCCTTGAGAGCTTTGGTAGGAGTCCGATTAAGAATATAAGTTGCACAAAACATGGCTTCAGCCCAAAATTTATAATGCAAATTCTTAGCATGCAACATGCTTCTAGCCATTTCAACAATGGTCCGATGCTTTCTTTCCGCTACACCATTTTGTTGTGGTGTATAAGGAATAGTAAGCTCGTGCTTAATTCCACATGATTTCAAATAAGAATGAAAAGCATTATTCACATATTCCTTCCCATTATCAGTTCTAAGAATTTTAAGTTTGTACCCAGATTTCCTTTCAACATATAACTGAAATTCAATAAATATATCAAGAACTTGATCCTTGCTATGCAAAAAATAGATCCAAGTTCGTCTAGAAAAATCATCAACAAAGGTAAGTGCATACCGAGAACCTTGGATGGAGGTATTCTCCATGGGGCCCAAAAGATCACTATGGACAAGATGCAACTTATGAGTTGCTCACCATGATTTTCCACTTGGAAAGGGCTCCCTATGCATCTTACCACTCATACAACCTGTACAGGCAATCTTGGAAGGAATAATGTGAGGCAAGCCATCAACCATATTATGCTTTTGCATGAAAGTAATATAATCAGAATTTAAATGACCAAGTCTTTCATGCCATATATTGAAATCAATAGAAGTATGTAAAGAATATCGTGAACTAGCAAATTCATGGAATTTAAACAAATTGTCATTATCCATTTTAGCATGAGCAATCACTTTGAGAGTTTGAGGATCTATGATATAACATGTATCTTTGTAGAATTCTACTTTATAGTTCTGACATAACTGTGAAACAGAAAGTAGATTAGTTTTCAAGTCAGGTACATATAAAACATCATGCAATTTACCATTAGGAATAGTAACATCACCTAGTCCTTCAACTTTACAAGTCTGATTATTAGCTAACTGAATAGGAATGGTAGCAATATCAGGTTGTAAAGAATCAAAAATTTCTTTATGAGAAGTTACATGTTGTGATGCACCACTATCAACAATCCATTCTAAAGGTCTAGAAAGATTAAAGCTACAAGTAAAAGCATGACGAGGATTAGAACTAGTCGAATTACCTTTTTTATGGTTTGAGGTTTGATGATTGCTACTATGATTCATAGGTTTTTTATCATTTTGTTTTTTAAAACAGTTATTGACAAGGTGACCATCTTTGCCACAATAAGAACAATGAGGTTTGGAATTGGAATGGTTCCTTTGATTATTAGTATTATGAGTATTATTAGGATGATTGGTATTATTATTATATTTGGGATGAAATTTATTGTTTGTGCTATTTGAATTAGAATTAGATTGTTTGTAATTATTATTATTGGAACAAAAATTATTAGTTGAATTTCTAGACACAAATGCATGTTCAGTTGATTCGAGAGTACCAAACAGAATTAGCTTAGCTTCTTCCTGTCTTAATAAAGTTTGAAAAATAACATAAGTTAACTGAGAAGTTAAAGTAAGAATAGCAAGCTGTGCATGAATATTAGTTATAAATTGTTGAAACTGTCTAGGAAGACATTTTTTAAGAATAAGATGAATTAACCTAATGTCCTCTAATTGAACACCTAAAGCCATAATTTGACTTTTAAGAGAATCAAATTTTAAGAGGAATTCATCCATACCTTTAAAATCTGCATACCTGAGATCTTCGAGTTGATCTTGCAATTGTATTTTGCGGTATTCATCGCCACTGTCATACTTGGTTTTCAAGATGGACCATGCATCATGAGCTTTAGAACAGTGAGCAATTAAGACATATAAGTTTGGAATAATAGAAATACCAATTAACCCTAAAGCTTCTTCATTTTTAGCTTTCCAAGTATCTTTCTCGTCTTGAGTAGCCGCTGAACCGGGCTCAAGAGAAGGGTCAGTGGCTATTTCGAAGAGATGTTTAAAACAAAAAATAAATGAGATATGAGTTTTCCAAGAATGATAATTAGAATAATTAAGTTTGATTTCTGGAATTAATGTTGACATGATTAAGGAAAAAAAATTCTTTGCTTTTTTTGAAAAAAAATCCCTTAACTTGAAAATGAGATTAATTGAAAAAAAATGATTTTAAGTGAGAGAAAAAAATTTTTTAATTTTATTAATTGAAAAAAATTGGTTTTTTTTGTTTTTTTTTGTTTATAAGATTAAGAATATTTTTTATTTTAATTTCAACTATTTGTGTGAGAGAAAATTAAAAAATTGATTTGTTAAACAAATAAAAAACATTAATATAAAACAGGTTTTATTAGTTTGATTTAAAACAAAATTTGAAAAATATAAAAGGTGGAAAATTAGCAAAGAGGGGAAAAATTTAAAAAAATTTAAAAGGGGAGTGGAGCTCGTCGGTGGCTGCCGCGTGGCCAAAGGAGTGGCCGTGGTCGGTGGTTAAAAAAATTTTTAAAAAAACTCTGTGCGGATGAGGATGCGGGCACTGCAGGCAGCCGTTGCAGCGTGTTCGGGATGCGGGCCGCAGAAAGGTTTGTGCGCAGAGTTATGGGGTGGCGGAAGTGGTGGTCAGGGTTTATATTGCTAGCAAAGTTGCAGAGGTGGGGCAGAGATGTAGAGGGCGGCGGTGCGCAGTGGCGCAACCGATTCACAGCGACGGTAGGGTGTCGCGCGGTGGTTGCGCACGGCGGCGTTGGATCTGTACCATCGATGATGTTTGCGCGGCGGCGCGGGTTCTGTACTATCGGCGACGTTTGCGGCGGCGCGGGGTGGTGCGCGGGTGGCGCGACCACCCAACAAAATTCAAAAATTATATTTTTTATTTTTTATTTTTTTTTAATAAAATGAAGCTTTACACTGTTTTTATAAAAACACAATATAGTGAAATATTTATTTTTTAAAGAGTAAAAAATTATTTTTTTTATAAATGAAGTAAGAAAAAGTAGAGAGTTATAAAGCTTTACTAATGTAATATTTTTTTTGTTTTGGCGGCATGCCGTCCAAAACAAAACAAAAAAAATTGAAATTTACTAAGAAAACCCTTTGGCGGCAAGCCTTCCAAAGAGGGTTAGTAAAAAAAATGAAGCTTTACAAGAAAACCCTTTGGCGGCAAGCCTTCCAAAGAGCGTTAGTAAAAAATATGAAGCTTGCATGCACAAGATTAGTTAAAAAAAGCTAAAATCACAACACAAACTTCTTCTCTCAATAACGTCTCCAAATAAGGTGTGCTCCAATGAATGGCAACCTTCACCACAAAACTTAAAACAAGGATTAGATAACCAAGCTCTGATACCATGTAAGAAATGATAATGTTGAGCAAGGAACGAGAAACAATCTAAGTAAGTTAAGTGTGAAACAATGTTACCATAAGATAAGCAACTCCAAGAGCATACACCAAGATGGTTCAACAATGGAGACAAGGATTTATAAGGGGAAAGCAAAGAAAACCCCTTGTGAGTATTATGAATGAAGGCAAATGCCTAGAGAAGAGAGAGAGAGAGAGTGTTGGAGCAAAAGTAGCTCAATACAATAACATCAAGTGCTCAGAGTGGTGTTGTAGTTGTGAAGAAAGAAGGAGGAGCATCTCTTATATAGAGATGAGAGAGGAGTTGCATTTGTAACTCCCATTTCTATGAATGCCACATTCATAATAGGTGTGTGCAAAGTGTCACAATCCTCTTAAGGAGGATAAACTAAATAAAGAAATAAACAAGAGTTGTCCTTACATGTGGAATAAAGGACAAACAATGACATGTCCTCCACATGTGTACAAGTGGACAAACTACATGTAGGGACCCTTGGAATATCCCAATTAAAATATATATCCAAGGAAAGATTAACCTTTCTAACAGACCTAAAGCTACCATTCTATCAGTCACCCCATTTCCCTCCCCAAAAATATGATACATTTCAAATATTTTAAAAATAATTAATAAGTGTATAATGTCTTCTACAATACACTCGATAGCCCACCCTTCCTTCATTATGCCTTTTATAGTCTCTATAATGATTTTTGAGTCACTTTCAATCTCCACATTTTCCCATCTAACACCAATCACCAATTTCATACCCCAAAAAAGAGCCATTGCTTTTGCAATATTGTTGGAAACTTTATCAATTATAGGCCAAGAGCATCCTACTCTACTATCTCTAACTATACCTCCACCTGTCGATCCCTCCTTTTTGGTAGCACCATCAAATTTGAGCTTAACCTAGTTCTCTCTTGGGGGTTTCCATCGTGTCCTTTTCATTGCTAATAGATTGGAATTGTCAATCTCCATTATCCCCTCCTCCAAGTTCCAACACTTGGAAATCTTGATATCTAGCTGATTAGGAGAGATTGTTGACTTCCTCCACTTGCTACACTTCATATTCTTGACCAAAAGTTTGCAAATCTTGTCCACAACAACCTCCTCACTTCTCTCTCCATTCTTAAATGCCCTGTTATTTCTCTTCTTCTAAATTATCTAGCAAACATGGAAGGAATTACCTTCCACATACTAACAAGGAGGGGGTGGGTAAAAGGACCTTGCCAACACTCAACAAATTGCTTGATTCCCTTATTAAATACCCAAGTCACATCCAGTTTCTATAATAGCCTCCCCCAAACATTAGAAGCATAATTACAATCAACGAACATATGGGTAATATTCTCCCCCACTTTCTTTCACAAATAACATCTATTGGATAATTGAAATCCCCTTTTCATGAGATTATCAATAGTGAATATTTTAAAATGAATGGTGGTCCACCGAAAAATATTAATTTTTGGGATTAAATGGTTAAACCATAGATTCCCCCAGTAATTAGGCTCTAAGGCTTTATTAAACATTAATTTGTAAGAAAATCTAACAAAGAACTCCCCCATTGAGGTAGCCTTCCAAATGAATGTATCATTCTGGTCTGCTCCTAGGATTTTGTACCCTTCAAGAAGACCATTTAGCTCTTTGATCAGCTCCCCACCACCTAAAGCATTCTATTATAATTCAACCTTTTTCCACTTCCTCCCTGGGCCAATGAAATCAACAACCTTATTCCCCACCTACTCTTGAAGGTGATCTCAAAGGGACCCATACTTCATACTTGCTAGAGGTTTTTCAATAAGCCACAAATCCTCACCAAAATTAATCTGATTAGCATCACCCACCAACCACCTGACACCTTCTCTCAAAGGATTTTTTTTTCTCACTATATTACCCCAAATATTATACCCCATAGGAAGATCATTTCTCTAGATGCAGTGAGAGAACTTCTAATTTCCCAGATATTTGGCTTTCAAAATTTTACACTGATTGGCCTACTCCTTCATCAGGTTCCACCCCACCTTAGTAAGAAACACATTATTCAAATAAGATATCCTTCTGACTCCCAAGCCTCCTTTTCTCTTAGGTTTATAAACTTTGTCCCAACTTACCAAGCTTGACCTATTCTTCTCACTTCCTCTTGACCAAAGGAAGTTTTGTTGGATTTTCTCCAATTTTTTTGCCATACACTGAATAATTTTGAATAGCAATAGGGAATACCTAGGTATGCCTTGAAGGGATGAAATCATAAGTTGAAACTTACCTGCACTACTCAAGGTTTTACCTTTCCACCCAATCAACTTCTTTTCTATTTTTTCTAGGATGGTATTCTGAAATTTGTTACTTACATCTTTCACCATCAAAGGAAGGCCCAAATACATATCGAGGAGCACAATAGTATTACACCCCAAAATGTTTAAGATCCTCCATTGAATATCAGGGGGAGTGTTGAAGAAGAACACCTTACTTTTATTCAATTAATTTTATGTCTTGTATTTACTATATAAACCTCTAGGAAAAATTTACAAGCCCTGGCTTCACCCACAGAGGATTCCCCACTTAGGAAGGTTTCATCCAAAAACTATTGAATCACCTTCAGTAGAAGCATGGAGGCATGCTTAATACATTTAATCTCCCCCCCTTCCATCTCTCTCAAGAATGCCCTTCCCAACACTTATGCCAACATAATAAACAAATAGGGAGAGATAGGGTCACCTTGTCTTAGTCACCTCTCCCCTCCAATGTTCCCCCAAGGTGAACCATTCACCAACATCGAGTAATTAATAGTTTCTATCATTGATTTTACCATCCTTATAACCTTTTGACTAAAACCAATTTTAACTATAACTTCATACAAGAAGGTTCAGTTGATCCTATCATAAGCTATAGAGATATCAAGTTTCAAAGCCATACCTAGATTACCACTCTTCTCCATAGAGTGAAGCACCTCATGAGTGTTTATGGTCACATCAAGGATTTGATGCCTTAGGACAAACCCATTATGGGTTTTCCCTATGAATTTATGTAGTAACTTTTTAAACTTGTTCACCATAATTTTAGAAAAGATATTAGAAGTAGTGTTATAAAGGCTAATCAACCTGAAATTAGAGAGGGCGATAAAAAAATTTATTGAGTTGCTTGAGAAGCTTCATAGTTCTAAAAAAATCATGATTAGCCCAGAGTAAATCTAATTCAACCACTCTAGAAGAAAGTTGGGTGAAAATCATTAGGGCCCATGGATTTGTAAGCTTTCATAGAGAAGACAGGTCTAGGAACTTCCTCCTCAATAACCAACTATGTTAATTCCTTGTTCTCCTCCACCACAATCACTATGGGCATGGAATTAATCATCCATTTTCTATCCTCCTCCTTGATATTTTTGTGCTCCTCTTTACAAGAGTTCTTGAAGTAACCAGTAGCCCAATTACCTATCTCTTTAGTTTTAGTGAGCTTCACATTATTATCATCTTTGACAGTGTCAATCGTGTTTCTCCTTTTATGGATGGATGTTGACCTATGAAAAAAAGTTGTATTCCTATCCCCCAGGTTGAGCCATAACACCCTTGATCTTTGCTTCCAAAAGGTCTCCTCTCTAATCATCATATCTTTCCAAACCTTCCTATAGTTATCCTCTTCTAGAATCATATCTTCTGAGGCTAAGACTTAGCTTTCTAGAGCTCCTCTAACTTCTTTTCCACCTTCATCTTAGTCTTAAAGATAGCCCCAAAAATCTTTTCTATCAAGGTCACATATTCCTTCTAACATTCTCCAGTTTAGTAGAAAGTTTGTACATAGTAGTTGCATCCACACTAATCCCCCACCATTCTGCCACATGAGTACTAAAATCAGGATGAGATTGCCACATTATTTCATATATAAAGGGTCTTGGGCCCCACTGGGACACTTCTTTCCAATTCAAAAATATGGGAGCATGATTTGAGACCATCCTAGGTAATCCCATGAGAGAGGAGGAAGTCAAACCCTCCTAGCTAGTTGGGACCAAAAGTCTATCCAATTTGACTTGGATAAGGTCAAATCCCTTCCTATTGTTTGACCAAGTGAACTTCACTCCATGCATTTCCATATCCATTAAGTCATTTTTATTAATTAATTTAGCCAAATCCTTCATACTGTCATTAAAATCCACCATTCCTCCAACCTTCTCTGAGGGATATAGAGGGGAGTTAAAATCTCCGATACAGAAAGTATTTTTGTTATGAGAGAGAAAGACAGGAAACTCCTCCCATAGAAAAATTCTTCCCTATCTTGAGTTTGGGGCATACACATTAACAATATTCCAAATCTTGTCATCTTTCCTATGTTCAGTAATAAGATAGTTTTTAGAACAATGTATAAAACTTCCTTTGCCAACACTTGGGTTCCAGAAAGTGGCCACACCTCCTAATGCTCCCTCTGCTTCACTATAACAAAATTTAGCACCTGGCCAAATATAAATAGCAATACATTCCAAGTTAGACATAGTCATTTTAACTTCCTAGACCAAAAGGATATCAATTTTTAGGTTAGATAGTTGTTGCTTGAGGAAAAACTATTTTTGAGGGCTATTCAACCCCCTCATATTTCATGATAGAATGACCATTTTCTACCTTTTTTCAAGGACTCCAAGGTAGGTTTTCTATCACTAGCCACCTCCCTTGCCATTTGCTTCATTCTTCTACTCTGTTTCCTAGATTTCCCTACATCCATCTTTAACTCTATCTCCACTTTAGATTTCTTTGATACTCTTGTTTTCCTTCTTTGGGCATTTCATTTCCCTTCCACATCCTCTAGTGTGGCTAGTGGTTCCACCCTCTTAGAAATTGGGGGAACATCTTCACTCCAACAAAGTACTCTAGCTACCTCCACATCTTCCAAGTCTTTCCCTTTTCCTCTCAATGAAACTTTACTTTCATCCTCCTTACCCCAAAATACCTCCTTAATCACCATGTTTCTCGAAGGAGTGCTGAGGAGATCCTTTATGCCTTGCAAAAAGAGGGAGGTCTCCTCTTCATTGAAATCCTCAATTTCACCTTCCTCTAACCCCCCAAGAGGCCCAACCAGTTCACAGGTCTTCTTAGAAGTCTTTTTCGTATTAATTTCCACCTCTCCTTGGTGGGTAGTCGCCTTCTCTTCGGCCATATTAATCTCCATCTCTCCTTGGTGGGTAACTGCCTTCTCTTCTAGTCCCTTCCTAGGTGAAGTAACCATCTTCACCTTCCCTTCCAACTCTCCTTCACCTTTATCCAGAGATACAACTCCCTCCTTTCTTGTTTCTAAAGAAACAAGCACAATTTCCTTCTCCCTTGCTGACATTCCCTCAACCAACTTATTATTCTTATTACAATCAATAACCAAGTGTCCAAACAATGAGCAATTCTAGTAGAAAAGCCCCACATTTTCATAGATAATGGGTTGTACTTTCTTACCCCACTTTGAGCTCAAAATAATGGACACAAGTAAAGAAGTACCCACTGCAACATTCACATTGAATCTTGCAAACACCATCCTAGACTTCTATAGGGTAACCGTGTTTGCCACAACAAAATGTCTAAAGGAGATCCCAATAGATTCCAGTATCCTCTCATCCCAAAACTCTAAGGGGAGTCCTGGGAGCCTAATCCAAATCAAAGCCATCATGTTTAGCTCTTTCACAAGGTCTAGCATAGGGTGCCACTTGGCCACCATTAGACTATGCTTCCCATAATACCAAGACCGCACCAACACCATTTTCATATCTTCAGCAGCCATGAATTTAAAGTAGAAAAGACTCACCGACATCACCAAAATAATCACACTTCCCTTTAACTTCCATCTCTAGCTTACCCACTTCCTAACCATCTCAATCAATGGGTAAGAAGCTACAAACTTGCCAATCAGGAAAAGTTTCAGGTTGGTAGACACACTATCAATCAGGCTATTCGAGACAACAATTTCCACTCCCTCATCTCCACTAATCACCTTAGGAGCTTCCAATGGGACATGAGTTATCTTCTCTCCAGAGACCACGTCCTTCGATCCTTGATCTACTAGAGGACTCGTTTTATCCACTGACACTCCATAGAGGCCACTGTTGACTCCACTGGCACCCCACAAGTAGGACGATCAACATCTACTATCCCCTAGGCAACCCTAGATGAGGTCATAACAAGTTGCAGGTCTAGGCAGGATTCCAAGACCTTGCCCAACCCTTGGGGGCAATTCCCACTCATTCGAATTCAAAATACCAAAGGAGCGAGAAACCAACAAAAAAGTTGCAAAGCGATATATAGAATTGTCGAAAAGTTCTTGTTGTTCAATGTTATGAATATATAAATTATCTACCAAATATTTTAAAACTAAATAATAATAATTTCATTATTATTATTTTAAATTCTTTGTATAAAAGTTTAGTTAAATGATATATAAAATCAAGTTATATTTATATTAAATAGTGAGAAATTACATTGTCAATTACTATAATAATTATAAAATCTAATATCATCATTTGTATTGTATTATATTTGTATTGTTCTATTTTAATCTACCTAGGTTGTAAAGGTAGGCCCTCATCCTCAATACAAATGAATTGCATCAATATAAATAGTCTAAAATTGTGAGCTTATTTTTCCAATAGGAACACAACACTCGCAAGCACAATAGTCCAATAAAGGTTTGGAGAACAGAGTCATGGATATAAACACCATGACTTTATCATGAAGATTGAGCCCATGAGTGTCCCAGTCCATGAAGACACAAAAACCTATAATCAAAAACAACTCAATAGCCATATCAAAATGCATATACTAGATCAATATAGACACAATACTCAATATAACAATGAGCACACTAGATTGATAAAGACACAATATCCAATATCACAATCACTAGATCAATGGAGATACAATACTCATTATGACAACGATAAATTAAGACATCATATCATGAAGATTTGAGCCTATGAGAGGATTAGATCAATGAAGACATAACACTTATATCAAAATGGCTCAATACCCAATATCACAATGAGCACACTAGATCAATGAACACACAATACCCAACATCACAATGAGCACACTAGATCAATTAGCATAATGAATGCACTAGATCAAATAAGACATAATACCCAATATCATGAGTACAATAGATCAACAAAGACACAATATCCATCATCACGATGATCAACAAAGATATTGTACTGTGAATATTTGAATCTATGAATGCAGTAGATAAATGAAGAAACAATACCCATTATAATGAGTGTACTATATCTAGGAAGAAAAATATCATTATCACAATAATAAACAAAGACATTATACCATGAAGATTTGAGTCTATAAACATAACAGTTTAATGAAAATACAATACTAAATATGACAATAAGAATACATTAGATCAATAATGACATAATCCTATAATACAATGACCCAATGATAATTTAAACCTTAAGACACTCAATTCAACCATACTATGACTTTTAAATTTACCTTCTTTTAAAAAAATAATTTTACAAACAACTATTATTTCTAGATTATCATATATATCTATGTATATATAAGAGAACGTATAAAATAGTGTTGGTGTGTAGGGGTGAAAGCAAAAATCAAAAGATGGTTGTCTTCATAGAGGATCTCCCATTTTATAGGAAACCTTAATTTGTGTAGTTTAGTGTTTTCAATGCCTTGCTTTATTGAGTTTGAAAAGTAGAGAAAGTGTTTAATATTGTCCTACTAGGGTTGTTGGGGAACACCGTTGGAGATTACAAGGCCCCCATTTCATTGAGTAGGTGGTCGTGTTCATCAGCTCATCAACTCTTGGGATAGAATGTGAATTTATTGTTGTTGAAAAGAGGTCAATGAGTGGGGTTAGAGTTGACTAGGGTATTTAACTAATAAGTATTTATGACTATAGCTCACGCCACGTGGTGATGTCACCCCATTGTCGGTGGGAAAATCAATCATTTTGCCTAAGGTGGTCTCTAACGTGCACAAAACATTAAAAAATGCAGCTTAGAGTTATTAACCTAACATTTTGGGATTCGAATTTAAGTCTTCCACATGAGAAGTCCTTAGTTTAATTTAATTGAAATTGATTCGCGTCAATGAATAGTTGGAGTTGCATGATAAAAATTGTTAAAAACATATTATCATTTTATGAATATATTATATATTAAAGTTTTAATGTTTGAAAATTTAAAGAAAGTGTTATTATGTAGAATTGAGATGGGTTAGTTTTATGGTTTAATTTGTGTGGACACATTAGACTTAATAATTATTAAGTGGATTATATGTAGTTCTATGGAAATATTTGTAGGATGATTGTATGAATGAAAGATTGAATTGAATTGATGTACATGTATTTTGATAAATTATTATATAATTTGTTATACTATGTGAAGAAAATATGGAAACATATGAACCAAGGAGCTTTGTAAAGAATGGTTCATTAATACATAATCTTATTGAAGGGGAGACTCTCAAGGACTTCTACTTAAGACTAGAAATCAAAAGTTATTGATTTTAGCCAAATGCATCTACATGATTTGCTAGGTGTTTCTTGTATCAATAGATAATTGCAATGTACATCAATTTGGTCACTTAGCCTGAAAATCGTCGTGTCATCTCCAAATGACATATTATTCATATAGCTAACTTGAGGTTGGTATCAACACAATTTATTATCCCCAACTTATTTATTGCTTCACTCAATTAGTACTTTGCAAGGTAAGAGACTAAATGAAGGATCTTAGAACAATGTTAATTCAAACACTTGCATGCTATTGCAATGCAAATATGAACATCTCTTAATGGTAAATTATAACAATTAAGTTATCCCCAACAAATAAGAGTAATGTTATACCATCATGCCTTAAAAATCTCATGTAATGTAAATAAAAGACTCATATCCTTCTCACCTCAATGCCACTCTAATGAAGCTTTGACATAAATGGAGTCCATAGAAACTCAAATAATTCTACTTGGGTGATGAATAGATTTAGACTAGCAATGACTTTGGTGAATTCTATTACCAATGACACACTTGACCAAGTTTATGCTACTTTTAGTTCTCCACATTGAGAGAATATATCATTGATGAGAATACTCCTTAGTCACCATTATATCAAAATAATTTTGAATTTTTCATTCACATCAACTTGCGTAATCATTTGATTATTCAAAAATGCAACACTCTCCTCCATTAGTTTTCTAGATACTCACATACACACATGCCCAAAACTAAAATTGTATGCTCATTTGTTTCTTGATGCTTTTTGAATGACATATTCAAATGGAATCTTGACAATTATCCTTAGAACTACAAGCATACCAAGTGTCTTACTTTCACTTTGATATGGAAAAGTTTTTTTCTACTCAACACAATATATTCTGCATTCAACACTAATAAACATCTATGCCACTCTAATTGGATTTTCCAAGGGTTATCTCGATGTAATCTTGATTAATCTTACCAAAAATCTATGCTAATGTATCAACTTCATGACATTCTTATCGAATTACCTTAGAATCAAATACATTATCATATTGTTGCTAATTTATATATCCCTTATCATATATAGGAATCCTTCACACATCCATTAAGGAGGTAGAAAGTGTGTGTATATATCTATTTTTATAAGAAGTCTTCTATTTGGGTGATCTCTATTGATTTATATAAGTTACATATCATTATTTTTACACCATCATACTCACAATGGGTCATGTTTTAGAGAGTGGGTATTGAGCTAGGTAGACTTGGTTATGGAGGGAATTCCATGTTAGGAATTAAAGAAATAGAAATAACAATTACATGCAAATATAACCAATATCAGAAAATAATAAAGCACACATAAGAGAACACAAGACACAAGGGTTTAATGTGGTTCTCCCAATCCTTGGGCTACATCCACCAAAAACTGAGTCCAATATTCTTATTATCCAATGATTACCACCTAATTACAATATGTGATCCCTTAAAGCTCAATATTGTCGCAAGAAGCTACTATCATCTCACGCATCCTAAAATACCTAATCCTAATCAATTTTATACAAGCTTTTGCCACTTACAAAATTAGGGCTAGAAAAATCCTTGAAAAGTCAAGCAAAGAATTTATGAAAAGTGTGCAGTACTTCTTTGATCAGTCAAACACATATCAGGAATCCATAGTGTTATGCATGCTTGACCAAAATAGTACTAAGATGTGTGACCTCTTGTGAAGTTTTGACACTTCTCCCCTTTGAGAACCATACATATGCAATAAATGCCAATTAGACAATTAATAATCTTGTGAGATAGAAAATATGAACCATTACTTATTAAATATGGGTTTATGCACATTTATACATCATGTTATTGAACCTTCAGAAATCATCACATAATTATATATTCTAAAAAAATAATATTTACATAAGTTCAAAGAAAAGATATTTTATTATAATTATTAAAGATGAGAAACACTTATTATTGTACAATGAAACAAATTCAATACCTATTGCGGTTTCACAATGCATGCCCCATTTCTCCTAGAAATGGGGAACCCCTAGTATAATTTTTTGTTTTCTAGACCCCTAGTCTAGGGTTTGAGTCTTTTTTAGGGGTCTACCTGGTTATTATATGATGCAGGAGCATCCAGAGGTATAAGGGCAATCCTGTGTCACCCAAAAAAAATGTACTTAGACTTAGTTTTTGTTTCATGTCTTTACATTTTTGGATACCCATTTGGCTCAAATAAAGGTTCCAACTCTCATAGTTCAACTATCAGTGCGTTTGAAAATCCTGAAAAAATAGGAGCATGTATTTGGGCCATCATTTTGGTAAACTAGAAGGTGCGAATTGGCCAGATGAATGTAATCATGATTTAGAGCATTCCAGAAAAAGAATCAGGTCAATAGGCCCCACGGTTTGAAAGTTATTGCAGTTTTTCAGGTTTTGGAGACCTCCTAAGAATGCTTCAAAGTTTGGTTTGGGGAATTAAATGACCTCGAAAAGGGTCAAAAAATGGGGGACGAGAAAAGCTTGTCCACAGGGCTATAGAGCGCTTCGAGAGCTTTCTGAAAATGTAAACGGTTCGTCAATCGAAGCTACGGTTCAAAAGTTATGCCTCCTGAAAGTTCGGTTACTGTTTCTGGATTCTTCTAGATTTGCACCAACTTCTAACGTAGCTTCCAGAACCTTCTATTTCGTTGGTGGATGCCTACTAGCACTTTCTAGAATGTACTCCTAGTCCTTAACCCTCCGGGGTCTATTTAAGGAGATTTCTGGCATTGTAAAAGGCAGTTCGGGGTGGAGTTTGAGAGGAGGTGCTATAAGGAGAAATATTCTCCAGATTTATGCTATTGTAAGCCCTTAGGGCATGTTCTGAAGTTTATTTTCTCTGTACTATTTGTACTAGCTTATTTTCTCAGTTAATATAATTTCCCTTTTCTGTTGTGTCCATTCTGTTCTTGGGTTGTGTCTCCATCATTATACCTAGTTCATCTCTCTATCAAAAAAAACCTATTTGTCAGAAGTTGGAGTTTTAAGATGAAAAAATGAACGTTTTATGTGGAAGGGGCCCACTAGTGTACCTCTCAAGGTGTGCTAGTGCACTAAGTCCCCTAGTGTGAAGTACTTCCCTTTGGAAGTGCACACATGTGCATAGGAACAGGTGCGCACCCACAATGGGTGTGCTCCATCCTGGGCCTATAAAATCCCAAGATGCCTCCTCCTCTCCATTCCCTTTCTTCTCCTTCATTCAGATGAGAGCACCTCCACACTTTGTGAGGTGCACTAATCTTCTTTGAACCTACACACACACAAACACTATATTAGAAGGTGCACACCTTTTTCCCCAAAACACTTAATAAAACTAAAAAGCTAATCTAACTTCACCAAGTGAAAGGTGCACCTGTGCGCACCTATCCAAGGTGCACACATGCACACTATTTTAAGGAAAAGCTTCCCCCAACATACAAAGTAAGGGTGCACACATAGCGCACCCCAAAAGGTGCACTATGTGTACACCCTTTTTATTTCAAACATGATTGAATTTTGCATTGTAGGGTGTGCACCTATAATGAACCCATTTTGGGGGTTCATTTGTTTTGTTCGAATTTTCTTTATTTGTATCTTTTTTGGACTCCATATTGACTCCAGCGGTATCAATACTTTATCATTATTATAGTTGATGGAATGTGTTGACAACTATTGTTGGGTTGCGGAACCCCATATTCACCATGGCCTCGAATTGCATATTATTTCCCAATTATTATATACCAGTGATTTTAAATATCTTTCTGCTGCACCATATAGAACAGTCATTTAATGAATCTCAACACAAGATTTGTGTTATCCAACTTAAATTGTTTCCACTCCCCATGATAAATGAAAATACTCGTTATCTCGACTTATATCCTTTTCCCCCCATAAAATTGGATGACCTTCTATGTTCCCATTTTCTATATTCTTGCCAGAAGTAATGACTTTTGAAGAATGCGACTATTGGTTGTTGTCAACTTACTTATCTTCACTAATTTGGTGTTTCTAATATAATAATAGTTAGCAAGCATATTAATATGAGCTCAATTATTTATAATTGATTTATCATCTTATTATATTCATTGTGTTAATTATGTTATACTCATACCGTATTGTCATAATTTTGATTACAAGATAATATGCAATTTATAATTGTTAATAATATTTTTATTATAATCATCTTTATTATGATATTCTTTCTGATATTATATTATTATCATAATATATTTAATACTATTATTATAATACTATAATAATAATAATATTATAATACTATAATAATATTATGATATTATTGTTATGTTTACTTGTTAATTATTCCTTTTTGGCTACTATCATATTATATGATTATTATCAACATAATTATTATAATATTATGTTCTCTTTTAAAATTTTATTATTTCTTTGACTCATTATATTATTAAATTTGATTATGGGGGACATGACAGTCCACCCTTCCCAAAATTGCTTGTCCTCAAGCAATCCAAATCTTCCATTTAGTATTATCGATTATTGATCCTGAAATGACAATTGCGACTTGAAGTTAGAACTATAAAACATAAGCTTAACCAAACTAGAGATCATAATATTCACTAAGAATAAATTTTAAAGATGGGTGCTTATCTTGATGTCATTTAGTATCTGTCCTCTAATAATCTTTTCTCGACTTCATTTGTAAGAATGTCTTTGTTGCTTGGAGTTTACTAAGTACACCTTGAATCCCCATCACTCACTAAGAATGTAGAGTCTTTTCGTAGTTTATTTCTAAGCATTACAACATTCATTAAAGATTTTCTTGATCCAATCTTGATAGAATGTTCTCAATCTCCACACTTGCTATTCATCGTCCATGGTGCATTGACCCTCACTAAGAATCCTTCATGCTTTGGATACTCAAAGATGTTGTCTCTGATCCTGGCACTCACTAAGAAACTATATACTAGAATATATGAAAACATAAGCATGCACTAAAAATGTATATAATTAGTGTACGAGATATGATGCAAACACAAAGCATACACATTGATGCGTGAAGACATGATGCAAACATGAAGTAGACACATGAATGCATGAAAACACGAAGCATACACGATGAAGATAGGTGAGGCATAAAGGCACAAAGCATACACATCATACATTCTTTGTTGATAATGAAGTAGAGTAAAAGAAATGAAAAATATACTTTCCCAATACACCTTTTGATCATGGATCCTGCAACACAAATAATTATTAGTATATAATAGCTCCAAAGAAATATGAGTCTTGTGATGATATCTTTCTCATTTACATAATTATTTGGAAGGAATCTTTCTCTCTCCTCATTAGGATCATCGTAAGATGGTAGATTTACGGTGTAGAGGGCACGTGAAACAGGCTACAAGTGGTTCCCTAGAGGATATCTTGTCATGTGCCCGAAATTACTCCGCCTCTCCCTCCACCAACTCCCTACCTTAGGATATCATAATGTGGATAAGAAGATTAATCCAATGAATATAATTATTTGGAAGATTTCTTTATATAGTACACAGACAACTTTCTCTCTCCTTATTACGATCATCTTGCGATGGTAGAATGACAGTGCAGAGGGCATGTGAAACAAGCTCCAAGCGAATCTGACAAGTGCTCAAAATTACTCTGCCTCTCCCTCCACCAACTCCCTATCTCAGGATTTCATAATGTGGATGAGAAATAGACCCCTATGTACTATAATATGTTCCTAATGTCATCATGATTCCTTAGGAATGTATCTTAACATAGATATATACATGTACCCACTTATTTTGATATTTATCTAATTTTCATTTTTCATATATTCACATCTATACTTGTGTATATATACATATACTTATATATATGCACACATTGTGATGATCCTTTTTGTGATGACCCATTTTTAATCCTTTGACTTGATATTCAAATTTGGGCATAAGTTAGGAAGTCATCTAAATTAAACAAGCCTATGACCCTCATTGCTATTTAAAATATTTGAGGAGTTAAGCATTTAAAACTAATTTATTGGTTTGTTTGGGAGATTTCTTCTCATAGTACCAGATCATCTCCTCTCATCCTAGTTACAACCATCTCGAGATAGTAGAATGACAGTGTAGAGGGCGCATGAAACAAGCTCCAAGCGAATCTGACAAGTGCTTGAAATTACTCTGCCTCTCCCTCCACCAACTCCCTATCTTAAGAGATCATAATGTGGACGAGAAATAGACCCCTAGTCTAGCAGTTAGTTGATATTATTCTCTTTTCCCATTGTCTATTGTTATTATAATACTAGTATGGTCTTGCTTATGTAAAATCAATTGCACACTCAATCCTTAATTGTTTCGTTATATTGCATATTATTCATAATCAAATTATTTGGCGTCTTCTTATTAAATTAAATCATATTAGTGATGGAACATTACTCTTCAATATATAACTAACTGATGTCAATCATTTTCTTGTAATTGGTGGTAATGATGTTAAAATTAATTATCATTGTACATAATCTCCTATTCCTCAATGTTGCAATAGTTCCTCCAATGTATTTATGCTTCCTTTGATCTATGTTTTTAATTTGATGAAGATATTATTTTACTTCTTAATCTCCAATTCTTTTGTCAAGAATTCCTTCCACCATTTCTCCTCAAGGTGAAATCAATGCTTTCCCAAGTAGTTTTGCAATTAGTTTCAGAAATAGAGACTTTATTGATTAAATAAGATAATACACAATAGTGAATAATAATATATGATCATTCTAATAAATATCTAAATTAAAGACATACTTTAATTTATATTGTCTTATAATCATAACAGTGTGTATTACTATCTTGTTGTACATCAACCAATCCTCTTACATTTAATAAAATTTGTTACCAGACTGTACTCTTGAATACTCAATAATTATAATATTGAGATAAGTAATTTCATCTCTATCATCAAACAATAATTTTATCTTATTCTTATTATTTAAAAATAACATTTATATTTATATTCATATTGACCATTATGAATTATTTAATATACCTAGTAATATTATTAGAATTTGTTTCAAAATAATATTATCATAAAAATTAACATAACTTTATAAATAGATAATTTGAATTAATACTCTTTCAATTAAATAATCATACTTACCTTATGGAAGTCATTTTTGTGCTTACCAAGCATTTTCCCTTGTTTGTGTGTCTATTGTAGGTTGATGTAAGTTCCAATCCTTCAAAAGATCAGTTGGTTGTGTAGACACCTAAATCCTTTAGAAAATAAAGTATTTTTATTTTCTGAAAAAATTCCTGATGACATCATCATTTATTAATTAATTAATTATTTAATTAATTAATTTATTTTTATGCCATTGAATCCCTTTATCTTAATTAAAAATATTTAATTAAGGAATCTCTCCCAAAAATGTTTAAATCTTATTTAAACATTATTTCCTTATTTATTAATTATTTAATTAATAAATTGACCAAAAAACCAAAAATAAATAAAAAATTTATTTTTTGTCCAAAACTTGGCCAATTTCCTTAAGACCACTAACTTTTTCCAAAATCTTCTAATCCTTCTTTAATTTTGATTAAAGGCTAATCCCATCATTTCCTACCCCTAATCCCAACTCAAAATATTTAATTAAGATTAAATATTAATCCTCATGTTTATTAAAAAAGTTTTAATAAATATCTCCTCAACCCAAACCCTTGAAATAAATAAAACTTTATTTATGTCCTAAAAATCTAATTTATCCTCATCCTAGTTCGAGACTCTTCTAGAAAATCTTCATCCTCATCCTAAGAAGTTCTAGACTCTTCTAGAAAGTCTTCATCCTCATCCTAGGAAGTTCTAGACTATTCTAGAAAGTCTTTATCCTCATCCAAAGTCTAGACTCTTCTAGAAGATGTCTTTAAACCTAATCCTAATCCCCTCCTAACCTTGTCACATTCCTTAAACATGGGTTAAGACTTACTAACCCAAGCCAAAGTTAACAAATATCTCCTCCTTCACCCACCCTCATTAAATGCCATCCACTTGCCTATCCCTAAGCTAATCCTAAACCATCCTAATCCATCCTCTAATCATTTGCACAATCCTAAGAATGCTTAAAATCTTCCTAATCAAGCCCAAGTCGAAATTCCTCTCATCTCCCTCAAAATATCCCAACCATAAAACTTTATGAAGTCCACTAGGCCATAAATGACTCTTCCAAGCCCTTTCATTGCTCTTACAAGCCATTATGAGGGTCTTTATGAAGATTTTATCCCTTGAGCCTCCTTTGTTGACTCATCCTTCCCCTTTCCTCCATCCTCTCACCCTGTGACATGTGTCACTCTCTGATTGGCTATAAGAAAGCATAATCCATGTGCTCTCCTCTCATGCAATCTAAGCCCTCCATGAGCTTTTCCCCATCCTTGCATCTTAGCCCTCAATCCCTCAAGCCTCTTGCCTATAAATTGGATCCTTCCCCTTTGCAAAAGAACACAATCCATGAAGTAAAGTCATAATGCCATTTTAAGAAGCCATTTTACATCAAAACCATACACTCACACCCAAATTCCAATTCCATTTGAAGCCCTTTTTGAAGCATAAGCTTGAGCATACATCCTATCTATTTAGACAAAGCCACTCAACAAGAGAGCTTCTCATTGAGAGAGCCCATTAATGGCTCATATTCTCAATTGAGAGTTCATCTCAGTCTATCTTGAAGTTTATGGATTTTGTTTAGTTTGTAGAAGCTTTATTTAAATTTGGTTTCTATTAGCATACTAACATTGCTCATATACATTTTGGCACGCTCGGTGGGACCCCGCATGGGTCATCTTCATTAGCTTTTTTAGTCAAGTTTTGTATGTCATTTGCTAATTTTAGCTAATTTTGCTTGTTTTTGTGATTGGTTTTGTAGGTCCACATGAGCATGAAGAAGACAAAGGAACTCATAGTCTATCTCATAGTGTTTGCAGATTTTTCAAGCTTATAGGTGGACAAAGCACTTGGAATTCTTCTTCCTCTTCTTGTCTATATTCTTCTTATTCCATCTACTTCTTCTTCTTCTTCTTGTGGGAGATCTTGGCCATTTTTTTTTTTAAGGAAGCAAAATCATACACTCTTCTTTTTAGTGCTTAAAATGAACCCCCAAATCATACTTAAATCCATTAAAAACTAAAAATTTGCAAAAAAAAAAAAAAACTTTTAACAAGTGAAACTAAACCAATCCAATCATTTGCATCCTTGCAACATCAAGGTTTTAGATGCATTCATGCAAATTTAGGAACACTTCATTTTTGGAAATTTAAAAAGAACTTCAAGTTTCCATTTCAAAAGGCTCAAAATCAACACTAAGTGCACACTAAAATCTAAATCAAACGCAAAGCATCAATCAAGGATAAAATGAACCTCATTTGCAAATATTTTAAAGTTTTTTTAAAAATCTCATGAAAACTAAGAGTCCTAAATGGTTGCCAAAATTGTCCTAAAATATTTGTTATTTTTTCCAAACAAATGTCTTGTTGCAAAATCTTGAATGTTTCTTAGGTTTTTCATGCATCAAAACAATCTAAGAATATCATTTTTGGGCTTAAAACATGCAAACTAGAACACAAAATCTTGAATGAAAACCAAAGTCCAAAGAGTCATTTTCACTTTTGAGTCCAAAACAATCTTGAATGATCTAAGATTAAAACAAAGAACTTTAAAGTTCTTAAAACAACACACAAAATCTCAATCTTGAATGCTCAAAGGAAAAAACTTGAATGTTTAATCACTTGTCTTTGAATGCATGTTGGTCAAATCACTCTTGAGTGCCATGGATTAAATCCAAGTTTATTTTCTTTATGAATGCATGATTAAAACAACAAATCCAATCTTGAATGCAAAAGGTCAATTAATCATTACAATATCTCACACTTCATCTTTTGGGGCATAAAAAGAATCTACATTTTAGAAACTTTCTAAGTTATAAAAACAAATAAAGACACTTTAAGTGAATTTTTTGTTGGACTCACCCTCTTTAATCACCCATCATTCTAACCATTGGTTGCAATATCAGTGCCATATATGGGGATGGGTCTACCTAAGAAGGTGTTAAGTGCTCCACAAAAATCAAATTCTACTCACTTGAGTTTTTATTAGTTTTTCTAAGATAGAAAATTTCTTGAATGCAAATTAGTCTCGCTAACACTTCATTTGGGCATAAAAATTGAACAAATCTTGATGTGGAGGGCCTACGGGCGCGCGCTTGAAACTGAGTTTTACACATCTTTATTTTGGGCTTAAAACAAACTCACACTCAATCTTGAATGCCTTAAAGAAAAATCAATCGATACTTGACATGGAGGGCCTCCGGGCGCGCAAGTTTACTTTTGTTGACCCTAAATCTTCTTGGTGTATTCATTCTTCGATCAATTTTACTTTTGTTAATGCTTCAAGTTGGAATTGAAAATTTTCATCCTAAACATGTGTGTTTGCAAGGTCTAGATCTGAAAAACTTAAGCATCAGTTGGAAAAGAACTCTGTCTTTTAGCCCAAGATCATCTGAGTCTTCTCTCCCCTTGTCGTCTTTCGAGGCCATCTTGGGTGCATAAGATTAGGATCCAAAATCTTGTCTTAGCTTTTAGGAGGCCTGCTTGAAGATTTCATCACCCCTTGGGACGACCTCAACTCTAGCGTTCCGACAGAGTATAAAGATTGGGAGGTGAATCCAAAGACACCTCTCTTGGGATCAAAATTTTGTCACTCGGGCTAAGCCTCAAAGAACTTTATACCCTTGAGAAGTGAAAGAGGAGAAGTGGGTTACCGCTCCTCTTAGCTGTGTGACATTGTTTTAGTTTCATCTACGGATTTGGGCCTCACATACCTTGGGTATATCAAGAAATCCCTAGCTAAACCAATTGTCAACCTTGTAGACAACCATCTAGGATGTTAATGTGTTTGAAGTGACTGATCGAAATATTTGTAGAATATACACACTCCTTGGCGCACATATCATATTTTGAGAATCAAAAACTTCTATCTGGTTATTCCTATCTATTGCTTGATATTTTACTTGTTGAATGAATGTTTGCCAAACTTGGTCAATGCTAGCTTAGGGCACACTTAGCGTAGTCACTACCTGTTTCAGAAGTTGAAAACATTGAAGCAAAACAACCAAAAATCTCTCTGAGCCAAGCAGATTCAGAAATTTGTGTCAGAACAACCCAAACCCAAATAGAAGTTTCACAAAGCCAAACTCAAGCCATCTCAGGCATACCAAGAAATTGCAGCTAAGAAAAAGGAAGTAACACCAAGCCCTCAAATTTCTAAACTCCACAAAGCAGAAGACAAAGCTGCCGACGAAGCCCTTCGAGATGCTTGGTTAGATCACACTATCAAATTTAGCAAGCATCTAGGAGTTAACCCTGCTTATACCTTACCAACTAGGCATGATTTCTATGATTAGGCCCCCTTGTTCCTCCACATCTTCTTGCATAAGCTCCACTTTAGAGTCATCCTTGTAGGTAAGCCAACCACCCTTAGTCATCCCCTTAAGAATTTTAGCTCACCCATCTCATTTAGATCTTTGCCTTAGAACCAAACCAATCCCCTCAAACCTAGCTAGCATCCCAAAAGCCTAAACTTCACATCCAAGCCTTCAAAATTGTTGTCACCTTGCCAAAGTTTGCCATTCCTACCATCTTGCAAATCCACCAATCTCACCAAGGTTATCCCTTTGACATAGCTTTGTCTAGGGTAATCTAGCTTTGTCACTTGTTATCCCTCATCACCTTGAGCTAAAGGTTGTGATCCACAAGTGGTCAATCTCATGTTTTTCCTAAAGGATCATCTGTCTATCCTTAAGTTGACACAATCACCACCAAGCTTGCAAATAGGAAAGCAGACCTTTCATGATTTGGAAACATATCTTTGAAGTTATAATCCCCAACCCAATCCTCATTAGGTTTTTCATATAGCTTTGCCTTAACCCCAAAAATCATTTTCATAGAAAAGCCTTCCCCCTTGGCATCCATCAACATTGTTGCATCTCATCCCTAGGAATATTTTCATGCCACTCGTCACTCACTTAGCCAAGAAGAAGAAAGAAACAATAGAACCCTATAATTTGGATCAAATAGCATTGCTCCCTTTAAGCACTCAACCATCCTTTAGCCTAGAGAACACTATACCATCACCTAATAACATTGAAGCTTTCATGAACCAACCAAGAAATGCAGTATTGATGAATGCTATTATAGACAAGAACAAAGAAACAATCATGGCTATCTTTCGAAGGGACAATATAGGAGCCTTTGAATTTGGAAGACCTCCTCCCTTATCAGATCCATCTCACCCATTGTTTGGACAACTACCACTCCCAATGGGCTCTTATGATTTAGATTATCCTCAATATGTGCCAAAAGAAGAGCCTCAAGCCAATCCTCATGATCCAACAGACCCAAACATACTAGCCTCCACTCAAGTTGAAATCTCCCTTCCGCAAGCCAATCCAGCCACCACCACTCCACCATTGGTCCATACCACTCCATCCCAAACCCCCTTCACCCAAAACACCTCATCATTCACTCCCATCACTATTGTTGTTGCTGCTCTCCAACCCAGCCTTCCAAATCCATCCATCTCCCAAATCAGTGCTAGCATCTTTGGCCAACCTCAGCAATATACAACCAGGATGCCACCCATGGGGCCAAGAAATCAACCTTTCATCACCCCCAACTTGTTTACCTCATCTTAGAGCAAGATTCCATCATTTCCACTAGGTCCTTGGAGCTCAGTGCCATCAGCCACAAATCCACAAGCTACTGCCCTCACTCCACAAAGCTATCAAACCTCACAAGCTACTACCAATGTTCTGCCAAGTTCTCAAGAGACCCAAGCTCCCGCCACCACTCTACCAAGCTTTCAAATCTAGCCACCAAACTATCAAACCCCATCAGTTCCATTCCCAAGCTTTCAATTCCCACCACCTCCACCACCAACTAATCCATTACCTCCTATTATTAACTATTTTTCTATGCCACTTCTAAGAGGAAATCCACCCCACCAATCACCAATTACTTGGCCTCCTTTTCCATGATACCCTCCCAAATGGGGGCACAACCCACATATATTGGTCAAACTCCTCAAATCCCAAGTCAAGCTCCATGAGCTCCTCGATCCTTTCTCCAAGCTTCACAACCATCTTATACCTTACCTTCACAAAGCAATCCATTTATCCCATAGCCAGCCTACATCCCTCAATCCCTATCCAAAATCCCATTTCAACAGCAAGCCTTGCAACACATGCAACAATATGTGCCTCCTCCACCCCAGCAACCCATCATCCACCATTCAGTTTCCCAAGCCATGTACAATCCCTAGCAACCCATACCTCAAAGCCATCCATGTTCCATTGCCCCATCTAGCACATACCTACCTCAGGGCACTCTTACATTGGGTGCACTCTAGCCATCACCCATTAATTTAGAATGAGAAGCCACGAAGACAACTTTGAAGAACATCCAGTAGGGAAATGATCCAAAAACCTTCAAGTTTGAAAATGTGTGTCCTTACCCATTTGATAGAGCCATTACCATGACACCATTTCCCAAACACTTTGAGATACCCAAGTTTGACAAATTCAAAGGAAAAGGAGACCCTGTCACACATATCAAAGAATTTTACATGCACTACCAAGAAGTGGCATACGGTGATGTCTTCCTATTGCGTCTCTTTCCTAAAAGCGTGGCTAGACCAACTCTTGAATGGTTTTATAGAATCCCATATGGCACAATTAAAAACTTTGTTGAATTGCCTGAGGCATTTGTAGCCCAATATGCCCATCTTGTTGAAACAAAGCTCTTAGTAGTTGATCTTGTCCACACTAAGAAAAAAGGTGGAGAAAGCCTTCCTAAATATCTGCAAAGATAGCAAAACCTTACCACCCGCATATCTTGCACCTTGCCAGAATGCCATTTGGTGAAAATGTTTATTGATAATGCCCATCCCAACTTGGCTCACCACATGACCATGAATTGTTTGCAGACCTACAAAGATATCAAAGAAAAAGGAATGATCCTTGAGCAAGGACTCATTAAAGATGGTGTGGTCAAGATTTACAAGGAAGCTAACCAAAATCAATCACATTCCAATGGCAAGTCTAGGTATTGGAACAAAAACAATCACGTTGCAACAGACGATGTCACTGACACCAGACACATGAATATTATTGGTCCTTCCAAAAATTAGTCCAACCCACCTTATCAACCAAACTATCAACAAACTATCAACTATTAACACCAGAATCACCAAAGCTATCAAGGCCACAATCCAATACCCAACTTTCAAGGGTCTAGCAATCAAGCCAATGCCATTAATGTAGCTGCAGGACCAAAGCCCAAGTTCCAACCTGCACCTAGAAATTATACACCCCTTGGTGAGCCATTGGATGTCATTTTTGAGAAATTGACTAAGGAAAACCTCATCAAATTTCCTCCTACCAAGAAAATTGACCCAGGCCAATCCAAAGTTGCATGGTACAAAGACAATGAGTACTAAAAATTTCATAGGGTAAAAGGTTACACCACCCTCAGATGCATGAGACTAAAAGATTATGTGCAGGACCTCATTGATCATAATGAAATCATCGCTGGTGCACAAACCTCTCCCAATGTAGGCTTACAGATCTATCAAAATGCTTTTCCCCCTCACAAAAACCAAAATCCTGGAAAAGCACCTATCCAAACCAACAACAACAACACCAACAACTACCAGCCAAACCAACATCATGGGAAGAAAAATGACCACACTTCATCCTATATAGATTATGGTAGCCTCATAGGTTGTATATCTGAGAAAGAGCCTTCTATCAATGTTATCAATATGCAAGGACCAAACAATGAGTGTGCAGTCACCACTCGAAGAGCACGATTTAACATCGTAGGACCACCAGTTTCACGAGCACCATCAGCTCCATCAAAAATCTAGTACAATATCTTTGAACACCTTGGGAACATGCCAGCCCAAATCTCCATTTTAGACCTTCTTCGCACTAGACAATGCTCTCATAGAATCTCGTGTCCCTTCAGATATCAATGCTACTAATTTTTGTAATCTTTTTTGACACCTATCCTCCTCATGTGCCCTATCATTCAAACCCACCGACATACCTGTGGTTGAGCCAGATCACACCCTTCTACTCTGCATAGCCATTATGGTATCCAATTTTTCCATAAAAAGAGTAATGATAGATAATGGATCAGCCTTTAATATTGGCACCCTAAAATTCATAAAACAAGTTGGGTATACTGAGGCAGATATCATTAGTGAGGTTATCACCATCAAAGCTTATGACAACTTGGAAACAACCACAGAAAAAACTATTTTGCTGCCAATCAAGGTTGGGCCAATCATCCAAGAAACACTTTTCCATGTTATTGATCTAAACCTACCATTTAACATCCTCCTTGGTCGCCCATGGATTCATGCCATGAAAGCTGTTCCATCCACTTACCATTAGTGCATCAAATTTTTGCATCAGGGCACTAAGGTAACCATCCATGCCAATCCAGAACCCTTTGCTTACTGCAATGCGGTTGAAGCTTCATATGTAAACCATTGCCCTAGAATTGATATCGGCCCAACCATCGCCAGCTCATACCACACTTGTAATGACCCATAAACCTTCCTCGCCTCCAACCTATCTACTGTGAAGATCAATAACAAAGGTTGTGGAGAGTATAGTCTATCAGATGCATTTGCTATTGGGGCACTCCCACTTGATCCACATGCCCATGGATGATCGACATATCACAAAGCTAAGGAGATTCCACTTCTTCGATACAAATAGTTTGGCCCAACAACCGTTGTATCCTCAAAAATCCCTCTTCATGAGGAGCTCACTCTAGATATCAACAATTGGTTACATAAGGATGCACCTCTAAGAAATCAAGCACGCCTTGATCACTTCAGCTAGAAGTATCCCCAAGAGCATAAGCTCATCACTAAAAAATAGAACTATCAAGGTGGTGGTCTAGGACTAGAAGAAAGAGGCATGCAATGCCCCATCAACGCACACAAGTGGGAATTGAGTCAGGTCTTGGCTTTGGCATACCCACAATTGGGGGCACCAATGAGAACAGTCACACTTTTTCAAACATTCACCGCGACCTTGTCAAAATTGAAGTCATTCCTGAGGAAGTTGAAAAGAGAGCCTACGATGATATCCTAGACCAAATCTTCCTCAGAGACTCTGTTCTCCAAGAACTATCCATCCATTTCATTGACCTACCACTCGCCCATCCACAACTCATAGATTGGGACCAACCAAGCATCATACACATTGATGAGTTCACCTTAGAGGAAGTGCTTCTGAGATTCATGGGAGCCAAAACTCCTCACAAGAAAACAAAGCTAGATTCTGCCTATATCTATAAGCTAGATCCCAAGGGGTATTTTGGAGAAAATGCCCGACCTAGTTTCAATACAACCAAAATTGGAACTAAGGTGAATCTGAGACTAGCTAAGGTAGTGAAGAGAACCCCTCAGCAAGAAAATCCAGAGTCACAAGCAGAACATGAGGATTTAGCATTGCCTCCTCAAGATAATTGATCATAGGTGTCTTCTATTCTAATTGAGGATACTAGAGAAGTCAACATTGGTTCTCAAGAGATCCCTAGACTTGTTCACATTGCTGCATCCCTATCACAAAACCAAGATGACCTCCTCTTTGAGGTCTTAAGAGAGAACATTGGCCGATTTGCATGGTCATATCAGGACATGCCAGGACTTGATCCAAAGCTTGTAGTTCATCATCTTGTAGTCAATCCAAAGATCAAGCCCATCAGACAAAAGATTAGAAAAATGCACCCCAAGGTAGCATTACTAGTCAAAGCTAAATTAGAAAGAATGTTAGTTGCTAAGGTTATCCGGCCTATTGACTACTCAGAGTGGATCTCCAACATGGTCCCCATAACTAAACCTTTCGGTGACATTAGAATCTGAACTAATTTTAGAGATCGTAACAAAGCTTGTCCAAAAGATGATTTTCCCTTGCCCAACATAGATATGATTGTAGATCTTACATCTAGACATGAAATTTTGTCCCTCATGGATGGTTTTTCTAGGTACAATCAAATCAAGAGTGCAGAAGAGGATCAACATAAGACAACATTCACTACCCCTTGGGGAACCTTTTGCTTCAACATGATGCCTTTTGGCCTAAAGAATGTTGGGGTTACCTATCAAAGAGCTATGATATCCATTTTCCATGATCTTATCCATAGCATTTTGGAGGATTATGTGGATGATATCTTGGTTAAATCTCATACCTTCATGGATCATCTTGCTAACCTGGAGAAAGTCTTTGATAGGTTAGCCAAATATCATCTCATGCTGAATCCCAAGAAATGTGTCTTTGGGGTCACATCTGGCAAGCTTCTAGGCTTTATAGTTTCTAAACAAGGTATAGAGATTGACCCCAAGAAGGTCAAAGCTATCTTAGACATGCCTCCTCCCCAGACACCGCGATAGCTTTGCACTCTTCAAGGAAAGCTTCAATCCATTCGACACTTCACCTCCTAGCTTGTAGATAAGTGTACGCCATTTGCACACTTACTAAAGAAGGATGAAAACTTCAAGTGGGATCCTTTATGTCAATGCAACTTTGATCATCTCAAGCAGTAACTCATCAATCCCCCTATCTTGGTTCCTCCAGTTCCTAGTCGTCCCTTGATCTTGTACATATCAACAACGCCTACTACTCTAGGGGCACTTCTAGCACAACTCGATGATTATGGCAGAGAAAGAGCCATCTACTACATCAGTAGAACCCTAGTTGGTTATGAACTCAATTATACTCCTATGGAAAAATCTTGTTTGGCAGTTGTTTTCTCAACTCAAAAGCTTCGCCACTACATGCTAAGTTATACCATCCAACTAGTCTCCAAGATCGACCCTCTCAAGTATATGCTCTCCAGAACAACACTTACAGGCCGTTTGGCCAAATGGGTTATGTTCTTTAATGAATTTGACATCCAGTATGTAGACAGAAAGGAAATCAAAGGGCAAGCTATAGCAGATCACCTAGCTGATGCGCCTCTAGTAGATACATATCCTTTGATTACAGAATTTCTAGATGAGCATATTTGTCTAATTGAAGAACAACTTGCATGGAAAATTTATTTTAATGGCTCATATACATCTCATGGATCAGGGGCAGGAATATTGTTGGTCACACCTCAAGGAGATTACATTCCAAAAGCCTTCAACCTACAATTCCCTACCACCAACAATATAGATGAATATGAGGCTCTCATAGAAGGATTAAAGATAGTTGTAGAATGGAATATCACTGAGTTACAAATCTTTGGCAATTCTTATCTCATCATCAAGCAAGCCCTAAATGAATATCAAACCAAAGATGAAAAGCTATTACCCTACAAAGAGCTAGTTGATCAGCTAACCCAACATTTTACAAAGCTTTAGTTTACACAAGTGCCTCGAATATAGAAAAAAGCAGCAAACGCTATGGCTACTATCGACTCGCTCTTAGAAATTTCCCAAGTGGTTATGCAATATGAGTTTTTAGTTGAGCAGCTCCTCACACTTACCTATGCGAATGATGACTCAAACTGTGTTTGTATCTTGGTTGGTCCCCAATCCCCTTGGTACCATGAGATTCATGCTTACCTAAAAGATGGTATCATCTCCCCTCACCTCACATGTATCCAATGCCAAAACCTCATCCAAAAATCATCTCGCTATGTTATCATAGCCAATACCCTATATCATCAGGATTATCATGATACTCTCTCTCGATGTTTAGATGAAAATGAGGCCGCAATGGCATTAAAAGAATTACACTCCAAACATTGCAGTGCCCACACGAGTGGTATTGTCCTCACACAAAAAATCCTTAGAGAAGGCTACTATTGGCCTACCATTGAAGAAGACTCCTGTGACTTTGTCAAAAAGTGTCTCCCATGTTAGCAACATGCAAATCTTATGCACGCTCTAGCACAGGATCTACAGCCTATTACACCACCTTGGCCTTTTTCTTGTTGGGGCCTTGATCTAGTTGGAACTATCACACCTCTCTCATCTGATGGACATAAATGGATAATAAAAGCTATAGACTATTTCACTAAATGGGTGGAAGCAGTCCCCCTAGTCTCAACTATAGGAGTTCAGGTTTCTAAGTTCATCTTGTACCACATTGTTTGCTGCTTCGGCATCCCATCCACCATCTTCACCGACCACAGAGGTAACTTTGAAAATCTCAACATGGAAGAATTATGCACTTCCCTCCGCATCCATCATCGCTTTTCTAGCCCATATTTCCCACAAGGTAACGGCCAGACAGAGGCAACTAAAAAAACCCTCCTCAAAATCCTAAAGAAAGTTGTCAATGATTTCGGCCGCAATTGGCACCTACAAATAAATTCAGCCCTATGGGCCTATCAAACTTCCTTCTATACATCCACAAGCACAACTCCATACTCCTTAGTCTATGGTGCCGAAGCAGTGCTACCCATAGAGGTTGAACTTCCCTCCTTGTACATATCTTTGCAAGGGAAAATATTAGATGAAGAATACAGAGTAGCTCGACTCACCTAGCTAGATCTCTTAGACGAGAAGTGACAACAAGCCTATGATCATCTTACAGTCTATCAAACTTGTCTCAAAAGGAATTTCAACAAGAAGGTGCTTCCATGACACTTTCAGCTGGGCGACATGGTCGTCAAAGAAAATATGAAAGTCCAAGCTGATCGAGAAAAGAAAGGAAAGTTTGAACCTACCTAGCTTGGTCCTTATGTTGTCACTGCCTCCTTCGGCTCTGGAGCCTATCAGCTATCTACACTGGAAGGAGAACTCTTGAATGATCCTACTAACATAATTCATCTCAAGAAGTTCTATGTTTGAAGATCCTTGGTATACCCAGCTATTGAAACATACCAAAAAAATAGTAAAGAGAAATAAGCTTCCAATGGTGAAAACTTGGCAATTCAAGTGCCTTGGATAGGTACCTTGGTGAAAACCTAGTAATTTAGGCACCTTTTGTACTAAGACTAATCCATTATCTATCACTATCCTATCCTTCATCCATCCATTCACAATCCAATAAAACACCTGCTTGTTCCCTTGGTGTTCTGACCAAATATCCAAAATCTAATGAAGCTTGCAAATACCTCCTGTACAGCTTGTAAATCTTGTACCTCAACTTGTAAATCTTGTACCTTAGCTTGTAAATATTGTACCTCAACTTGTAAATCTTGTACCCTAGCTTGTAAATCTTGTATCATCCCTTGTATCATAGCTTGTTTATCCAAATCTTGTCCAAAGCTTGTACCATATTCCAGCTTGTATTATATGCCAAATCTTGTATCCTATCACATGCACACAAAGAATCCCATTTTCCTTAAGCTTTTCGCAAACCATCTACCTATCCGCCTATCAACTATTGTAGACATTCCACCCTTCACAAACATTTCCATCTCACAAAAACAAAACATGAACAACCTTGTACATTTGTAACATATCTTGGTCTGTCAACTTGTACATCCTCTTTAGCTTAGTACCATTGTATCTATCCAGCTTTCGTTTCAGTTCCTCCTTGATCAACATCTTGAACACATTGCACAACCCTTGGTTAGCTATTCCAATGCATCCTTTAGCTAGATCTCCTATCGCCAAAGTGTTATTCTTCTTAGTTCAGCTTGCCAGATGCATTACTCATCCAAAATCCATCAGCTTAGGTGCTCTCCGATAGATCCTTGTAGGATATAGCTTTCCACATGTCTGATCTTGGTCCATTAGTACCTCATCCTACCCATCTCGTTGGAAAATGGTTCTCTTTTAGATTTTCTCTTTCTTTTGATTTGGAATCTTCCCTTTTGGATTTTGAAGTATCTTTTCCAAGCAATCTCCTTGTTCCCTCCTCAAGGTTGCCACGATCTTCCATATCATGGTATACTGCAAATGGGGCAATCTGAGCGTAAGGTCTTGATCAGGTCTTTTGTTTGTTTTTCTTTTCTACTTGTGGGTTACCCAGAGTCGGTTCCATGCTGCTTCCTCTGGGATTCATGTGTGATGCTGGGACAATCCTTGTGTGTTTTTTTTGAGTCAGTCCATCAATCCTCTGGATAGTTGGTGAAAAGGCCTTGATGTTCTTGGTAACCTTGGCAATTAACCAATAGTCCTATAGCAAATCTAGTGCTCAACTACATGGTGGTACTTCTCTTTGAAGTATCCCCCTGCTCAAAAAAGCTTCAATGGTTTCCCTTCATCTCCATTATCCCCCATCCATATCTAGCATTTGTCTCTCCTACCCTAGCTTATGCATCAATATCTCTTTGAATCAATCTGCACTTTTAGCTTTAGGGATCCACAATCCTAGTCTTAGGGATCCACCAATCCAATCAATCCACCAAGCCTCATCTTTCGAGCTCCACAATCCTAGTCCTAGGGATCTCCAAAACCCATCTTCTGCCAATCTAACTCTTTGAAATCCTGTTGCATCAGCTTTATCATCCCATCATCCATCTCCCTATCTTGGATTCCTTTTTATAGTGCTCTGCTCCTTCATCCTCTATAATCCCTGAGATCTTAAGCTTGCTTCCTTTTGTGCCTCTGATTCTCCCTTTATCATTCTCCCGTATTGAGAGTTTGATCTAACTAAACCTCTTCTCTTAAGCCAATCTGAGTCTCCTTGCTCATCTCAGATTCTTGTACTTTTCAAGAAGCCATTGAGCCTCACTTTCTCTCCCCGTCGCCTTCTTGAGGGGGCATCTCCCAGTCCATTCTCTCCTCTTCTGCTCTAGCCTTGGGCATCTTATTTTCTTGTCTTTGATGCCATGCCACTTGCGACATCACATCAAAGAGGGGCAAAATGTAGACAACTAAATCCTTTAGAAAATAAAGTATTTTTATTTTTTGAAAAAATTCCTGATGACATCATCATTAATTAATTAATTTATTTTTATGTCATTAAATCCCTTTATCTTAATTAAAAATATTTAATTAAGGAATCCCTCCCAAAAATGTTTATATCTTATTCAAACATTATTTCCTTATTTATTAATTATTTAATTAATAAATTGACCAAAAAACCAAAAATAAATAAAAAATTTATTTTTTGCCCAAAACTTGGCCAATTTCCTTAAGACCACTAACCTCTTCCAAAATCTTCTAATCCTTGTTTAATTTTGATTAAAGGCTAATCCCATCATTTCCTACCCCTAATCCCAACTCAAAATATTTAATTAAGATTAAATATTAATCCTCATGTTTATTAAAAAAGTTTTAATAAGTATCTCCTCAACCCAAACCCTTGAAATAAATAAAACTTTATTTATGTCCTAAAAGTCTAATTTATCCTCATTCTAAGAAGTTCTAGACTCTTCTAGAAAGTCTTCATCCTCATCCTAAGAAGTTCTAGACTCTTCTAGAAAGTCTTCATCCTCATCCTAGGAAGTTCTAGACTATTCTAGAAAGTCTTTATCCTCATCCAAAGTCTAGACTCTTCTAGAAGATGTCTTTAAACCTAATCCTAATCCCCTCCTAACCTTGTCACATTCCTTAAACATGGGTTAAGACTTACTAACGCAAGCCAAAGTTAACAAATATCTCCTCCTTCACCCACCCTCATTAAATGCCATCCACTTGCCTATCCCTAAGCTAATCCTAAACCATCCTCTAATCATTTGCACAATCCTAAGCAAGCTTAAAACCTTCCTAATCAAGCGCAAGTCAAAATTCCTCTTGTCTTCCTCAAAATATCCCAACCATAAAACTTTATGAAGCCCACTAGGCCATAAATGACTCTTCCAAGCCCTTTCATTGCTCTTACAAGCCATTATGAGGGTCTTTATCAAGATTTTATCTCTTGAGCCTCCTTTTCTGACTCATCCTTCCCCTTTCCTCCATCCTCTCACCATGTGACATGTGTCACTCCCTGATTGGCTATAAGAAAGCACAATCCATGTGCTCTCCTCTCATGCAATCTGAGCCCTCCATGAGCTTTTCCCCATCCTTGAATCTTAGCCCTCAATCCCTCAAGCCTCTTGCCTATAAATTGGATCCGTGCCCTTTTCAAAAGAACACAATCCATGAAGTAAAGTCATAATGCCATTTTAAGAAGCCATTTTACATGAAAACCATACACTCACACCTAAATTCCAACTCCATGTGAAGCCCTTTTTGAAGCATAAGCTTGAGCATACATCCTATCTATTTAGACAAAGCCACTCAACAAGAGAGCTTGTCATTGAGAGAGCCCATTAATGGCTCATATTCTCAATTGAGAGCTCATCTTAGTCTATCTTGAAGTTTATGAATTTTGTTTAGTTTGTAGAAGCTTTATTTAAATTTGGTTTCTATTAACATACTAACATTGCTCATGTAGAGGTTGGTGCTGTTGAAAGGCATTTCATTTCACAGGTAATTGAGTTCAATACCAGATATGGATTTGCTTTAAAGTATCTACTACAAAAATTCTATAACATTAAATATGATTTGTCCTTTTTGGGCTTGGTCCGTCAGCCATCATATGAAAATTTGCTGATGCTATTTTAAGTTGCTGTCAAATCCATACATAAGCTAAGAACATTAGTTCTAGTAGAGAAATGATAAAAAGTTACTATTCACTACATTGGAATTGGAAGATACTTACTTGAATTCTGAGGGATTTATCATTATTCATTGTGTAAAAGAATGCACTATTTCATGATTGTAGACTGGTTGTATGGGTTGTATTGATAATTAAAGATCTATAAACACTTTCTTGTGGTAGAGATTTTCTGGATTGATTTTTCATGTTGGTTCGGTTTGGCCTATCATTTTAATTGGGTCTATTTTTTAGATCACTTCCTCTTTGTTTGAATTTCCCAACTCTATATTCTTCCTTCTTCTTCCACTCAATTGGATTCTTCCAATCTTAATGCTTTCTCAGACTTTTTTCTATGTCTTCGTATTGTGAAAGAGATATTCATGTTACTACTACAAATTCCTCTATTGATTTCTAGCTTGCTTCTCCGGAATTGGATATAGTTTTTGCTTCCATGGAGATTAGGTTATATTCATGAATAGTGATAATAAATTATCATGCTCCATCAAAAAACTACTGCACCAAGATAAGTTTATGGGGGTCTAAAATGACAATATTAGCCATTTTGCTAGGCTTTATTTGTGCAACCCTGAAATGGAAAATTAGACCAATGATGAAATGTGCACCATAACACAAGTTTACTAGATGAGGTTCAAATGACACAATTTTGGAAAGACCAGGATCATCATTCAAGAGGCTATGAATCCGGTTGCGCATTAGTCGTCTCTGTATTCATAAAAGCGCACACTTCCCACCATGGTTGCACTAATTTTTAATACATATCCCTTTGTTGGTACCAAATTACACACCATTATTATCTTTGATTTTGCTGTAGCTAGGGTTTATAATATTGTTGCAGGACTAAAAGGAAGTATTTGATATGGAATCAGTAGCATTTCTGATCATATTCAACCTTCAACATGACTTGGAATGTCGATGATTACGACTTCAATATTGGATCAGTGAGATGATTGACCTCCATATTTTCTGATGACATCTATCAAATGTTTCTTTACTCACTTTTATCACACCGATGCATGGCAGGATTTGATCATATGTAGCCTCGATTGCCTCTTATATTGTTGCGCAAACTCTCAATTTGCAAGAGTAAGTAACCACTACTTCTCCTCCTCGTTTTTGCAAATGAGGTAACTTACTGCCCTTTCATTGAAAAGACACCATGTTCAGACTGAGAGGATGCCTTTGGTTGTTGCTAAATTCTGGTTCACAATATAATCTTGCCAAGTTTCTCGGGCTCTTTGATGTAGATGTTACACCTGTGTCTTGTTGATAACTCAATATATGAGATAGAGAACCTTCACACATGCTGTCACATATTTCTCAAACCTTTATATCGATGCTCCCATTTTGGCTCGCAATTTCTCAAGGTGCAATTAAATATTCATCCTTTGCTTTTTCTAAGGTTTACCAAATCGAGCAACATTTGTTCTCTTCTATAATTCTGTCTCTTTGCAGGATAAGTTCTGGATGCCTACAATCTTCTTCATAGGGATCTTGTCAAATGGCTCATTAGCCCATCAATTTTATCAGCGAGGAACTCTGTGGTTGTTGGGACATCCCATCCAAGGTAGGGTGTATGGCATGATGGGCTATGTGAGCTTTCTTCATTATAACATCCATCAATAACCTTGTGCAATGTCCTGTAAAAACTCTAAACATGGATCCTTTCGATATCCCATCAATTTGCTGAACATTTGGTCACTATTACTTCAACGATGCCAACCTAAACCCTTAAACCTATTGCTCATTTTTGTAGCTTATTTTCTCAAAAAGTGATCAGTGATCAATTAGGTTTAGGGTTTTTCCCTTCATTGCATTATTTTGTGCTATTTTTCTAGTACCAAGTGCCCAATATGTAGTAATAACACCAGGTACGCCTTCTATAATTGCAGCAATAGCCAAAATCATTACAATCTCAAAGTAATACATACACTTTTCAAAAGAGAACTTGAAATTCTGTGGCCAACCATACACAATCTCCCAATTCAATTCAATACGTAGCAGCCATGGAGATTTTTTTTTTTAAGGTGTAATATCCTGATCAGGCATTTCACAAAGTCAACATCCTCCTCTATAATAGCACTCATTGGACATAGATCATACAACACTTTAGTAACCTCTGTAACACTTTGCAAGGTTGTGTACTCTGTAGCACATTGGACATTATTTTGTATTGGGCTCCACTAAGCCATGCTTCCACTTGCAGAACACATCAAATCATAACTTGGGTCTGGAAAAAATATATATAAAAAATTTCATGTCTACAATTATTTTGTTTCTTCAAATTTGTTCCCATAAACCTTTCTGTTAATTTGTTTCTAAATAAGCTTCATAGGTTGGCAGGACTTTTAGCTCTGATACCATTTGTAATGAACCCATTTTGTGGGTTCATTTTTTTTGTTTGAATTTTCTTTATTTGTATCTTTTTTGGACTCCATATTGACTCCATCGCTGTCAATACTGTATCATTATTATAGTCGATGGAATGTGTTGAGAACAATTATTGGGTTGCAGAACCCCATATTCACCATGGCCTCAGATAGCATATTATTTCCTAATTATTATATACCAGTGATTTTAAATATCTTTCTATTGCACCATATAGAACAGTCATTTAATGAATCTCAACACAAGATTTGTGTTATCCAACTTAAATTGTTTCCACTCCCCATGATAAACAACAATACTCATTATCTCAGCTTATATCCTTTTTCCCCCATAAAATTGGATGACCTTTTATGTTCCCATTTTTTATATTCCTGCTAGAAGTCGTGACTTTTGAAGGATGTGACTATTGGTTGTTGTCAACTTACTTATCTTCACTAATTTGGTGTTTCTAATATAATAATAGTTAGCAAGCATATTAATATGAGCTCAATTATTTATAATTGATTTATCATCTTATTATATTCATTGTGTTAATTATGTTATACTCATATCATATTGTCATAATTTTGATTACAAGATAATATGCAATTTATAATTGTTAATAATATTTTTATTATAATCATCTTTATTATGATATTCTTTCTGATATTATATTATTATCATAATATATTTAATAATATTATTATAATACTATGATAATATTATGATATTATTATTATGTTTACTTGTTAATTATTCCTTCTTGGCTACTATCATATTATATGATTATTATCAACATAATTATTATAATATTATGTTCTCTTTTAAAATTTTATTATTTCTTTGACTCATTATATTATTAAATTTGATTAGAAAATAGGGGACATGACAACACCTAGCGCACCCCACAAGGTGCGCTAGGTGCGTACCCTTGTTTTGATGTTTTTGCTTAGGAATTGCACACCTAGCACACGTTAAAGGTGCGTGAGGTGCACCAAATTTTTCCCATCAAAGCTAGAAATAGGGTTTTTACATGTTTTAATAGGATTTAAGGTTCCTAGGTCATTTAAAAAAAGTATCTAGGGCTTGTTTAAAATTTTTTTTCAACCTTCTAGACTAATGGATGTCTATTTTGTGCAGATAAAATGGCTTCCTCCTCATCCTCCCTTGTTGCAAAGATGGCTCCATAATCGATAGTCCTTAAATTTCAATGTGTTTAATTGAAATCACGCTTTCAAGATGCTCATTTGGAGATCTAAGACATTGAGCTAGGCCATATTGATTAGAACACATTCACAGTCCTATGCAACAAAGAAAATGAGAGGCCCCCCATGGTGACAACATTGATAAGATTAGGGTTAGTAAATGTAGCTTCACACTCAATTTTAGTACAATCTTCTGAGTTGGTTATGGCATTGGTGGAGAATTATATGTTAGAGGAAAGGGTGGTAAAAAGAACAACTAGAGAGATTGTTCTAGATTTGAGGCCTAAGAATATAGAGAAAGTTTTCCATCTTCCGAGGGCAGATCAGTACATTAGGTTGACATACCATCAAATAGAGCGGTGGTACATAGAGCATGAACAAGAAGCTACATAAATTATTTAGCCCTCGTATCTCATTGATAGGACTCCTCTTGGGCAAAAAATAGGGAAAGTAGATATTACAAGAGGTTATATGAAAGATGATATTGGACATTCCATAGTGCTCTTGAGAAAAATCATAGGATTACCAATAGTGGGAAACTTAAACATGTGGATGGTACACTTCATTGAAACCATCAGAATGATGAAGATGCCTATTGAATGGGCCTCAATTCTCAGTGAAAGTTTAGATGAACAACTGATGGTAGTCAAGAATGACCTAAGGTTCTATATGACATCTTTTTTGGTGTATTTTTTAGCAGAAAGAGCTACAGATTATCCAAGGTTGTTTAAAAGGGGCAACTTGCAAGATGCTAATGCATGGCCTTATGTGGTATACCCCTAGTTGGTGAAGAAAAAGATTTTAGATCACAAAAAGGAATACAAAATAGTGAATGATGCTTTCATTTTTATAGTCATCTGATTCATTGAGGGAGACTATGCAAAAAGGATATCAGAAGAGGCATGTTGGTAGTAGAAAAGATTACAGAGATAGGTGACTATTACATCCAATTCAAGACATTCACCTATTTAAGGGTAGCAAGAACAATTGTAAATCCAAAGAATCTCCCTAGATATCCATGTGATACACTCATATTGCTAGAGATTGTACAACAACTCTTGTTTTCATATGAGAGAGTAAGAAAGCAACATAAGAAGACCTAGGTATGGCCCATCACTATAGGTTCATTTGGTGTAAAACAAAAGTAGGATATCATGAATTTTGAGTTAGATTGGGATCAATATCCTTTGGAGGATTATAACTCCCCTTGCCAATGTTTTGATAATGTTGGTAGAGTTTAGTACTTGGTAGGAAAATAGTTCAAACAAGAAGATACCATAGAGGATCATTGGATGGATGCAGTAGATGACTATGAGATTTGAATAAGGGATTATTGTAGGATGATTCTCTATTTGGTAGGAAATGCCTTGAAAATGAAGGTCCCATTAAAAAATGTGTAGCAAGATACTGAAGAGGTCTTAAATTTGTTGTATAACCAAGATAGGATATATGATCGGCCTATCATGAATGTAGAGATTGATAGAGAAGAAAATGCAGATATCAATCATAGGGTGAGGCATATCATCCAATTAACCAAGGAATGGATTAAGAGACCATTCAAGCTAGACCTGATTCCATAAATGATAGTTTTCCAAGCTATAACCCACCTAGTGAAAGGTAGAGGAGCAAAGGTAAAAGTACCAACATTCACAACTCATTCTCTAATAAGGCCAAAAATAGTGCATCAGCTTGATATAGAAGTTGGATACTTTAGGACACAAAACGGTAAGAACAAAAGGAAAAGTGTAAGAATTTGGCTTAGGCAAGAATTCACCCAAGAACTAAAGAACTCAACACAAGCACACAATAGACCAATAAAGAGAAAGAGTATGATCAGAATGACGATATTCATTCAATACGCCAACTTAAGAGTACACTAGGAGTGCTTGTATATAAAGGCCTCTCAGGAAGCACCTAGAATGTCTCTAGAAAGAACTAGGATATAAGATAAGCATCATGACAACTAAGCACATGCCTTATCCAACATTCTAGATGAGTGGATAAGATTCAGAAGGTTGTAGACACCATGTGCTTAATTAGTGTACTAACTCCTATGTTGTAGACATCATGTGCATAATTAGAGTTGTGTAACCCAATGAGAGTACACAAACTCCTAAGTGTCTCACCTAAATAAATAATAAAATAATGCAAAATTATTAAATAATGCATTAACCTAACTAAAATTAAGTAAGTGTAATAAGTAAATACTTATTTACACCAACACCCCCCCTTAAGTGCAACTTAGGGGAATGCCCTTAAGCTTATGAAATCTAGGATGCAATGCATAATGGGTCCCAACTACTAGGCCATGTTAGGTACCCATGTACATAATGATATGAAATCTCTCATAAAGCGGAGAAAGAGGAAAAATCTCATGGGAAAAACCCTCCCCCAAAAAGAGAGATGAATAGGGATGCATGGATGGATGGAGTAATCAAGACCCCCCCATTACGACATACTTCTAGTATATACATAAGAGAATGATGAGAGGAGGAAGAGAAATAGGATAGGCAAAAGAAGACTAAAGAAGACTATTGAATAGTGACTTCTTTAATGAAGAAGTTGATCCAAGACTACAGAATGGTGTTCCTCCCTTTGGGAAGAAACAATGCCAAGGGTAAAACTAAGGTGCTTCCATTGTGCGTAGAAAGAATCCCATAGATAAATGATGTCTCTAAAACCTACTCAACTAGCTAAAGGACTTGTCTCAAAGAATTTTTTGTCTTTGCAACTGATGAAGAACCCTGCTATAACGGCTAGTCATAAGTATCCACAATCACCTCAACCTGTGAGGATCGATCATGTAGAGAATAAACAAGAGGATAAGATGGAACCCTTGTGACAACTGTAGAAGGAGCTATTGCATCAAGAAGAAGAGCTATATCATCAATATTGTTCCCCAAATCTGTCATTGAACCTGTATCTAGAAGATTGGATGTACCTTGCTATTCTGAACCTATCACTGTGGTGATGTATGCATGTGGAATGAACTGATGTAGTGACATATCACTATAACTATCGATAGAACTCCACATGTCTTAATCTATTAAAGCACTATCGCTGGTGTCACTATCAGTTTCCGCACTATATGATGTATGAAGAGGAGTAGAGGACAAGCTTGGTGAACTTTCATCAAAGTAAACATCCTTCTCCACAAAAATCTAATGTATCTTAGGATCTAGAAGTCTATATGCCTTCACATTTTCTTCATAACCAATGAAAGTACAAGGCCGAGGTGACTATGCCTTGCATCCCTTGGAAGATCTATTTGCCCATGCAAGACAACTGAAGACTTTGAAGTGTATCATAATAGGTTTTTTGTCACACCATGCCTCAAAAAGAGTTTTTCCATCTAAGGTTGGATGAGGAGAATGATTAAGAATGTGAGTGGCACTAGATATTGCTTCAACTTCTAATGATGGATTGAGAGACTTGGCATGGATCATGCAACTTGCTATAGACTTAAGAGTTCAGATCCTCAAAGCTGCCACACTTTAAAATGCTAATAGAGTCTAAAGATCAATCCCCTCAAGTCTACAAAAGTCCATAAGTCTTCTATTCACATACATACTTCCATTGTCCATTCAAAGTACTTTGATTGCTTTCCTAGATTTCCGTTCTACATGAGTCTTGAAGTCTAGAAACTTGTCCAACACTTCATTCTTGTTATACAGAAAATAGACCCAAGTGAACCTTGAAAAGTCATCAACAAAGGTAAGTATGTAGTGACCTTGGCTAAATGCAAAAGGAATTGCTAATACCATGTGAACCATCTATAGAACACCTAGAGCTCTTGAAGACTTCCCTCTCTATAACTTCCCTTCTAGACGCATATCCACTGAATTTATTAAACATTCACCCTTTAAAAAGTAGATTTGAGGTAGACCTTTCACCATTCGATATGTGAAAAGTTGTTGAAGATAGCGAAAGTCAAGATGATTATACCACTCATGCCATAATTGCATGTTTGAATTTGATTGTGATAACAAGGCCTTTGAGGGAGACTTGGGCACAAAATGAGAGAAATAGTATAACCCCTTGTTTTGATTCACTTTTTGCACTACAACCAAGGAATTCTCTTTAAGACTATGCACTTTTACTGAGTCTGGAAGGAACTCAACTCTATGTTCATCTCCAAGGTGAGTGATTTGGTAGATTGATAGGAGATTTGAACTTAGGGTTGGAACATAGAGAACATCTTGAAACTCTCCATTTTCCATCTCCACATTTCCTTTCCCTTCAACTTCCATTTTTCTATCATCTCCCATGAAGACGTGTAGTACCTTAGACTGCTTCATTAAAGAAAAATCCTCATTTGAAGAACCCATATGATAAGAGGCACTTGAGTCAAATATCCATTCCTTTGAAGAATTTGAATTAGCCATGAGTGCTTGCCCTTTGTCCTTTGAATCTAAAGAAGACCCTTTCTCCTTATAAGCATTAGGCAATGGAACATTATGTTTCTTCATGATGTTGGTCAACTCATCAATATTTTTGAGATAACACTCATGCTCTTCATGACCTGATTTCTTTTAATAAGTGCACTTCTTCTTCTCCTTATTATTTTATCCCTTCTTGTTGGAATTTGAAGAGTTGCCTTGTTGATTAGATTGTGGTGTTGTCTTTTTGGCATCCTCAGATTTTCTCTTCCATTTCTTCTTACCCTTTCCTTTATTTGAAGACTGTCCAACTAAATGTTGAGAACACTCATTATTGGTCACCAATGCTTTAGAGTGAGGTGATTTGAGAATCTCCATTGATTTCAACTTCTTTTCTTCATTATCCAATAGTTTAGCATATTCGTCAAAAGTGACTTTCTTGTAGGCAGACCCTAGGGTAGTCGTTGATGTGTTAAGATAAAAATGTGGAATACTCTAATGGCATCTTGTTATGTATGAGATAGATCAGTTTGTCATCTTTGATTAGAATCCCATAATCAGTAAGCTATGTCCTTAGTTCATTCATGTTGATGATGAAATCCTATATGGAGTCATATGACTTAGGATCTAAGGATACAAGCTCATCTTTGATTTTGAACACATCCTCTTCAAACACTTTCCCATAAAGGTTTTTGAGGGTATCCCAAGCTTCCTTGGATGTAGAACACTTCTTGATTTGATACATGATCTTATCATCTACTCCCAAACATATATCACCTAGGGCTTTTCTATCCATTGCTACCAAGCTAAAATATCACTCTTTGAAACTTTATCACCTGCTAGTTTAGGAAGAGTACCATCTACATATTGTGAAACTCCATTATGCATTAAGTGATACCACATTTTTATGGACCATGTAGCATAGTTATGAGGAGTTAATTTAGGAAACTTAAAGTTGCCCATAATATAGAAAATGAAATAAAAGTGTAGAAAAGAGAGAACACAACACCGAGAACTACCTCCCCCTTGATTTTCACTAAATCAAGAAAACCCCCCCAAAATAGATGCTTTGGGAACTTTATCAATAGTGTGATTACAATGGGCCACTTTCCAATTTTGGCCTTCATGGACTTCTAATTTTTTTTGTTACAACTATTTTATAGATTACAAACTTGGAACTTTACAATGTGCTACAATTTTGAAGCAATACAAAGCAAAGAAAAGCCCTATTATTGAAAGTGACACTTTTTTCCACACAACCCTATAATTTGATAGTAGATTTAGAAAGTAGACAAAAAATAATGCACTTTCAAAAAAAATGGAACTTATTTTCGACTCCAGATGTGCCCATACGGAGGATTTGAAGTTGCAAAATGTAGGATTATGCAGGTACAGTCACCAAAAAATACAAATTCTGAACAATCCATATACCAAAACTAGAAAAGAGCTACACCACTAAAAATTTTAGAAAATCCTACCCAATTTCAAAAAAAAATTCACCTAATTTTGAGTTCGGATGTCCGAGTTATGTTCTCTTGAAGTTGGACTACAAAAACCAAAATCAATCTAGAGAGGGGTTGCATCAGCAAATGATAGGGTTAAATTTGATGGTCGTATAGCCATCATAGAAGTTATATTTTGGCCTATTTTGATGATCAGATGACCATCAATTTTAAGCCAGTGAATTGATGACATCAGTAAAAAATGTGCCCACTGCTAATGCGAAAAATGATGTGTCCCACTGTACTATATGGATCTATACGAATTGTAAAAAAAATATGATGCGGTAGGGTTATGACTGCTAACTGAGTGATGACCTGGATAGTATGATTGTTGCTTAGTCACTGCTCATGTGTCATATGAGTTGGTGTTGAGTCGGATGTGGGCTGGGCTGTGCAGTCACCACATGTCCTACAATTATTCATCAACCGTGTTCGCATGGGTATGACTAGTTGCTGCATGTATAGGTACAACAAAGGACACATGTCATATAGTGTAGAGCTGAGCAAATGAAAACAAGCTATGTGGCTTGCTATTGCTGCATCCACTCGACGTCAAATTTTGACACGTGTCTGTCTAGTCCCTACAAGGAGGACGTCAGATTTCAGCAAAGGCTAATAGAGTTTCAATTTCCCATTGTTGGAGATTTCTCATGCAAGTGCTGGAGATCCAAAGTATATTCATTAGAATCAGAGTTTTGCATTGCTGAGATTAAAATGCAGTGGGAGAACATGTTCAATGGTTTCCTTTGATTTATCCCAAATTTGTGGGTGAGGGGAATGCCAATGGGTCTAAAAGCCCATTGCCACACCAAAAAAAAAATGGCACCCCGCTGGTGAGATTGAAATTGCCAGTTAGATTGGTGTTTTTCGGATTCAATGATGGAATTAATTAGGTCATTTTGTGATGTTAGAGTGTATGGTGAAGCCCACAGATAAAATAATAATACCCTACAAATTAGTAAAATCTAAAATCCCACCAACCAAGATTATAGAGCCAAGTTGGGGTGTCACTGTCCAGTTCGAACAAAAAAATTTCTCTACCTAGGCTATTTTAAAAATATGAAAATATTCAAATTCAAAAATAAATTACAGATAATAAAAATAATGCAGATCTGAACAATAAATAATTAGATCAATTAATTGACCATATCCAAATTGCAAATCGGGGCCTTTGGGTTCTGGTTTGCAAATTTTTTTTTGCCTCACAATCAACTTTCACCAAGCATAGGAAAATTTATAGTCAATCTTAATTGAATCGATGTTCCGAACACAATGGTGAGGTCGGATCTAGCTCTAGATGCTCCCAATTTCTACGAATCCTCTGGATTTGTGTCGAGGTGCTGAAGCATGAATGGTCTCGAATGGCTATGTGTAGAGAATCTCCCTCAGAGCTTTAATACCATATAAAAATTTGGCTCAGGCCAAAATTCACCCAAGAACTAAATAACTCAACACAAACACACAATAGACCATTAAAGAGAAAGAGAGAGAGTATGATCATAATGATGATATTCATTCAATATGCTAGATTAAGAGTACACTAGGAGTGTCTGTATAGAAAGGCCTCTAAGGAAGCACCTAGAATGTCTCTAGAAAGAAGTAGGAGATAAGATAAACATCATGAAAACTAAGCACATGCCTTATCCAACATTCTAGATGAGTGGATAAGATTCAGAAGGTTGTAGACACCATGTGCTTAATTAGTGTGCTAACTCCTATCTTGTAGACACCATGTGCATAATTAGAGTTGCATAACTCAATGAGAGTACACAAACTCCTAAGTGTCTCACCTAAATAAATAATAAAATAATGCAAAATAATAAAATAATGCATTAATCTAAGTAAACTTAAGTAATTTTAATAAATAAATACTTATTTACACCAACAAAAAGAACTTCCCCTCAGCAAGCTAAGCCTGAAGAAGAGGCAATACAAGCACTAGAGCACCAAGGGGCAAAAAATGTAGAAGGGGCAGAAAATGTAGAAGCCATCTGGACTTAGGATAATCCACTAGTGCTACCACTAGAACAAGGGCAAGGAGCTAAAGTAGAAGTATAGGAAGTGTCTCTGCCTACTGAAGAGGAAGAAGCCTCTCCATTATCCCCCAAGAAAAGAAAGATGAAAGCTCTAGTTAAAAGGACAAGGAGACAAAAGGTGAAAAGAGACATTATTACTTTTCCATCGGTCCTAGAAGTTATCCTAAAGGAAGAAGAACATGATGAAAAAGATGAAGAGGATAACCTTCCCTTGAGTCAAAGGACTCATCTTGCTAGGGCTACTAAGGTAGAACAGAGATGGATCTCCACTATAACACCACCATCCAGTCCTACACAAACTATTTTGGTTACAACTTTGGAGGATGAGTTACAAAAATGGATTGATGAGCAAGAGGATCAAGGGGCTGATGTCTTTAAGCTGTCAGATATTGATTTCATGCCTATAGGTACTCAACTTGTAGGAGATCAGATAAGGGATACACTAAAAAATCAAACTCTATAAGAGGATTGGAGTCAATTTCCACCTCAGCCACATGGACCTTTAATTCCTCCACCATCACCAAGTTAAGGTTTATCTTGCTTGGATAAAGGTTTAGTTACTCCTCTCCCTCCAGGTAATGAAGAACATGCACAAGCTGAATAGGTAGAAGAACAACAATAGAGACCCATCGATGAAGTATCAGAGGAGAGGCAAATAGATGAGGAACCTCAACAAACTCCCCAAGATACAAAGGTGACAACTGTGGACTCAATAGACACATAAATGCCTGTTATAGATATCTCACAAAAGGAGAATATTTTAGAGAGGAGTGATAAAGGAAAGGGTCTAGTAGGACAAACCACTCTTCATCTAAGAATAAGTCTTCGATGGAAGATACTCTAGGATGGTTGAGAAAAGAGGTGATGATTAGACACAAAAGGTAGTTGTATTGCATGGAGGAATAGGGAATGAGAGAATTAATTGAAGCTCTCAAGAAACCTGAGCCACCTGTGAGTAATTGACAAACATTGGCCTTCATTATGAGCGATCAAAATCAAGACATTTTTGCCCATGTTTCTATCTCTCCTCTACATGTAGGTATTGAGGTTTTGACCCCAAAATATTATCAAATCAAAGAGGTCTTTCTTGGAACACCCACTATGGATAAGAATAAAAGAAGTTTTTAGGCACTTAGAACATGAGGAGTCTAAATTATTAAACCTTCAAAAGAAAAATGAACTCCTAAGATGTTATTTGCATGAAGTATTTGGTCCACTAGATCCTAAAAATCTTGAGGATACTTTTGGTGCAACATTTGATAGAAGAGGTAAGGAGAATGTACAATTAGATCCATTTTTGTAGGCTTGTCAACAATGGTAGGAATGTTTTGAAGAAAAAGGTGTACAAATCATATAGGGAAATCTTAATTTATTGTACCACATTTAGGATAATGCAAAAAAGATGGTGCATATATTGAACCAAGATTTTGAGTTGATGGATGAGATACATACCTAAGGTAAAGACTTGCAAGCATTACAATCAATAAAGGGTCAGAGATATCGAATGTTGATGGATGTATATATTGTAGATGAGTTAGATAAGATAGATGATTGGATAGAGAAGATTGTGATGGTAATAAAGTAATGGAGACATTACATGCAGATATTCATAAGCTCAAGGATCAAGCCAAAGAGAAGATTTTGGAAGTAGAGAGACATTACAATGATGCTTTCCTTGACATTTTTAAAGATGATTCAAGGGATAAAATCATGACTATACAAGTAGTTTTTGAACAATTTTAGAAGAATTTTGAAGAATCTTCCACTGACGATGATATTAGACAAGCATTTAAGACCAAAGAGGCATTGCTAGAATTGGAGGTGAAATTGGAAGATTTTACAGAGACTCACATAGAGGTGGGAAACTATTGACAAAAAAATATGATGCTTTATAATTTCTAGATGCAACCCAAGTGATGGAGATTATAGAGAAATTCAAGAGCAAATAGCCAGACGTATGAAGGGGAACAAAACCCAGAAACTAGAATTTCAGTTTTAATACTTGGTAAAATTTTGCATTTTTTGGACCTATCTTCCAAGGTGCACTTCTCCCAAGGTGTGCAAGGTGCACTTCTCCAAAGGTGCACTAGAAGTTTTTGAAGAATTCAAAGGTGTGCTAATAGTTAACTGTCAGTTCCAAATTTAGAGCTTTCCATGCATTGAAAACATATTATGACGATAGTTTAACTCCTAAAAAACTCTAGAGAAGGTTGAGCTTCTATTTTTGACACCTCTAGAGACTCCTACATCATTTGATGTCTTTCTTCTTCTTTTTTCTCATGCTTTCTTTGTTTTAAGACATGTAAAGGCTCATGCACCCATTAATTGATATAAACAAGGGTGAAGTCCTACTTAGCACCAGTTAGAGAGTCAGTTTGTATATAAGTAGATTTTTTTTATTAGTTTTAAATATATATTTACATGAAGCAATCCCTCACTCTCAACAAAAATTGAGGAGAAGATTTCCTATAAATTGAGGAATTAAACATGTATTCCACACTATTATTTTGATGCAATAATGCATGCTATTGGTGCTCTCATTTAGAGTTTAGTTATTCTTGCTTGAGTGTGTTATATTTGTGAATGCATGTTCATGGAGTGTAATGGAGCCAATACTTTTGTTGCATTATTTTGATTGAGAAATCTATTAATTCTGGTGCTTTCCATGTGTTTACAAATTCCACTAATGTACTTAGTTGGAGAAGAGATCACCTTATTGTTCCTACATAGCTTTTTGTCTCATATGAGTGCACTTTCTATGGCCTTGTGATTTGATGAAAAGTAAAACATCTTATGGTTACTAAATTCCCATCAATGATTACATTAGTGGAATTAAGAAAGAACTACTCCTATTTTCATTGGTTACCTATAGATCTTTTCAAAGGCTTAATTCACAGACGTGTTTTTTTTGTGGCTTATGTCCGTTAGGGATTTATTTTTCAAGTCATTTGCTTAAACTTCTTATTTTGATTAAGTAAAAATAAGTTTTAAAGGACTTGAAACCTTTTACAAAGTAACCAAGTCTAGAGAAAAAAACATAAAGCTACCATCTAAGTCTAAAAACATAGTTCACTAAAAATAAGCCTCTAGAAAGAGCATAGAAAAATAGAAAATAGGAAACCAACTAGAAATAGAGCTGAAAAGACAACAAAGGAACAACAAAAAACCAACACCCAAATAGCTACATAGTCTTCAGCAAGTCAGCAACCTAGACTACCAAGATGTGTATATTCTCTATAGTGGCCTTCACCTCTTCCATCTTGTTCTTCTCCTCATTCTTGTTAGAGTGAGCCTGAGTGCATTTACTAGGTCCCTGGTTCTCAGCAATAGTAGGGGAATCTTGTCCTTTATCTTGCTCATGCTTACTGAGGAGACTGCTCACATTATCTACCATAGTCTTTAAAGAACTACTATTATTATCAATCATTTTATTTATCAGCTTTTCCATATTATTCACCTTGGCCTCTAGGCTTGTCACCTTCTTCAGATTATCACTATTAGTCTTCTCCAACACCCTATTTTTGGCTTCAATCCATGGAATATTTTTCATAAGGTCTTTAAACTCTTCAACATTTCCAATAACCTCTAAAAGCCTATCAATATTTTGACCTAAAGTGTGCTCCCCTCTAGCCAGTTTACTAACCTCCTCCACTTTCTTAGCAATAAATTGTATTTTCTATTTCAATGCGTAAACTTGTTGTTACCCTATCTTCATTATTTTCTTTTACAAACACTTGTTTAATTTAGGAATTCATATAGTTGCGTAGTTAAAATTGTATTAATTGTAAGACAAAAAAAATACAAAAATATATTTCTT